>CM055911.1:2470048-3070048 GCA_029582155.1 Panopea generosa
TATTCTATTTTAGACATGTATGGCCATTTTCGTGACACACTACCTTTAAATTAAAAATAGCTATGTATATAATCCAATGTTGATCGGTTTGTAGTATTCACCTCCAAACAGATGACATCTACAACTAGTTTAGTCTGGTTTTTCTATGTATGTTCAAACATAAGGGGTCACAGTGCATATTAGAATTACTCATGTAGAAAATATTGTATTGTGAAAGCTGACACTGTCAAAACATTTTTACCACCATTTTATGATAGAACAGAACAGAGAATATAGTTCACGTATACAATACTGTATCACACCAACTACTTATAGGTAAATAGCTAATTACATGTATAAATAATGTTATTAATCATTATGAATGCTCCTTCTGATTGGTTGAAAACGGAACAAAACAGGTAAAATAATAGAAACTTTTGACCACTTATATATAAACGATAATGAACACATTTCCGTTGTAGTGCGTGGAGCTAAGAGCTAAGATGGACATCCATCTACCAATAAACCAAAATATTTAACACATTGTATACACGATAGCTTCTCAATTCGTGTTTGTTTATAATAAAAAAAGTTGTCATTTATTAAGAAACTTACATGACATTATTTATCATTTATCGAGACAAAAAAGTCCGAAAAACATGAACAAAATAAAATCGATTATAGTAGCAATGACAAAAATATTTGTATAATTATGTAATGTCCATTTTCTATTCACATTGCGTGTATCTATTAGCATTATTGTTTACTTCTCCGTGAGAGTCAATGCTCTTCTGTTTATTTTTCTCTGTTGTAGAAGTCGTAACTTCCACGAGTCTCTCACCTCTATATTTGTGGGAAAGCAGTAAATGAGTAAAATATATAAGGCGTATCTAGCTAGCACTGGTTGTCAGTTAGCGGATTCAAGGAAAGATGATTAGTTGTGCTGAACACTATTGAATAACTGAAATACTGTTGAAAAAGGAGATAAATCCATATAAACTCTATTGTAAGATTATATTCTATTTATAATTCTTCTGTAAATGATAAGTTTGTTTAATATTTCTGTTGACGCCATTATTTCTGAACACTTATTGTCAAACAACCATGCCCAAGACATTTCTTAATGTTATTAAAACTATATCTTGGCCTCGTAGTCTACTGTCGTAATCCGTGAACGAATATAACTATTCTATGGACTCTCCATTTTGTCGTTTGTCTTTTCAAGTCGCATTTACAACATTGCAGGTTGCAGAATTATTTCTACACAAATAGATTTTTCTTTATGACATTTTTTATAAAAACTCCATCTTGGCTTCATATTCTACTCCCGTACTTTTATCCGATACCTTAACACGAATTCTGTTTCCCCTACAATAAGACTTGTTTCAAACTGAACCTTGTCAGGCCATCCTCCCGTCAGTGGTTCAACTGAAATTTTCCCAACCAGTTTACATTCTTCTTCTTCCCTGCAGTAAGATGGATTCTCCAATGCGATTTATAAAGACGTGTTTCATATACCGTATGCTTCGAGTCTTCGTTTTCCGTGGTGCTAATGGATTCATATTTAAAACATTGCCCACAAGTAAGTATTTGTCCCTTATAAATCTGTTTAAGAAATATACCAATGCAGTAAACCTCCCCATCGTATTCGAGTTTAAGTTCTTCCGGGTCTAATCCCTCTCTAAACCGTTTCCTGACACTAAACCCGTACGTAAACTGTGCTCTCCTTTCAACTATAGATCTGGGTTCATAGCCCATGAGCACAGCGCCTTTTAACACAGCGAGTTTTGCTTCTGGTTCCAAAACTATTGATAAGTATTTCATTTCCGATTGCATAATCTCCCTTAGAAATGGCGACTCCGAATATCCACCAACTAGTAGAAGTGTCGTCAGGTCTGTATCGCGTGTTTCGCGGATGATCTCCCTTATGAGTCTCGTTATACCTTCGATTGATGGTTTGAAAAACTGTTCCATTAATGTTCTTTGAAGTATAAGTTTATTTTGCTTTGGTTTAAAGTCAAGGTGTATTTTAAAAGTTGACTCTTTTATGAGATGAGAAATAGATGTTTTTCTTGTATTTTCTATAATTTGAACAAAAGATGCTGGAATACTGCAAATAACTTTATCTTCTTTTGTAGAAAATACACATTTCTTCTTTTGAAATTTCTCCATTAGTTCATAATAGTCATCCATACACTCAGATTTAAATTCCATAAGGACATCCGCACCGAACAGCTTTATCAGAAACTGACGGAACTCAAAATCAACATTTGTTCCACCAAGGGCATCACCGGTGGCTCGGTAAATCTCACGAATGTTTCCTTCTTCGATTATCTGGTGAACACAAATATCAGCTGTTCCTCCTCCCAAATCTGCCAAAATGTATTTGAATCCAATTGGAAATCGATCTAATTGAGATGTTCTTTTGTGAGCATCGGTTGTCTTTTGGGATGGTTGTTCCTTGCAGAATAAAGACGCAGCTTCCGGTTCCATAACCAAATGTAGACTTCTCCAGAGGATACCGGCGTTCGTTGCTGCCTCTCTCATGAACTGACGAGCGGAATCTGACCAGATAGCCGGAATGGTTAAAATCCATTTGATATCGCTCTTTATGATTCCATCTTTTGAATCACATATAATATCTTCAGCAAGGTCTCGCATGTGTCTGATAGCCATACTGATCACTTCGATTGCTTTCATTGGTCGTCCTTCACTGTCAAATATAACTGTTTCTCGTGTCAAAGATTTATTAAGATACATCGTCATTTTGAATTCTTTGAAATAAAACCAGTCCTTGTGATCACATGTCTCAGTCAGAGCGGCATAATTTTCTTCAGCACTGTAACCAAAGGAGTGAAATGTTCTGTCGGGATTGAGAAGAAATTGTTGTCGGTACTCTGTCTGCAATTAGCTTTCCACCATGTCTTGAGGTGTAAATTGTCTTGTAGTCATGTTGAAATGAGAATGCGTATTCCCGTGTAAGTTGTACCAAAGTCAATTGCAGCAACCACCAATGGCAGTGACGACTGTCCATGATGTGTATGTTGGATATCGTTACTGTCATTTTCATCAACGATATCTTCCCCGAATGAAACAATTTTATAATCCTCTTTGGTGGTTTCATTTCCAGGTGGTATATCGTTACTTCTTTTCTCTGTTAAAGTAGCGTTTTTGTAGTTGTCTTCTATTTTCTGTTTTGATTTTTTGCGCCGAAACATTATGTCACTCGTTAACAATTACCAACACCGATCCGTTTGTTATATGACGCTCATAAACTTCCACAATATAACATGTTCATAAACATGTTCTTCCTTTTTTCATCTTTACAATTTTTCGATTTTTGAGCAAAAACATTAAATTTTGTGGCACTTGTTAACAATTAGCAAAACCGATTATTGTGTAATGACTTGCCCACAGTCTTAAACTTACACAATATAACATGTTCATACAATTATCTATCGCGTAAAACGTTACACGAATCAAATCATGTTAAACTGAATGTACAGTTGAACACGGATTGTTACACGGTTTATATCAACTATCTTATCTAGGTGTAACCAGAGTACTGTCGCCGACATGTGTGATGCATTGTGTAATGTAAACCAATATATCATTGATATACAAATAACGAATCCTTACACGACTGTATTCGATTACCAAACATTCTCTTCCAAGGTTGTTGTGACAATAATGTTTACAAATAAATATGTTAATTCAAGCAATGCTTCAAATGAAGACAGCTGGAAGATACGGAACAAACCCCCCCCCCCCCATACACACACACCCACACTCACCCCCCCCCCCCCCCCCCCCCCCCACACACACACAAATTTATCTGCGTTGTGGTTTGTATGACAGAATCTTATGGGGAATAATTTAAATTAGTGAGATCCTTGATCATTGTCACTGTGACTCCTTATATGTAAAACCAATCAACACATGGGGCTTCCGTGACCGAGTGGTCTTAGGGACCCTCTCTCAATAACCCGCGCTCTACCCAATAATATGATAGAAGGTTTTCCAGTTACTTTCGGAAGGAGGGTGGTTCTGCTCATCTACTCAGATTCATTGTTCCTCAACTATGCCATATAAAGCTTGAAAGTTGTTGAAAGTGTTAAATTCACTTCAAACCAAAACATATGTCAAAGAGGATTATGATGCTTTGGTTATACAAGTTACTTTTTCTATTTGCCTTCAAATAGTCTCTTAGTTTTTTTTATATTTCTAACGACAAAACAAACATTGTGGAATCATGAAGCTATATCATTCATCACTTAATTATATGACTTTCCCAACATGTTCTAAAATGCTAAATTCAGACACCTGCATCAACTATTGTAGTATGAGACCTTCTTTCTCATCAAGAAAGGCATTTTAACTATATAAAAATGAAGGAATGGGGTGGAAGTAAACAGATTTTCGAGAAATTTACTTTTCCCCATGTTAAAATGATTTATAATATTGTCTACCTGCAAATTTTTCAAATTTTTCACAAAATATCCATTTTGTTAGCGTATTCTTTATCTTAAGTCTTATCCAACATATCAACACTGGACTCTGTTTCCTCAACAGTAAGTTCAAGATTGGAACAATCTTTTCAGTATTTTTGTTTTAATGAAAATTTATGATGGATGAAACTTTGTAACCAGTTATTTATGTTGAAACCTGATTTAATAGGTGTCCAGTTACTATAATGAGAAATCCTAAAGGTTTTTGAGATGATTGTCTAAGTAAATCAGAAGTGATTGCAAATTATATAAATGCCTGCTGTTTTGGCAACACAAAATTTGCCTTAATTCTCGCCATATATTGTTTTACAATAAACAAATATATATTTGGCTATAATATGTAATAATAACTAGTACTGTTGCTTAAGAGAAAGGTATCATAAGAGAAAAGTATCATAAGAGAAAGATATCATAAGAGAAATGTCAACAACTAAATGAAAAGTCCGACCACTATCATAACGGTTAAAAAAAAGATAGAAATACTACCGTGTCAAAACTAGTTGTTTTTTTTAAATTTCCCAATATATTGTGTATCCTTATAAAATAGGTTGTGGCTGTAAAATATCAGATAACAGATTTACAAAAGTAAACAATTTACATTTAGCATACGGAAAGTCTTTTTGACCCGGTTTCACAAAAATATTTAAGTCCATTTTGCTTAAACTTAGATAGTGTGCTCAATTTCATACTTAAATTGAGCACACTATTGAGTTTAAGTAAAATAACAGACTTAAGTATTTTCGTGAAACCGGGGCCTTGTTTTTAATTTATACATATGCGACTTAAATTATTTTTAAAAATTCTTTGCCCGAAACATGCGCCCAAAACAATAAGCACGTTTTATAATCAATATAACGTCTCCCTTTAAAGTGGATGATAAACGTTTGCTAACCACTTTGAGGCAATTAAGTTATGTTAACCTCATACTACACATATTTCTCACAGTATTTATTTTTTCCAAATTAAAACTTATCTTGGTATGTTGGTGAGTGAAAATGTTACTGAGATAAAATATTCAGGTTATCTTAATATGTGTATATTTACCTTAGCTCTCGTCAGTATCGTGCCATAAACAAACAAGACAAATACAAAGATATACATAAAGCTTACATATTTATGAATGCAATATATATACTTATATATTGCTCTTTGTGATATGCGTCGATTATCAGAAGCTAAGTCTTTTGATTTGTTTACCTTTCAATTTTGCATGAACTGCCTTCGGTATTCCGATCAACCATTATAAACCGCGACAGTGTAAATAAGTATGTACAAATGCATATTTTACGACTAATATAAACACTTAAAATCAGGTTTTGTCAATTTTTTAATTAATATTATAGTTGCATAATTGTTAGGTACTCAATGAATTACGGATGAAATGTCAACAACTGAACCCAACAAGGTCAGATCACTAACATAACATATGACGTATTTCACCCTTGCTACATTTGATCTAAAACAGCGCAAGAAATTCTACAGTGTCAAAAATTAGTTCATTCTTTGTTTCCATTCAACTATTGACATGGTATCAAATACTACGCCCGCGTCGAGATTATTCATAGATATAATCTCAAATCGTCCCTATGGCGGTAGATGTATCAACACTGTTTTTTTCCATATTCTTTGAAGTATTGAGCTACTATGGCCTTACGTCGCCTCCTGCAGTCTCCATTCTGACGTCAGGGTTGTCAAGTCTTCAATATGACGATTATGTGGGTTACGCATCCTTATGACCGTATTGCCGCCGGTTGACTCATATTACGTCGTTAACATACGTCACACATACGTCAATAATCGGCTACAAATATATTATTATATAAACTCAGATTTACTATTTACTCAATATGTAACATTGCATTTATAACCTACCCTCTATCAGTTTTATGGTAGTTTTATCAATATAGCATAACAGTACATTCATTTTTCACCGTATATTAATCTGGTGGTAGCAAATACATCTCTACATATTTCCACATAATATAATATAAACGCTGACGGACAGATTCTGTATCTATCCACTTTGAGATTAACATAATAAACTAACACAATTAAGTTACATATATCTTACAACTTTAAAACGCCGATTTTCAATCCTTCATTATAAACACAGTATGAACATCTCAAATTACGTTCCCAGATTTCTCGGCATATGTCCTAATAAACAACTCTCAATCCTGCGGATAGAAAATCAATTGACCACATTGTAGTCTGAATATATATCAACAATTTATACAAAAAATACTTAGATCTGATATTAAATGTCAAAATAAAGCTATCAGACATTTGAAATACTAAATTATAGGAAACATAACATTAATTCACTCAGATACCGTATGTTTTGGTCAAGTTATAACTGTCACAACGTTTCCGCATGATGGCATTTTGCTAATTGACAGAGCTGAAGATATCCATACGTGTATATATACAAACATAACCACATACCACAGGCGAATCTCCAGCAAAGCATGAATTAACAAGACACCCAGACATTGTACTTTTCAAAGTGTACAAAAAGGCTACTTGTAAAATATGGTTAGTACAATAATAAACCCGTTTACTTTTTCTTAAATGCTTATTACCCAACGGATATTTATGAAATAAACGTCCAAATTCTTTAACACAAAAATGATTACTTAAAGTACCTTTAAAATGTTTTATCCCTATATATCTAGCGATAAGTTAAACAACCTGTCCTATCTGAGAATATACATCAATACAATGTAAATACCTTTGCACTGACCTACCTTAATAATTCAGGTTTCATCACGTAGCTATTTTGTACGAGTGCATATGTAGTGGAAACAATGCTCATTTGCCACGTGCGTGCATGTATAGTTTCCGTATAATAATGCGAAGCTTTGTTCGGAATGTTTACGATTATAAAAAATGTAAATATTGCCCAATAGGTCTTCGCGTCCCACGATAAACTATTGTCAATATTGTAATAATGTAAATTTAAAAACACTTACGTTTACTATGGCATTGGCTCGGTATACAATGACTATTTTAGGTGCATAACACATAGATAACGTCTCCTTTTGTAGATTTTATGTGTAATTTGCCGATATACTTCCTTCAATAAAATTATTTTCCATAAATAATATAGCAGGTTGCATATATTGCCATTATTTATTTTACTTATAGAGTGTAGTTTAAACAAGTTAAGATGTATTAGTATTTCACCGTCACATATACGGGTATACATTGTTCCTAAAGTAACATTAACTCTGATATATCACATATACAGGTATTATCATATTTCTAAGTTTATTTGTGTCCCTGGTGGAGTAATTATTTCTTAGCAAGATTGACCAAAAACATTTGGCACTTTTTTTTATTTTTCACAAAAACTCCATCTTAGTTTCAAATTTCACTCCAGTAGTCTTATCAAAAACCTTCACATTAAACTCAGTTTCACCTACAATAAGTTGTGTACTAAATTCCACAATGTCCGGCCATCCTTCTGTAGGTGGCTTTTCAACATTTTTCCCAACCAGTTTACATCCCTCTTCTTCCGTGCAGTACAATGGAGTCTTCATTGATGATTTGAAAAGACATGTTTCAAACACACCATGTTTCCTATGTTTCACGGTATTTCTGGATTCAAATTCAAAACATTGCCCGCAAGTAAGTATTTGACCCTTCTCAATTTTCTTTAGAAATACGTTATTGCAATAAATCTTATTATCATGGACATACTTTAGATTTTCCGGATGTAATCTTTCTTGAAATATATTCCTGGTAGAAAAACCGTACGTGAACTGAGCTATCCGTTCAACTATTGTCTTTGGTTTATATCCCATTAGAATAGCCCCCTTTAAAACAGCAAGCCTCGCGTCTGGTTCCAAAAGTACAGACAACCCCGTCATTTCTGATTGTATTATCTCCCTTAGATATGGCGACTCGGAGTATCCGCCAACAAGAAGAATCGTTGTAAGCTCTTGGTCACGTGTGTCGTGGAGAATATCCTTGAAAAGTTTTACGATACCATCAAATGATGGTTTGAAAAAGTGTTGCATTAACGTTCTTTGAATTATAAGCTTGTTTTGCCTCGGTCTGTATTCCAAATAGGAAGCAAATGCTGAGTTGGCTATAGCACAAGTAATTGTTGTTTCCATTTCATTTTCTATTATTTGTACAAAAGATGGTGGGACACTAATGTTTATTGTTTCCGTTCTTGCAGAGAACACGCATTTTTTTGCTTCAAAGCTTTTCATGAGTTCATGGTAGTTATCCATGCATTCGTGTTTGAATTGCATCAGAACATCTGCTCCGAACAGTTTAATTAGAACTGCCGGAACTCAAAATCAACATTTGTCCCACCAAGAGCATCACCGGTTACTCGGTATATTTCTGGAATGTTGCCACCCTCGACTATCTGATGAACACAAATGTCCGCTGTTCCTCCTCCCAAATCAGCTAAAATGTATTTCAATCCACTAGGAAATCTGACTCATTGAGATGTTCTTTTGTTAGCATCGGTTGTCTTTTGAGATGGCTGCTCGTTACAAAATAAAGAAGCAGCTTCCGGTTCCATAACCAAATGAAGACTACTGCAGAGAATACCGGCGTTCGTTGCTGCCTCTTTCATAAACTGTCGAGCTGAATCAGACCAAATAGCTGGAATTGTTATAATCCATTTAATATCGTTCTGTATGATGTCATTCTTAGATTGACATATAATTTCTTCAGCGAGTTCTCGCATATGTTTAATAGTCATACTGATCACTTCGATTGCTTTCATTTCTCGTCCTTCACTGTCATATATCATTGTTTCAAACGTTTATTTCGGTAAAGTTCCATTTTGAATTCTTTGAAATAAAACCAATCCTTGTGATCACATGTCTCAGTCAGAGCTGCATAATGTTCTTCAGCATTGTAACCGAAGGAGTGAAACGTTCTGTCGGGATTGAGAAGGATTGTTGTCGGTACTCTGTCTGCGATTAGTTTTCCACCATGTCTTGAGGTGTAGATTGCCTTGTAGTCTTGTTGGAATGAGAATGCATATCCGCTGTAAGTTGTACCAAAGTCAATTGCAGCAACCACCAATGGCAAAGACGATTATCCCAGATTAGTGTTTTGTGCATCGTCACTGTCATTCTCGTCATCGATTTCTTCCCCGTGTTTTGAATTATCGTTTCTTTTATTCTTCCTTTTTTTCACCTTTTTCGGCTTTGTTTTTTTTTTGGGTCCGAACATTGTGACACTAGCAACACCGATCGTTTTGTTATATGACGTGTTCACGCTTTTAAACTTCAAATGTAAAGTTTATATAAGCTGTTTATATCCACTCTCACGTGTATGTTATGCAGATTACTGCCACTGACACCATTGTAAATTGTTAGCTTACAATATCTAAATCTAGCGAATCCTTGCGTGACTATATTGCTATGTTACATAAACTAAAAGTTGGTGTGCTATTGATGTTTACAAACAAATGTGCAAATTCAAGTCACGCTTCACAAATAGATATTTGATCAGTCAAAATAATACTTAAACTATGTAATGATACTTAGTTGGACGATACGACACAAAATAAAACATTTCTGTGTCATGGTTTTAGTTACAGAACTTTTATGGGGGAAGCAATTGATAAGATTAGTAAGATCCGTTAATTCCTTTTATGAAAAACAAACGAAGACGTTTATCGAAGGGGGCTATGAAGCTTTTATTCTACGGTGTACTTAATCGTTAGTGATTGACCTTTGTGCAGTTGGCCGTGACATTTTTCTCTTTGTTGCTGTTTCTAACGGCACAGAAATGTCTACTAGTAAACACTGGAAAAATACCAAAAATAAAACACACAAAACGGAAAGGAAAAAACCCAGCTTGGAACTACTTTACAGGGAACTGTATTCAAACACATTTGGTGACAATGTCCTGTTATTTAGTATAATCAGATCCAATCAGAACACGTCGCCGATGATTCTAATTCTAATGCCGAAAAATGACGGCATTGGCCGACCATGCACGATTGCAATAGGACCATTATAATGATAACGTAGATAAAAACTACTTCATAAGTTTATCTATATTTGATTCAGGCAAAATTTAACTGATCAATTGCAGACTAGTTATAAAAATTAATAAACAGTATCCCTTAAAAGAAAAATAAACATGTTAACCTAAATCAACCATACTGTATAAAATAAATCTTTAAAATTTATATTCAAATTTCATTTCTTTTATCAAGTTAGCTGTTTCATAAAACAATTTACATGATAGTGAAATCCAATCAGTGACATATGTACATATAATGTTTTTGTGTGTCAGACGTATATGCACATTATCAATAACTGATTGAGTATATAAATTGTTGAATAAATGATTGAATTTTTTTTATTGATTGAATAGTTAGCGTCATTTTTATGCCATCGAGGGTTAACAGGCGATCAGTTAACCTAAGACTGTTTCCTGGGATCTTGAAAGGTTAATCAGAACTCGAGCACACTCCATCTCCGCAAGTTAACGAATGAATTGAGATTTTCTTACGACGTTTCAGCATATTATATGTTATATGGCACCAGCAGGAGGGACGATTTCAGGTTCACTTCTCATGTACAACAGTAACAGATATACAGCATTATAGTTGTTACATCACTACTGTTGTACTTCCGGTTCAAAAGGAGGGTGGGGTTTAAAATAGTTCATACGTAATTTAAAGTGAATGTTTCATGGTCATATTTTTTATTTAAAATGTTGATTAAGTGCCGATGTTTATGTCTTTAAGCTAAATTAGTGGTATTGTTGATAATTCATAGGTATGTCAGAACTACATTCCGGCAACATGCAGTCAGTGATATAGGTGCAGCGGAAGTCTCAGTTGTGAATATTGACAGTGACCTCAGAAATTTCGATTTGTGGAAAAGTTAAAATTTGATATACCATGATGTGGATAATCTGGCGACTTTTAAGAGCTTCACAAGGAAACATGATCAGAGTATGGATCAGAAGGTCAGGGGATTGGTCAGGGACGGGACAATATTAACAATTTACTATAATTTATGTACAGGTGTAACACCATTATAAAATGTCAAAGTGTTAACATGAAGGCAGCCCTGATTCATTCATTTGTTTACATAGAGGAAACTTAACAAGTGTTCTTCTTTAAAACCACTAATTCAGTTTCTATAATACTTTAATAACAGTCCTGTCGATTAAGGAGCATGACATATGTCTCCAGTTCAAATTCTTTACTTACAATATATAATAACAGCTTCAATATACATAAAAGGTTCTACCTTACTTTTACCGATGAAAAGTCCAATTCACCTACATGTCATAGGCGATAAGGAAGTGATGTGCTTTTTGACAAATCTTAATGATTAAGTTCTACACATTTAACATGTAATACTGATCACGCAATAGTGTATATGTATATTTATCCTGTGTCTGTCATTAAATGTGAGTCTAATTATATTCTCAGCTGTTACAAATGTGATCTTACTATACTGGAGAAATAAGCAATAAATATAACCTAACCTCTCTCTCTCTCTCTCTCTCTCTCTCTCTCTCTCTTTTAACATATCATAAAATGAGACGTCGTATATAAAAATATATTCATCAACCCATTATGTCATAAATTTTCTACCATAGACATGTGTGTATTGTAGAACACAAAAGTGTGAAATACGTATAAAAACCTTCAAGTGATATTACACGAAAATGTAGTCTATGGCCTTAATAATTAAAAACGTTTTCCAAGAAGTGAAAGGTAGAAATAACAATATAAAACAGATTAAATTACATGCATTATGTATCAGAAGTGTGTATTGGGGTTATGGTTTTTGTAATTTATCTCCCTTTACATTAAAATAAGAGTGTATTTGAAGTCGCTTATTATAGGAATCAAAACTGTTTCTGATTGTGTTGGCGACTAAATTCTTTTTTTATTTAAGACGTTCTTAATATACTTGACTGACAAGATACCCACATGGGTTTTGCATGTCCTCATATATTTAAAATGTTTTGTCCTCGCTAAAATATTGTGTGTGTGTTTTTCAGTACATTTAAACATATAACATCTTTATTAACATAAAAGAAAAAAAATCCTACTTAATATGCTATACTTTGTTTTGATATCTGTATTTGTATCTGTTTTCTACGTAAGATTCAACCCTATATCTATATATAGGTAGGTATATATAGTTTTTTGTAGCTGGGACGTTGGACGGTGTACAATAACAATATAATGTGCAAACTGCATTGATATATCGCAATCAATAGGCATATAACATCATCCTGAATACCATCCTGAATACTGTCGGTGCTTCATGACAAATTTACAAATGAATACGTCGTACATGAAGCCCTTCTTGCGATACCGGCTAGATATTTACGTCTCATTGACGACACTATGGTAGATATACGACCTTGTGGAATGTTGTTCCACTCATGTACGAGGGCGTGGAGTAATTCTCTGACGTTTCTTGACGAAGATACACGTGTATCCACCGTCCGAGATCATCCCCGACATGTTCGATAGGAGTCCTGTCTGGAGAGAACCCGGGTCAATACATTAACGTCGTGTGTCTGAAGGTAAGCAGTTGTCCTCCATGCGTGATATGCAGGGGCATTTAATGTTCATCTTGGTAGATTCCACCAGCACCTGGAAAATGGCACTTTATGAGGTCTGGCAACGAGAACACGGCGTTAGTGTGGGAACCATCTGTCATGTTCCTGTCCAACAAAACAACGGCCGTGTAGCAGTTGTCCTCCATGCGTGATATGCAGGGGCATATAATGTTGGTAGAATCCACCAGCACCTGGAAAATGGCACTTTATGAATGACCTGGCAACAGGAACACGGCGTTAGTGTGGGAATCATCTGTCATGTTCCTGTCCAACAAAACAACGGTCGTGTAATTCCACCTCAACCATAGACACTCGCTCCTCTCCAACTATTCACTTTCAATAAATAGTTTGACTTCTTTACGATACACAGCTATTGTAGTAGAGGGTATATATGAAAACTGGGGGAAAATTCCTACAGAAATTAATTTTGGTGTATGTACCATATTATATGTGTCTAACAATATACTAAATGTATAGAAAAGTAACATGATACAAAATACTTTTTTTTTAGGATGGGGTGGGGGGGGGGGGGGGGGGGGAGGGGGGGAGTTTAAATATGTAAACGAAAACTTTCCTGCAGTAATTCATTATATGTCCAATAGCACATAGAAAGCTCATTTCTGTGTGAAATCCCCCTAGTCGGACAACAATCTTGCTCATTGTTGGAGGGTTTTGCACTTACAATCATGGTTGCCTTATACCATGAATGTTGACACAAGAGTCACATTATACTGCTTTGCATGGTCACCAAAGTAGCGTCGAGTACGTGCAAATTGTCACTTGGGTTGAGATTGGTCACGGTCATAACTACTACTAAGGACTGTCCGGGTTATTCGCCGTGGGTATCAATTATTTGCATGGCGATCCGCTATCGACAGCCACTTCGTTTTCCATAGGATTTCATTATATATTTTTATATAGGTCATCTCATATCTTCAATAAGTTGTTCATAACTGATGTGACTCCCTACTAGGATGTGTTATGATTCGTTAAAATACATGGCCAAAACGGGTTTTGGTTTCCTCCTATATGGCTATTTAGTGAAAACTTCAATTTGAATCTCACTCAAGTGGGCGATATAGGGTCATCTTGGCTCTCTTGTTATATGCATTATTCCAGAAAATGTTTCCATGAATTATCTGTTGTGACAATTAGTTCTCATTTGGATAATTTATCGAAATGTTATGTATTAACAGGTAAATAAAGTGCTCATTTGGTGTATAATTATTGAAATTTGGCGGCCATCCTATATTTTGGCCACCATATTGACTTTTTTTAATAGGTAATGGGTTTAAATTTTCCGTAGTGTATTTATCTTCTGTCATACCAAACTTTGACTTCTTCAGATAAATAGTGTTGATGTTATGGGCGGATTCCTGAAATTCATGGTTTCGGTTATGTTTTTCAACTTTTTATCCCCAAAACAGGTATTTCGCATCATGATACTTTTCTATACTTTTAGTATGTTGTTACACACATATGTTATACAAACCAACACCAACTATCGTTTCTGTAGGAATTTTGTCCTTTATTTGCCATTTTGGCTTTAAATACTCTCTACTATTAAGGTTATATAACTCCTGTGTAAATTTGAGGATGCTAAGTGCACACAAGGCCAATTTTTTTGTTTTTGTTTAAAAGGTCAAAACTTGGACATCAATAATCCGATTTGGCCAATTCAAAAATCTGTCCGAAATATAATGATTATATAACTACTGTGCAAGTTTGGTAAGGATCAAATGAAAAATGCGGGGGATAGAGTGCACAAAAGGTCAAATAGTGCATTTTTAATGTTTCAAGGGCCAGAACTCTGACACTAATAATCCTATTTGGCCAGTTTAAGAACTTGTCAGAGACATGGTTATATAACTACAATATAAGTTAAGTAAAGATCCAAGGAAAAATGCAGGTGTAGCTAGAGTGCACACAGCAAAAAGTTAACGGACGGACGGCGGACAAAGCTCCCCTTTAGCTTTGCTCAGGTGAGCTAACAACACTCTGAACTGGTTCTAAACTGGAAGCGGACTCGAGAGCGGTGCATATAAGCTTTGGGCTTTCTCCACAATCGAGCTTAAATAAATTAGTATTAACTAATCTAACCATAAGGGTTGCTATATTCGTAAAATATGAAATCCGCTTATGGGGCTCCTGCGAGTATACATCATAGCCCATTGAATCGAGTCCCCTACTGATATGGATAAGATCTGAGGAAATGTATTTGGTGATTGGTCCTCCATAGCCGAGTGGTCTAAGGCGCCGTCTCAAGATCACTTATCTCTCACTGTTGAGGTCGTAGATTCGAGCCCTGCTTGCTCCAATAATTTTATTTGGTGATCATCTCCAAGATATTTCAGAACCAACACAGCAGTTATGAGAAGGAAGATGTTTTCCTGTTGTTGTGTTTATAATATTTTCAGTAATGTTGACAAACATCGAGTTTAGGATTAAATAGTTCCGTATAAATGGCCTTGAGTACATGCTGTTAACGGACGGCATATGACAGACAACACGACAATGCGTAAACCCTCATGCCTTTCGGCCAGTACAACTAAAATTATTACGGAAAACAGTTATACCACAGCCACTTGATCGCCAAAATAACAAGACACTGGACTACACTGGACTATTGCAAGCAAACATACCTCCCTAACCGGTGTACATGTAACAACAATATCTGTCCGACTGAAACAGTAAAATTACCTGCATTATCTCCGTATTGCCCTCTATCCACAAGCAAAGTTTCACAAACATAGCTTAGATACTTTTTTTAGTATTCTTTCCGAACGGACAGACGGAGGGTAAACCAATAAACTAATAATTCGTGTTATGCTTTAACTGACCGGACCATACAGACTACTCATATATCTTATAATACAATATGCTCCAACGATGAGCTAAAACTGCAAATAAAAAACAATACATATCTAGATACACAAGTGATTTTATTTACTTTCACGCTTAATACACAACAAATGTTCAAGCAAAAAAATATATATCATTGTTAATGATCAGCCCATAATGTCAAAATTCATACAAGTATACTAAAGGTAAGCTATATCATGACAGTGGCATAATAAATATTCACACATAATGGTGAACGCAGAACACGAGCACATGGGCATAACCTTATCAGCACAGTAATACAGAACAATTCGTAACGTTAGCACATGATCCTTGAAGTAAAATACAATCTGTGATACATTATTATTACATGTATGTGTTGTTTGACAGTACTGAACAAACAAGCAACATGTGATAAAGGATTTAATCCCTATCAGCACAGAAACAAGCTACAATGTGTAATACATGATAGAGTAATATTCTTTGTATGATGATGAAGTAGCTAATTTTACCAGTACTGCATTAGGCACCAACATTCTTTAACATGTGGTAGTTTTCTTTATCAGTACTGCAGCAGTTTCACTCATTTATAAATGGTAAATGATAACCCTTCATCAGTACTGAAGCAGGCAACACTCATTTATAAATGATAAATATTAACTCTTCATCAGTACTGAAGCAGGCAACACTCATTTATAAATGATAAATATTAACTCTTCATCAGTACTGAAGCAGGCAACACTCATTTATAAATGATAAATATCAACTCTTTATCAGTATTGAAGCAGGCAACACTCATTTATAAATGATAAATATTAACTCTTTATCAGTACTGAAGCAGGCAACACTCATTTATAAATTATAAATATTAACTCTTCATCAGTACTGAAGCAGGCAACACTCATTTATAAATGATAAATATTAACTCCTCATCAGCACTGAAGCAGGCAACACTTATTTATACATGATAAATATTAACTCTTTATTAGCATTGAAGAAGGGAACACTCATTTATAAATGATAAATAGTAACTCTTCATCAGCACTGAAGAAGGCAACACTCATTTATAAATGATAAATATTAACTCTTCATCAGCACTGAAGCAGGCAACAGTCCTTTATAAATGATGAATATTAACTTTTCATCAGCACTGAAGAATGCAACACTCATTTATAAATGATGAATATTAACTCTTTATCAGCACTAAAGCAGGCAACACTCATTTATAAATGATGAATATTAACTCTTCATCAGCACTGAAGCATGCAACACTCATTTATATATGATAAATATTAACTCTTCATCAGCACTGAAGCAGGCAACACGCATTTTTTAAATGGTAAATATTAACTCTTCATCAGCACTGAAGCAGGCAACACGCATTTTTTAAATGGTAAATATTAACTCTTCATCAGCACTGAAGAAAGCAACACTCATTTATAAATGATAAATATTAACTCTTCATCAGTACTGAAGAAGGCAACTCATTTATAAATGATAAATATTAACTCTTCATCAGCACTGAAGAAAGCAACACTCATTTACTAATGATAAATATTAACTCTTCATCAGCACTGAAGAAGGCAACATTCATTTATAAATGATAATATTAACTCTTAATCAGTACTGAAGCAGGCAACACTCATTTATAAATGATAAATATTAATTCTTCATCAGTACTGAAGAAGGCAAAACTCATTTATAAATGATAACTATTAACTCTTTATCAGTACTGAAGAAAGCAACACTCATTTAAAAATGATAAATATTAACTCTTCATCAGTACTGAAGAAGGCAACACTCATTTATACATGAATAATATTAACTCTTCATTAATAAATGATAAATATTAACTCTTCATCAGTACTGAAGAAGGCAACACCCATTTACAAATGATAAATATTAATTCTTCATCCGCACCGAAGAAGGCAACACTCATTTATAAATGATAAATATTAACTCTTCATGCACTGAAGAAGGCAACACTCATTTATACATGGTAAATATTAACTCTTTATCAGTACTGAAGCAGGCAACACTCATTTATAAATGATAAATATTAACTCTTCATCAGCACTAAAGCAGGCAACACTCATTTATACATGATAAATATTAACTCTGAAGCTGTCAGCACTCTTTTAGACATGATAAAAATTCATAATCAGTACTGAAGTAAGCTACAATATGCATCAAATGATAACGTATACAATCTTAATCAGAACAGAATCAAGCTACAATGTGCAACACGCAATAAAACGTTTAATATTTACCAGTACAAACACAAGCTAAAAGTCGTGACTCATTAAAACACAATTGATATCCGTAAGTACCAAGCAAATTCCAATGTTTATAAAAAAAAACTGTATTCATCTATGCATGATGATAAAGCATTCAACTGACCAGACACAATATGGCTCGTTCAGCACACTGGCCACATAGCATTGTTTGTCAAAGTATCGACATTGTAGTGTTTACTTAGACATCGTTAGCATGTCTAAGGAAAATGGCGTCGTAGCAACCAATATTGATCGATGATTTGATTACAGATGTTTTAACTGACAGCCCGCAATCAGGTCAGTTAGTATTCAGTATGTGACAATCGATATTACACATACAGTTTTTAATCAGTATCAGCATAGAAACTACAGTGTGTTACACTTGACAGCATATTTACTCTGAGAAGAAAGTGCTCATGTATAACATATAGTATATTATAGTCTTCATCATCAGCCACACTTACTTTTCTAAATGATAAACGTCTTGATGGGTTCTATATTGAACAAAAATTTAATGGTATTCTGCTTAAAAGTTGTTGACTGGTTGATTCAAGCAATTGGTCTACCTCGTCGATTTCCCTAGTTTATCAAGATACTTTAGTTAAGATGATTATTTATATGTTAGTTTTTATTATTAGATATTTTCTATTTGGCAAATGTCTTGGACATGATTTTTTTTCGTTTTCAATTTATTTAAACATTACCATTACAGAAGTGTGTTTGTTTTAGCCAAACCGATCTTACTTCCAGATTCAAACATTTCACCTGCATAAAGTTTCAAGATGTTTGTGTTTTAGAAAAACAAGCATCCCAGATGATCAAGACTATTTAAAATATATTCACTATGTGTTACGAATGTTTCAGGCTATATGTTTCACATCACATTTACAATAGAAGACACTACATGTACAATTTGTACGAACAGGCTTCTGTACCACAAACATATTTAAATATATACATAAGTACTTAAAAACTTACATCAAAGAAAAACATCTAAATAATCATGATTTTAGACTGAATCTAGAAAAACTGCCCATGGTTTCAATGACATTGGATATACAATCAATAAATAACCAATCAAAATTTAGTTAAGTTTTTAAATATTTAAGTAAATCTTAAGAAAAATGTTGATGAAACAAAAGCTAGACTCCTGTTTCATCAACATAAATTTAAGTATAATACTTAAGTACTTATCTTCAATAAAAGAAAAGCATCCAAATAATCATGATTTTAGAATGGTTCAAGAAAAACTGCCTTTAGTTTCATTGGCACTGATTAAAAAATAGTGAAGTAACCCTTCAAAATTAAGTTTTTTAAGTATTTAAGTAAATCTAAGAAAATGTTGGTAAAACGGGGGCCAGACTAGGGATAAACAATGACACAAGTGATAATTATAACAATATGAGGACTGAGATAGACAATACATATAATAAAAAATTAATAATCATCAGAGATTAGCAACAGATCAAAGAAAAGATATGTCTGTGTACTGGCTGATAAAGTGTGTACATCTTAGGGAGAGAGCTGAATTCATGATCTTGTCATAGGGTCTATTGACTTTTAAAGGTGCCTTTCGATTTCATGTTTTACATTTATATTGTTGTTGTTTTTTAAATAATGACTGTATATGAAATCACATACATTTTGATAAAAAAAACAATTACAAGTATATTAGAACTATTTTCGACAATTGATGTAAGTACTTGTATTGAGACATTTCCCAAATTACTTCCCTTAATTGTTTAATGGGCCAGCTTATATGGAGTATTTGCATTTTTGGATTTGAAATAAAACAAAAAACAATGTTCTTAAATCGCTGTGGTATAAAAGACAATGACACTGAAATCAATTTTGATATTTCAAGCTACTTAGACAATGTGTTATTAAATTAGGCCTGTTAAAATATCTGAGATAGTAAGGTTATATTTCTTTCTTTCTTGTGTGAATGTCTTGGGGATATATGCTAGTGATTGAGTGCACACAGATATTAAAGGTTTATTGACGACAGACAATAAAAAATGTAAGTGCCACAATGCATAGTAAAAAAGTGCAGTTTTCAAAAATCCCCCAAGATTAGAATTTGTCGAGTTAAAGAACATGACATTGTCCTTAATTATTATTGTTATATATTAACTTCTTTTGGTGTTCAGCCAGTGATGAATTTGTTAAAAATGAAGGTACTGAAGATTTTAAAACCTAAAAAATAACAGGTTGCTCTAGTCAGATTCATTCTGAGGACTTTCGCCCCTAATAAAACTGGACATGCCATAATGTAACCCTTAAAAATCTCCAAGTTTTAAAAAAAAGACATAATATGCAAAAAGGGTAACCCTAATATGATCAAACCAACATGATAATAAATCAAACAGAAAAGAGATGTTTGGGCTACAAATATGTATCTTATCAAATGGTTCAAATCTCTTTTATAAAAAAAGGTTTCCATAAAAAATACTTGTGGCATATCCATCTCCATTTAGTATTCTGACTGTAATATGGCTATAATGGACAATTTAGGATGTTGTTAAATGATATCATCATCAAATTCATCATCATCATCATCATTATTGGAAATAATGGGCACAATGTGATGATAATGAGAAATATATGGATCCCTGAAGAAATTGAAAAGCAGTAACTAGTGTGTTCTTTTTCTTTCAATGATGCAATGGAATCTGGTAGGCTAAACCTCTCATTTTACAGTGTACATACAATTATGCTTCAACATGAAGTGTTATACCTCATCAACCCCAGTCTTGGTCTAAACCTAGAGGCATGGCCTGACCTATGAAAGGTGACCAAATTCAACACTTAAAACAGACGTTCCATGCTCATGTATGTAGTGTATCTGTCACAGTCAAGTTGTTGTTTTTTTAAATCTTAAACAAACATGCGTTATGGGTCCATTTTATCAATTAAATATTATAGAAATAAAATATTTCAAATATATAATTCTAACCATGTAATGTCTGTTAGCTCTAGAAGGCATGGAAATGTCGCTAAATATTCACACAAAAAGAATTATGTCAAGTATTTAACACATTTATGATTCACAATCATACATTTATCATGAACGTCCTTATTAGAGTTCTCTTTTCTTGAACACACACACATACAATGAATAAAACATAAAATAAGCATAGAATCAAAATATTAGTGCAAAAAGGTACTAAGTACCATCTTCCATGTCAACTTGGTACCTTATAGGTATTAATGTGGCAAAATATAAGCAGACTATCAGTTGAATATAAGAAAAAGCAACTTGAAATTCAAAATGAGTATTTAAGTTACTTCCCTTTATATAATAAAGCAAATGGAGTTTGAAAGTTAATTTATTTCAGTTACCTCCCTTTATATAATGAAGCAAATGAAATTGTTGTTTTTTTAAAGATATTTCCCTTCATAAAATAGAGCAATTTAAATTTGAAATAATTATTTAAGTTACCCTTTATATTTCATATCTCTTGAAATTTGGAATGAAAAAGTATATTTATCACAATCACACCGATGTTAATACTGAACAAAATTACAGAGGATTCAATAACTGTTTAAATCTTTTGTGGTCAGACAAAAAAGGAGATAAAAGGCAGTATGTCATTTTTATTTCAGATAATAGAATTGGCAATAAAAAAAATTACCCTAATATATCATGCTTGGATATACTTGCTCTTTTAGACATTTATTGCAATTTCTCCTGCCATACACCTTTTAGTTAGTTTTTTAGTAAAAACTGACAAATCAAACTGGAAATGTGTCTGTCGACACAAATGCCCCCGCTATTGATCCAAAATCAATTTTTTATACTGAAAGTCGAAAACAGGCCCATAACTTCTGTAAAACTTGACCGACATTGATATTTATCCAACTTGACCTGTATTTTATAATTATACAAGTTCACACAAAATATTATTGAAATACATAGAACCTTGCAGAAGTTATTGACTAGAAACCTATTTTTGATAGAAACTGACAAACGGGACAACACTTAATGCCCCTTCGTCATACTTCGAATGGCGGGGATATAAAAATGTGCTCACTGTATATTATTACATCATTCTTCTACCACCAGATACAACCAGCATATTACTTCATGTACACGCATGTAAAAAAAGCAAGTTTGGCACAAAACAATTATTGCAAGTTAAAGAGAGAAAAACACACAAGTCTTTAAATAATATTAAACAAAATATACATTTAGAAAAAATTAATATTAAACACATTATCAAAATAAATTCCAAGCGAGATAAAATAATTAGGATAATAAATTAGGCAAATAAAGTTAGATTATATAACATGAAATGTCACGTGAAATAAATCATTATTTCTATAATAAAGTTTAGAATGATGAAAATTCTATCAAAAAAATAAAATATATTTACTTCTTAAATTTGCATTTCTATTCAAAAGACAATAATTATCAATTAAAACAAAAACAAAGGCTGAGGTGTTACACACATGCAGAATGTCAAATTTTATTTCAGAAATATGACAATATGTTAAGTTATATTTTTGATGTGTTGTCATTTAGCGAAGACTGTTAAAAGACCCATTTACCAAAAAAAGAAATAAAAAAAATGCAACATTTCAATAGATTTTCACCTTAATTAGATAATCCAAAGCTCTCGAGTAATTCATGATTTCTAAAAATATAAATTGACTGACCAGGAATCAATTTAGTTAAAGACTTTTTGTTTGGGGAGCTTGATTTCTACCGAAGTTTTTTTATTTTGTGAACAGTTTTTAAAAACAAACATAAATTAATTTAAGTATCAGTCGAACAGTATTTTTGTGGAAAATTAAAATATTGCATTTTTTCAAATTTAGTTTGTTAATATTTGAAATATTACAAAAAGATGAATATGGTTGGCAAATTAAAGTGCAGAATTTTTATTCATAATTTTAAAAAAAAATTTTTTTTTTATATGATTACTTGACTTACAGCTAGGGGTCGCAAGTTTGAATCTCTGCCCGACCACAATCTACATGATGGTTGATATACGACATTGTGTCTCATTGTCATTTATCTCACACCGCTGCTTGAAGTGGGTAAGTTATCAGTTACTTGTGGAGATGGGGAGTGCATGAGTACTGGTTAACCTTCCGGGCTTCCATGAAACAGTGGTAAGGTTAACTGACCGTTTGTTAGCCCTCGATGGCATAAAAATGATGCTAAATATTCAATCGACTAACAGTTATATGTGCAAACTGTTATAGTAAGACATGCTGAAAGTAGTATCACAAAAGTTAACACATATCAGAAATTACTGCTAAACATCTAAATCTATTGATTATCTCCATGTAAGATCAGTTTTTGCTGTAAAACTTGTTTCACTTGACAGATTTTTCAAAATATTTACCACTTAAATGATTGTGCTCCTTACATCTAATATATAAATATGTCAATGAAATTGTATTCATAAAACAAAAAACATTGGCTAAAACATGCGCCCTAAACTATAGTTTCCTTAATGGCTCTTTAATTAAAAAATATAAAGAAAATACATTTTCAACCACACAATATAATTATTTCAAAAAGCGTGATATTTTTAGTTTTCACAAATTTAGCACTATAAAACAAATATTACATTATTTGTAGTAAATAGCTGTTAAAAAAAAGATTTTAAAAGAAAAATATCAGAAAACAACATTTCTTGCCTTTATTCAGCAACTTAATTGAGCCAAAGAGAGTGACTACATGTATCACTCTGCCTACTGGCCCCGTGGAGTTGTTTGTCCAACTAATTACAATGTAAAAAGTTTGTTTGTCTAAGGAAAATGGTGGCCCTGTCAACACTATTGACAACATGCACAAGTTCAATTACTTGTCTCTGCTTTAGTCTACTCTAATTCTTCTTTCTGTCAATTCCTCATATTCATAAACACCTGCACTATTTGAGTTGATGTTTTAATACTTGTAAAGTTTAACGGTACAAAACCGAAGACAGCATGCTTCAAATTAATATTAGCAATTACAAAATTGACTAACAAATCAGACAAAATTTTTACAAATTTTGTGGAGATTTTAATGTTGAATTTGACCTTGATGCTGTTTAATAAGCAAAATTATATTACCGGTAATCACAATTATAAATGTAAGAAAAATAATAATAAAAAAAAAATATGATACAACAAAATTCATTATAAAACAAAACAAAAAATAACATACCCAGACATCCAACGAAAAGTTATATTTAAAACTAGAAATGTGTCCATAGTAGGGCTGTGCATTGGCATTTTTTTCATCTGCGATGCATATCACGATACTTCATTTTGAGAACAATGCGTATCACGATACATACTGCCTGTGAAAATAAGAGGTGATGCATATCGCAATATTTAAGTTGTAATGTAATGTGAATCAGGAGACCGATAGCTAAACTGTACCTTATCACCATGATTGTTTAATAAAGTGTATGTAATAACTATGCTCGGATGCAACTTAAAAGTATTTTTATTAACAGTGAACAACAGAACTTATTACACTGCATAACTACGAAAGTGATAAAATAAAAAAAGCGGGATTGTACCTGATGGGAAGGAGAGGCTGTTAGTAATATTCGTCACGTGTTTAGCCAGTTTATATCCGAAAATTCATTTTGCTATTTAATTAATTTATTAGATAGTTTTTTATTTTTCAAGAAGAATAGAATTTTGATGCACAATATCTAACAATTGTATCGATACATCAAAGGTCTAAAGAATGCATTGCATCACAATGTATTGGAAGTTTCATTTAACACCCGATACACACATTGGCGGAAAGGTGAACCGCGGTCCATCGATGCATTGATGAATCGTAACATCTCTAGTCCATAGGACATGGATGTCAGCGTTATATAACAGTTAATTGTACATAATTTCATTATGTTGTAGCCTGCTTTTAAAATAAATTTTGATTTTGCATCTACATGTATACATGTATGTAGTGAATTGTATTGTATTGTTATCAATTATAGTGGATATTATAATAAATAAAAAAATTGCAAAAATCAAGGTTAGCAGAAAAATACTTCATGAAAAAAACAAAACATAATTGTTAAAACCATGAAATAAAATATTAGTTTTTGAAGCAGTATTTAAAGGGACAAATGACAATTTTAAGAATTTTTCATGTGACACTGTTTCTGAAAATCAAATAATACAAATATCAAATTATAATGTAATTTTGTTTCTATTTTGTAAAAGGGGCACAACTCCTATAGAACACTGATAGAACCATATTTCAAATATTCATGGTCATGAATGACAAGAAAATGCAACATCAGTTGTTATCGGTAAGATAGATAAAATTGCAAAGAAACTAGTACAATAAGTTGAATTTTGTTCTTTGTTCTATATAAAATAAGGTCTAGGATTTCCATGGTAAAAAAAGAATTCCACATAGAATTTTTTTTTAAGTTTTTTTTTCCATAGCAGGAATGTAAACCCACATAATAATGCACAATAACTGGTAGGTTGACTACGTTGGTTTTTATTTTTAAAAAAGGGTGCAGTGGCACTCAAATGCTCATAAACATATGCATATGATGAAATCCTATAAAAGTCACTTTTTTAACACCAGTGATGTTTTATTGCAGCATATGCTATACCAACATTTGCTTTACTAGAAATCACAACTACTATGAACCATTTTGAAAATATTTCAAAACCAAATTTTAAGCGTAAGAATCATGTTACCATGAGAAAACAGGGGCGTAACTGTGTAGTGAGATGTAGTATTTTTAAAACTATGTTGATAATTTCTTAAATATTGAGTTTTAGATAGTTATAATTGGAGATTAATATTTTCATAAGGTTATACGTTTCGTAGCAGTAAAAGACTGATCAGCTACCATGACATTAATTTCAACATTACCGTGCATTCCATTAAGAAATGAAATTAAATATTTATTTGGTAGTATAAGCATACAATGCTTCCCTAATGTTATAAACATACATGTACAATATAAACATTTTTTATTTATAAGACAATTTTATAAAACAATCATATGAACTGTTTTAAATATTTACATGCCCCTTTCTTTTCCTTTTTTTTTTGTTATTTTTCATACATTGCAACTCTAATGATAGGGTTCATACATTGCAACTCTAATGATAGGGTTTGAGTTTTGCACATCCTATATAAAAATGACAAAGAATTATAAAACACGATTATTTTTTTCAAATAGAAATGAAAGAGATTTTTAATCAATAATTTTTCATACATCCTAAGTGAAACTTTATAAGAGTGATATTTGTATGACCATTTTTTAACATCCCATACGAAATACTGGTAATAGATAATTCTGAGTCTGCAGGTTTCATACATTCCAAAGGAATTCTTAAACATTTAAAATTAAGGACAATTATACTTAGTAATTATGTATTTTTTTTTTTGTTCTATGATGTCAACAGATACTGAAGAAAAAATGTACAATTTCATTACAATTAGAATTCTGCATCACCAGTCTATTTTACACGAGGATGAATAGCTACAAAAAGTATCAACTACATGTACCAGTATGCTCTGCAGACAAGACCAGCTCAAGTGTGTTATCAATGAAACAATGTTACATTTGTACAAATATATTATTATACCCTGTGATTGTCACCTAATACCACCAAGTAAATGAGATGGCTGTCCAAGTAAAGAACAAACACAGTGTCAAAGCTATGTTTGGTCCAAGAGATTTGCTTATATGTATGTTGTTTTTTTCTCCACCTTTTTTCCAACAGCATTTAAGTTATTTACTGTGGTTGGAACACAAAATCATTGTTTCTGGAATCCGCTAAGTGGTTAACCGGTATTCGACACAACGTATCTCTGCAAGCCACTGATTACTTCTCCACACATTTAGAAGTGGGAGACTCTGCCATAGAACAAAGTTAATGTCTATTGCCAGGTAGGGACCTGAACTAGTGACATCCTGCTCTAACGGCAACATAAACAACTTAATTTTAAAACAAAATAATTAAAGATTATTAATAGATTATACATGTGGGAATGAAGGTCAAATTGAATCATGAAAAAAGAATAAAAAAAAAGTCTCTTTCCCTCATTCTCTTCTACAAATGTTTTATTACTTGAAATACTCTAAATAAACTACCGGCACTGTGCTTTTTTTCCCTATTTAATGCATATTTGGGCAAATTGAAATTAGTTTGAAACAATATGATAAAGTCTATAATGAAAAGTAAAATAACTGCTCCGGATGCAGATTTACATCATTTTAAAAAACTTTTTCTGTATCCTTTCCGCATAAAATGTTAAATGACTTTATTGCTTCACTGTTAAATACAGCCAAACCTCTGTGAGCGGTCACCTCTGTTAAGCAGCCACTTGTCTTAAGCAGCCATACTGCTATTTCCCATTTCTATGCATTCAGAACAAATTCACCTGTATCAAGAAACAATCTGTTTTAAAAGGCCATTTTTCTTCATCCCTTGACTGACTGCTTAAGACAGGTTTGACTGTGTATGCATTTAAATGTATGTAACAAACATAACATATGCATTTATGTGAATAAAATATTGTTTTAAACTAATTATGAGATGGAAGAAAACCCTGAATTACTGGCTTGAAGGCCAAATCATTTTTTGCACTATACATGATTTTATCATTACATGTGCTGAAGGAAATAAAATAATTACATGTATGATTCTATTCTTAGCCGGAACCACACGGGCTATAATTACATGAATGCTGACAACTTATAAAATGATTAATGTGAACGTTTTCTAAAACATCTGTGGTTTCATCCGTACATTGACAACCAACAACTTCAAATCAGTATCGAGTATTCGCAGAGAACTCGTCTTACTCACAACCATATATACATGTTTATTTTGATACCAATCAAACGTATGAACTGAAAGACAAATTAATAACATATAAATTAGATTATGCAATAATATATATAAAACATAAATACAGATAATTAAATACAGATAATTTCAACATTCAACATAGTCGGCCCGGTTAGCGTAGTTGTTAGCGGGTCAGACTATCGATCTAGGGGTTGCGAGTTCACAATCCCATCCATCCACAATCTCTGTGATGATTGATATACATGTACAGCATCTCAATGTCATTCATCTCTCACCACTGATTCAAGTGGGAAACTTATCAGTTTCTTACAGAGACAGGTGTGCTCAAGTTACAAGTTAACCTTCAAGGATCCCAGGAAAGAGTGGCTAGGTTAACTGACCATCTGTAAGCCCTGGGTGGTATAGAAATAATGCTAAATATTCAAACAAACAAATCTCTACACAAAAAAAAACACTTACATTTGTAAACAGTCAAACCGTTCAAGGTCCAAAACATTTACATATACAGCCTTTACCCTTATCTCACAATCTTTAATGTCACCTTGTATACTTAGATTAGTTTAAACTTATTTATTTACTTTGATTGTGAAACAAGTTTACAAGAAATCATGCTCAAAATCTTTCTTGATAGAACCAGTACTAAGCATATGTGGAAAAGGTGTCTTGCTCAAAAACACCACACATAGCTATGGCGGAAAATTGAACCCGCCAACTCTCTGATCGTGGGTTCAGTGCTCTACCACTGGACCATGTGCTCCACTTGTATACTTGTTGCTCGGAAATCCACAATGTTTATTTGTATGAGAATTCATCTCTGTAAAATCTGCTGGTTATTTATTATGTTTCACAAAATCTAATAAGACATATATGTATCGACCCAGTTAAAACCATCCATTTTTTCCTTGCATTTTATTCTTCAAATGGTGTCTAAACATATAAACCAGATCTCTTTAAGAAACAGGACTAACATTGCAGGTGTAGGTCTGACCTGTATAAAATATGTACATAGCAAAACTCGTATATGACTTAGTCATAATTATTTTTTCAAGAAAGGTGTGGATTTCCAAATTTTAGGCACATGTTAGTAATTAGGCATTGTAACACCATGGTAACACCATGGTAACATGTGTGTAACACATACAGAGCATCAGGGTTGATTACACTAGGAATGTGCCTTGTCGACACAAATACCCCTGCTTTTGATCGGAAACCAAATAATTGAGTCAGATCAAGCCAGATAACATATAAATAAACCCTGTAATGTGTTAAAATTGACTGCATTCCTACAACCCACCCATATTACCATACATCAACAAACTGTCTTAAGCAGCCTGCCGAAGGGCAAAAGAAAAAAGCCACTTGAGACAAGTTATTTCATGTATCGGTACAAAACAAAACAGTTTACTGCTAATATTACATGGTGAATATATACATATATGCATCAATGATCTTAATGAGATCAAGGAATCAGATCCTAAGTATCTAACATGTATTGGAGGTTTGGATAAAAAATTTCGGCTCGAGGGATAACTGTTTTACTAGAGTTCCCGTGAAAAGTATGGAATTTTCTATCTGAACTAAAAATGCCATGTAAGATATTTTTCTTGCATACCAAACACATTAAATGCTTATTTTAATTTAAAGTATTATTAAATTTTACCATGATGGCATTTAGATGTCAAATTAAATATAAATAAAGTCTATATATGTTTTAATAAGTGATGTAATAAATTGTTCCAACGTCACAGCAGGGTAAATTGAGCATGTGGGATGAAAATTCCGTACCCGGTAAAATACGTGGAAATCCTTGACCGTTATGCAAGAATATGTTATTTACATTGGTTTGAGCATTAAAAATTTTAGCAAGAAACTTTCACATATATTTAATTTGGTTAACCATATTTAATGTGTTTATGAATGCTTATGCCCCTCAACTCAATAAACAGTTAATGGAAATCAGGCTACAACACTACCTCTCATTTTCTCTTTTTTAAGTCATGGGAATAAATGCAAGCAAACAGCTCTCAAGCATTTACAGGATTCAGTTGACTTGTGTTATTAAACATTAGCAAAAACATCAAATGTTTGACTGAACTGAACATGAATCTGGCTGAAGTCTCAGTCACTCAAAACTAAAATGTGCTGAGCACAAAACTATCACAAAACTATTCCATTCATACAATACTGTGCAAGCTGGTGAAAATGCTCCCCATTGGAAATAAGCACATTTATGCTACTTAAATGGCTCATCCCAGGTCGTGAGATCATACATTTTGTTTTGTTATCTATGTACTACCTAGCATGATTTATATAATGATCTGTAAATGTGTTTATTAATAAGTATTTTATATGTCATTTTCATAAACTATACTGAACGGAAGAGCTAACTGCCACCAGAAATTTTATATATCTGACATTTTATGTCTTTTCTCAAAATGTATCAAAGCAATTTCCTCGAAATTTGGACTTTAATAAGAAAGAACATAATTATTTTCAGCTATGTAAAACTACTTGAGTGTCTGTTAATGTCTTATACAAACTTTAATAATGCTAATTCCTATTTTGAGGAAGATATAGAAAATACAAAAGTGGTGGATAAGCTGTTCTGTTCAGTATATGATAATATGTCTGGATAAATTTGAAATGAACTTAACTGAGCTAATCGAGTAACATCAGCAGATGCCTTCTAGATTAACATAGTAGGTGGTAACTCAGTGAAAGTCAATAAGGAGAGTAGGCAATGGTCCAGTTCTAGATTGGTTCAACATTGTACAATATTGACCATATATACAAAAGTTGTTTTAGAGTGTGCTCTTGTTGCAATAGGCAAACAATACTGTAAGCATCCACATGTACATTATAATTTATATTATTTCTATGCCTATGTACTTAAATAGAAAAAAAACAAACATCAACAACATTTAAAAGCAAATAATATATACTTAAATATACAAACATTGTTAACTATATAAATAATAACATTAACAACAATTATACATAAGTAGATCTTGATTCCTCATGGTGAACTTCCTCCTTCGAGTCACCATCAACATTTTCACCAGTTGCCATGGCAACATGTCGATTAATCTCGTCAAAGCTCATAATCTCACAATCATTTTCATCATTCCCGGAGTCACCTGGGTTACCGCTCATTTGGGACAACTCTGTTGTTCTTGTAAATGAAGGTTGAGTTGTCTCATCTTTGATTTGTAATGATTCCCTAGGGGGTGCAGTATTTAAACTTGCATTATGGGTAGAGCCTGGTACACTTTCGCCTGCTTTTCCCACGTCATTTTGTAGATGCAAATGAGAAGTTAGGTCCTTGTCTATTTTGTTCTGCATTTCTAATGTCATCTGCAGTAAATTTTCTGTCATCTCGACTATAGACATTCGATTGGCTGAGGCTTGGCCTCCTGAGCCAATCAGATTCATTGTTTTATATTCATCACCAGTCACTGGGCTGGCTTCAGCTGTGGAGTCCTCATGTCTGTAATGCTCATTTTGATTGGGTAAGTCCGCATAGGAACACCCATCTATACTAGAATCAGTTTCCGGGGTCTCACTATGTGTAACCTCAGCATTCAACACTTGAGGTCTGTAGCCCCAAACTTCACTGGAGCTTGATTCAGAGAAGTCCGATTCTGGACTGACAAGAGAAAACACCTTCTCATCATCACCGGGTGTGTTTGCAGCAAACAGTCTCACGTTACCCCTTTCGGCAACTTTACTCTTTGGTTTTGACAGACCGCTTAAATCCTTCTTAGTGAAGTGTTTTGTTTTGTCATCGTCTTCAACATGAATATTTGACACAGATATGTTTTTGATTGCCCCAAAATTGTTAGCACCAGATGATAAAATATCCTGAAATGGTTTATCTATTCTATCAGTGTTCAGTAACTTCTGTAATATCCGACCTTCAACCCTTACATCATCCACCAAGGGACATAACTCTAAGTCATTCTCAACTTGCTCATCTGAATGGTTATCTAGAGAAAATTTCGATTGTTCAGCTTCCCCGCCACATGCTCCCATGGACTCTAAATTTTCCTCATCAAAGTTAAAACTTTCTGTATCTAGACTTGTTTCAACTTTTGAGTTATGTTCATGAGGGTGCTTACTGGGAGTCAAGGGAGATAACCCCTGGGCTCCTTGGCAACCAGAACAGTCTGGATGGTAAAGGTCTTCTACGCTTTTATTTGGCACCCTGCTTACAATAGTTGACTGGTTCTCACCGAATCTGCTCAAACCTTGGACTGGTTTATCTAACTCTCCAGAGGAAGTAGAATGATCCTGCAGACTGGTGTCAGACATTTTTCTTTTAGTTTCTTCAATATCTGAAATAAATAAAAACAATACAGTCAAACATAAAATTTAAAAACAATTAAAGGAAGTTAAGATTCTTCTTAGATCTACTTCTTGAGTTAATTGTTAATTCATAACTTACTCAGTTGGTTAGCATTCTATGCTCTTTAACTCAGTTCTGACAATAAGATTATATTCCATGGTAACCAATTTCTAAATGTGGAATGCATTCATTTTTTAAAGCATATTTCATAACTCATTTACACATTTCCTTCTCTTTTCAATAGGGCATCATCGGACCAACATAAGGACATGCGTTCTAGTCTTAATATAAAACAGGGGACGACGTCGTCCTGTTCAATAAACAAATTGTGTAAGTATTTCGACATGCAAGCAATCCAAGGGGAACAATAAGTTTGTTATCATTGTTCAGTTTGGTCCATATACCATTCTAGGCCTGAATGCCCAGTTTTTTATACTTGCACATGTCACTCAACACCGTGTATTATTTGTTTAGTAAAGTCCTATTCATACATGTGAACGTGACATGGGGCAAATAATCTGTTTTTTGTTGTATGATATTTTGACTAAATACATAGTATTACCCTCTGTTCCAAGAGAAGACAACTCCAGCAAACGTTTAATCTCAATATCGAGCCGTTCTGTTGGTGTATAGATGTCTGCGTCATGCGGTCTTCTGGAACTACTCGACCCACTTACTGGTTCCCCAGATGTCAGATCAGAACTGAAAGTAATCAAGCAACTGGTTACCACCACATGACTTTTCATCAAGAATTACATGTACATCTTATCAAATGTTTTTTTAGCATATCAGAAAGGATATAGATCTGCCAAATTACCAGTTTATGTCATATTTCAAAGGTTGAAATAAAATTCACTATTGGTTTCAATTAAAACATTTAAAAATCAGGTTGGTATATGCTTATCTTATCAGAATGCCTATCAAAGTGTCTTATACTACCTATTTAAATAAAGGATCTTACATTCATGTTTGTTTATTATTGAAGGTATTAAATGAGTTGGACAGAATATATTACCGTGAGGTCTAAACAAGTTTAATAAATTTGAATTATAAATGAGCATGAATGTAAGATGTTTTTTATCACAAAACTCAGGAAAACGTATATTTATCTGTAAATTTTCAATATTGAGCACCTCTTGTTCACAGAGCAACTCTAATCTAGTGTTTAATTCTTATTAAATCATAAAACTGAAATGTATGTAAATATTGTAATGTATTGTTTTGGATGGTTTAAGCACTTTACCTACCTGTTTTCATCGTGGATTACCCCTTGTTCCTGCAGGAACTGTAATCTAGTGTTTAATTCTTATTAAATGTATGTAAATATTGTAATGTATTGTTTTGGATGGTTTAAGCACTTTACCTACCTGTTTTCATCGTGGAGTACCCCTTGTACCTGCAGGAACTGTAATCTAGAGTTTAATTCTTATTAAATGTATGTAAATATTGTAATGTATTGTTTTGGATGGTTTAAGCACTTTAACTACCTGTTTTCATCGTGGAGTACCCCTTGTTCCTGCAGGAACTGTAATCTAGAGTTTATTTCTTATTAAATGTATGTAAATATTGTAATGTATTGTTTTGGATGGTTTAAGCACTTTAACTACCTGTTTTCATCGTGGAGTACCCCTTGTTCCTGCAGGAACTGTAATCTAGAGTTTAATTCTTATTAAATGTATGTAAATATTGTAATGTATTGTTTTGGATGGTTTAAGCACTTTACCTACCTGTTTTCATCGTGGAGTACCCCTTGTACCTGCAGGAACTGTAATCTAGAGTTTAATTCTTATTAAATGTATGTAAATATTGTAATGTATTGTTTTGGATGGTTTAAGCACTTTAACTACATGTACCTGTTTTCATCGTGGAGTACCCCTTGTTCCTGCAGGAACTGTAATCTAGAGTTTAATTCTTATTAAATGTATGTAAATATTGTAATGTATTGTTTTGGATGGTTTAAGCACTTTAACTACCTGTTTTCATCGTGGAGTACCCCTTGTTCCTGCAGGAACTGTAATCTAGAGTTTAATTCTTATTAAATGTATGTAAATATTGTAATGTATTGTTTTGGATGGTTTAAGCACTTTAACTACCTGTTTTCATCGTGGAGTACCCCTTGTTCCTGCAGGAACTGTAATCTAGAGTTTAATTCTTATTAAATGTATGTAAATATTGTAATGTATTGTTTTGGATGGTTTAAGCACTTTACCTACCTGTTTTCATCGTGGAGTACCCCTTGTACCTGCAGGAACTGTAATCTAGAGTTTAACTCTTATTAAATGTATGTAAATATTGTAATGTATTGTTTTGGATGGTTTAAGCACTTTAACTACCTGTTTTCATCGTGGAGTACACCTTGTTCCTGCAGGAACTGTAATCTAGAGTTTAATTCTTATTAAATGTATGTAAATATTGTAATGTATTGTTTTGGATGGTTTAAGCACTTTAACTACCTGTTTTCATCGTGGAGTACCCCTTGTTCCTGCAGGAACTGTAATCTAGAGTTTAATTCTTATTAAATGTATGTAAATATTGTAATGTATTGTTTTGGATGGTTTAAGAACTTTAACTACCTGTTTTCATCATGGAGTACCCCTTGTTCCTGCAGGAACTGTAATCTAGAGTTTAATTCTTATTAAATGTATGTAATATTGAAATGTATTGTTTTGGATGGTTTAAGCACTTTAACTACCTGTTTTCATCGTGGAGTACCCCTTGTTCCTGCAGGAACTGTAATCTAGAGTTTAATTCTTATTAAATGTATGTAAATATTGTAATGTATTGTTTTGGATGGTTTAAGAACTTTAACTACCTGTTTTCATCATGGAGTACCCCTTGTTCCTGCAGGAACTGTAATCTAGAGTTTAATTCTTATTAAATGTATGTAAATATTGTAATGTATTGTTTTGGATGGTTTAAGCACTTTACCTACCTGTTTTCATCGTGGAGTACCCCTTGTACCTGCAGGAACTGTAATCTAGAGTTTAATTCTTATTAAATGTATGTAAATATTGTAATGTATTGTTTTGGATGGTTTAAGCACTTTAACTACCTGTTTTCATCGTGGAGTACCCCTTGTTCCTGCAGGAACTGTAATCTAGAGTTTAATTCTTATTAAATGTATGTAAATATTGTAATGTATTGTTTTGGATGGTTTAAGCACTTCAACTACCTGTTTTCATCGTGGAGTACCCCTTGTTCCTGCAGGAACTGTAATCTAGAGTTTAATTCTTATTAAATGTATGTAAATATTGTAATGTATTGTTTTGGATGGTTTAAGCACTTTACCTACCTGTTTTCATCGTGGAGTACCCCTTGTTCCTGCAGGAACTGTAATCTAGTGTTTAATTCTTATTAAATGTATGTAAATATTGTAATGTATTGTTTTGGATGGTTTAAGCACTTTACCTACCTGTTTTCATCGTGGAGTACCCCTTGTACCTGCAGGAACTGTAATCTAGTGTTTAATTCTTATTAAATGTATGTAAATATTGTAATGTATTGTTTTGGATGGTTTAAGCACTTCAACTACCTGTTTTCATCGTGGAGTACCCCTTGTTCCTGCAGGAACTGTAATCTAGAGATTAATTCTTATTAAATGTATGTAAATATTGTAATGTATTGTTTTGGATGGTTTAAGCACTTTACCTACCTGTTTTCATCGTGGAGTACCCCTTGTACCTGCAGGAACTGTAATCTAGTGTTTAATTCTTATTAAATGTATGAAAATATTGTGATGTATTGTTTTGGATGGTTTAAGCACTTTACCTACCTGTTTTCATCGTGGAGTACCCCTTGTACCTGCAGGAACTGTAATCTAGTGTTTAATTCTTATTAAATGTATGTAAATATTGTGATGTATTGTTTTGGATGGTTTAAGCACTTTACCTACCTGTTTTCATCGTGGAGTACCCCTTGTTCCTGCAGGAACTGTAATCTAGTGTTTAATTCTTATTAAATGTATGTAAATATTGTAATGTATTGTTTTGGATGGTTTAAGCACTTTAACTACCTGTTTTCATCGTGGAGTACCCCTTGTTCCTGCAGGAACTGTAATCTAGAGTTTAATTCTTATTAAATGTATGTAAATATTGTAATGTATTGTTTTGGATGGTTTAAGCACTTTAACTACCTGTTTTCATCGTGGAGTACCCCTTGTTCCTGCAGGAACTGTAATCTAGAGTTTAATTCTTATTAAATGTATGTAAATATTGTAATGTATTGTTTTGGATGGTTTAAGCACTTTACCTACCTGTTTTCATCGTGGAGTACCCCTTGTTCCTGCAGGAACTGTAATCTAGTGTTTAATTCTTATTAAATGTATGTAAATATTGTAATGTATTGTTTTGGATGGTTTAAGCACTTTACCTACCTGTTTTCATCGTGGAGTACCCCTTGTTCCTGCAGGAACTGTAATCTAGAGTTTAATTCTTATTAAATGTATGTAAATATTGTAATGTATTGTTTTGGATGGTTTAAGCACTTCAACTACCTGTTTTCATCGTGGAGTACCCCTTGTTCCTGCAGGAACTGTAATCTAGAGTTTAATTCTTATTAAATGTATGTAAATATTGTAATGTATTGTTTTGGATGGTTTAAGCACTTCAACTACCTGTTTTCATCGTGGAGTACCCCTTGTTCCTGCAGGAACTGTAATCTAGAGTTTAATTCTTATTAAATGTATGTAAATATTGTAATGTATTGTTTTGGATGGTTTAAGCACTTCAACTACCTGTTTTCATCGTGGAGTACCCCTTGTTCCTGCAGGAACTGTAATCTAGTGTTTAATTCTTATTAAATGTATGTAAATATTGTAATGTATTGTTTTGGATGGTTTAAGCACTTTACCTACCTGTTTTCATCGTGGAGTACCCCTTGTTCCTGCAGGAACTGTAATCTAGAGTTTAATTCTTATTAAATGTATGTAAATATTGTAATGTATTGTTTTGGATGGTTTAAGCACTTCAACTACCTGTTTTCATCGTGGAGTACCCCTTGTTCCTGCAGGAACTGTAATCTAGAGTTTAATTCTTATTAAATGTATGTAAATATTGTAATGTATTGTTTTGGATGGTTTAAGCACTTCAACTACCTGTTTTCATCGTGGAGTACCCCTTGTTCCTGCAGGAACTGTAATCTAGAGTTTAATTCTTATTAAATGTATGTAAATATTGTAATGTATTGTTTTGGATGGTTTAAGCACTTCAACTACCTGTTTTCATCGTGGAGTACGCCTTGTTCCTGCAGGAACTGTAATCTAGAGTTTAATTCTTATTAAATGTATGTAAATATTGTAATGTATTGTTTTGGATTGTTTAAGCACTTCAACTACCTGTTTTCATCGTGGAGTACCCCTTGTTCCTGCAGGAACTGTAATCTAGAGTTTAATTCTTATTAAATGTATGTAAATATTGTAATGTATTGTTTTGGATGGTTTAAGCACTTCAACTACCTGTTTTCATCGTGGAGTACCCCTTGTTCCTGCAGGAACTGTAATCTAGAGTTTAATTCTTATTAAATGTATGTAAATATTGTAATGTATTGTTTTGGATGGTTTAAGCACTTCAACTACCTGTTTTCATCGTGGAGTACCCCTTGTTCCTGCAGGAACTGTAATCTAGAGTTTAATTCTTATTAAATGTATGTAAATATTGTAATGTATTGTTTTGGATGGTTTAAGCACTTTACCTACCTGTTTTCATCGTGGAGTACCCCTTGTTCCTGCAGGAACTGTAATCTAGAGTTTAATTCTTATTAAATGTATGTAAATATTGTAATGTATTGTTTTGGATGGTTTAAGCACTTTAACTACCTGTTTTCATCGTGGAGTACCCCTTGTTCCTGCAGGAACTGTAATCTAGAGTTTAATTCTTATTAAATGTATGTAAATATTGTAATGTATTGTTTTGGATGGTTTAAGCACTTTACCTACCTGTTTTCATCGTGGAGTACCCCTTGTTCCTGCAGGAACTGTAATCTAGAGTTTAATTCTTATTAAATGTATGTAAATATTGTAATGTATTGTTTTGGATGGTTTAAGCACTTTACCTACCTGTTTTCATCGTGGAGTACCCCTTGTTCCTGCAGGAACTGTAATCTAGAGTTTAATTCTTATTAAATGTATGTAAATATTGTAATGTATTGTTTTGGATGGTTTAAGCACTTTACCTACCTGTTTTCATCGTGGAGTACCCCTTGTTCCTGCAGGAACTGTAATCTAGTGTTTAATTCTTATTAAATGTATGTTAATATTGTAATGTATTGTTTTGGATGGTTTAAGCATTTTACCTACCTGTTTTCATCGTGGAGTACCCCTTGTACCTGCAGGAACTGTAATCTAGAGTTTAATTCTTATTAAATGTATGTAAATATTGTAATGTATTGTTTTGGATGGTTTAAGCACTTTACCTACCTGTTTTCATTGTGGAGTACCCCTTGTACCTGCAGGAACTGTAATCTAGAGTTTAATTCTTATTAAATGTATGTAAATATTGTAATGTATTGTTTTGGATGGTTTAAGCACTTTAACTACCTGTTTTCATCGTGGAGTACCCCTTGTTCCTGCAGGAACTGTAATCTAGAGTTTAATTCTTATTAAATGTATGTAAATATTGTAATGTATTGTTTTGGATGGTTTAAGCACTTTACCTACCTGTTTTCATCGTGGAGTACCCCTTGTTCCTGCAGGAACTGTAATCTAGTGTTTAATTCTTATTAAATGTATGTAAATATTGTAATGTATTGTTTTGGATGGTTTAAGCACTTTACCTACCTGTTTTCATCGTGGAGTACCCCTTGTTCCTGCAGGAACTGTAATCTAGTGTTTAATTCTTATTAAATGTATGTTAATATTGTAATGTATTGTTTTGGATGGTTTAAGCATTTTACCTACCTGTTTTCATCGTGGAGTACCCCTTGTACCTGCAGGAACTGTAATCTAGAGTTTAATTCTTATTAAATGTATGTAAATATTGTAATGTATTGTTTTGGATGGTTTAAGCACTTTACCTACCTGTTTTCATTGTGGAGTACCCCTTGTACCTGCAGGAACTGTAATCTAGAGTTTAATTCTTATTAAATGTATGTAAATATTGTAATGTATTGTTTTGGATGGTTTAAGCACTTTAACTACCTGTTTTCATCGTGGAGTACCCCTTGTTCCTGCAGGAACTGTAATCTAGAGTTTAATTCTTATTAAATGTATGTAAATATTGTAATGTATTGTTTTGGATGGTTTAAGCACTTTAACTACCTGTTTTCATCGTGGAATACCCCTTGTTCCTGCAGGAACTGTAATCTAGAGTTTAATTCTTATTAAATGTATGTAAATATTGTAATGTATTGTTTTGGATGGTTTAAGCACTTTATCTACCTGTTTTCATCGTGGAGTACCCCTTGTTCCTGCAGGAACTGTAATCTAGAGTTTAATTCTTATTAAATGTATGTAAATATTGTAATGTATTGTTTTGGATGGTTTAAGCACTTTACCTACCTGTTTTCATCGTGGAGTACCCCTTGTTCCTGCAGGAACTGTAATCTAGAGTTAAATTCTTATTAAATGTATGTAAATATTGTAATGTATTGTTTTGGATGGTTTAAGCACTTTACCTGTTTTCATCGTGGAGTACCCCTTGTTCCTGCAGGAACTGTAATCTAGAGTTTAATTCTTATTAAATGTATGTAAATATTGTAATGTATTGTTTTGGATGGTTTAAGCACTTTAACTACCTGTTTTCATCGTGGAGTACCCCTTGTTCCTGCAGGAACTGTAATCTAGAGTTTAATTCTTATTAAATGTATGTAAATATTGTAATGTATTGTTTTGGATGGTTTAAGCACTTTAACTACCTGTTTTCATCGTGGAGTACCCCTTGTTCCTGCAGGAACTGTAATCTAGAGTTTAATTCTTATTAAATGTATGTAAATATTGTAATGTATTGTTTTGGATGGTTTAAGCACTTTACCTACCTGTTTTCATCGTGGAGTACCCCTTGTTCCTGCAGGAACTGTAATCTAGAGTTTAATTCTTATTAAATGTATGTAAATATTGTAATGTATTGTTTTGGATGGTTTAAGCACTTTAACTACCTGTTTTCATCGTGGAGTACCCCTTGTTCCTGCAGGAACTGTAATCTAGTGTTTAATTCTTATTAAATGTATGTAAATATTGTGATGTATTGTTTTGGATGGTTTAAGCACTTTACCTACCTGTTTTCATCGTGGAGTACCCCTTGTTCCTGCAGGAACTGTAATCTAGTGTTTAATTCTTATTAAATGTATGTAAATATTGTAATGTATTGTTTTGGATGGTTTAAGCACTTTAACTACCTGTTTTCATCGTGGAGTACCCCTTGTTCCTGCAGGAACTGTAATCTAGTGTTTAATTCTTATTAAATGTATGTAAATATTGTAATGTATTGTTTTGGATGGTTTAAGCACTTTACCTGTTTTCATCGTGGAGTACCCCTTGTTCCTGCAGGAACTGTAATCTAGTGCTTAATTCTTATTAAATGTATGTCAATATTGTAATGTATTGTTTTGGATGGTTTAAGCACTTTACCTACCTGTTTTCATCGTGGAGTACCCCTTGTTCCTGCAGGAACTGTAATCTAGTGTTTAATTCTTATTTAATGTATGTAAATATTGTAATGTATTGTTTTGGATGGTTTAAGCACTTTAACTACCTGTTTTCATCGTGGAGTACCCCTTGTTCCTGCAGGAACTGTAATCTAGTGTTTAATTCTTATTAAATGTATGTAAATATTGTAATGTATTGTTTTGGATGGTTTAAGCACTTTACCTGTTTTCATCGTGGAGTACCCCTTGTTCCTGCAGGAACTGTAATCTAGTGCTTAATTCTTATTAAATGTATGTAAATATTGTAATGTATTGTTTTGGATGGTTTAAGCACTTTACCTACCTGTTTTCATCGTGGAGTACCCCTTGTTCCTGCAGGAACTGTAATCTAGTGTTTAATTCTTATTAAATGTATGTAAATATTGTAATGTATTGTTTTGGATGGTTTAAGCACTTTAACTACCTGTTTTCATCGTGGAGTACCCCTTGTTCCTGCAGGAACTGTAATCTAGAGTTTAATTCTTATTAAATGTATGTAAATATTGTAATGTATTGTTTTGGATGTACTACCTGTTTTCATCGTGGAGTACCCCTTGTTCCTGCAGGAACTGTAATCTAGAGTTTAATTCTTATTAAATGTATGTAAATATTGTAATGTATTGTTTTGGATGGTTTAAGCACTTTACCTACCTGTTTTCATCGTGGAGTACCCCTTGTTCCTGCAGGAACTGTAATCTAGTGTTTAATTCTTATTAAATGTATGTAAATATTGTAATGTATTGTTTTGGATGGTTTAAGCACTTACCTGTTTTCATCGTGGAGTACCCCTTGTTCCTGCAGGAACTGTAATCGAGACATTTCCAGAGCTCGGAGGAAGTCCATCTGCTCATCTAACTGACTCTCTGTGAATGCTGAAATAAAACATACAAATTGCCATTTTATAAGTCCCAGAGATTTTTTTCAAGTTTTCAGACTATTTTCATATACTTATTTCCCCCACCCTCTCACTACTCACAAATTTGAAGTGCTTAACCAGTATCTTAGCTGGGTTTTAGACATCACTAAATCCACTTAGTGCAAGTCTGATCATTCTACTGCAACAAGACTGAATATCATTAGTAACAGTTGAATAGGCAGGGTATGTCTAGTTTTAAGAAATTATTCCCATTACTAACATAGTTAATATGTCCTATGATCATTACTTATTCTTATCCAATATGATGGTTTTTAAATGTTTATACCATTAATTTAATTAAATACTAAAAATGCGTCCATGGGACACAGATGTACCCGCTTTGTAACTACATTGTAGACATCAATAAAGCCAAATATCAAGTTTCATCAAAATTGGTCCATCAATAAAGATTTTAGAGCTAGGACACCATCAAACAATCAGATCACCTAATTAACATACGCCAATTCCATCCATTGTCGAACTTGACTGGGGTCTTGTTGATATAAAGTCAAATATAAATTTTCGTCAAAATCGGTCCATAAATAAAGACTTAAGAGGTTGGAAACTATTAGCCAATCAGAGCCCAGAACACCTAATTAATATGCAGGGATTTTGACGGAAATCAAACCTGAGCTGTAGTTTATCACCATACATCTTTCTACCAAATATGAATCAAATCCATCCAATTCTTCAAGAGTTATTGAGCGGAAACCAATAACTGACATTTGTCAATAATCTATGTTCAAAAAGGGGCATTATACCATCAAAAATCATCAAACCAAAACGAAATAAGAACTTGACCTGTATTACCTGAATGTGAAGTCATACACCAAATTTAGTTTAAATCTGTTCATTAAAACTAAAGATATAAGTCGGAAACCATTTCCGTACGTACGGGACATATGTATGGACAGCGGTGATACTATTTGCTCCTGTGAAATTGAGGGGGAGGGAAAGAGAAGAGATGAGATAAGGGCAAATGGGAGAGAAGAGGAGAATAGAGAAGAGATAAGATAAGGGGAACAAACCGGAAGGTGAAAAAATAATAACAGGAAAGGAGAAAAGAGAGAAGAGAGGGTGGTACAAACCAGGTGGGTCCTCTTCCTTTCTCTGTTTATGAAGCCTTGAGCAACGTAGACTACAGAAATTGTGGTACTCGCCAGTACGGGGGTTCTTGGCACGAGACCTTGAGCAGTTTTCTCTGAGACAGTCACCAGGGGGAGGTTCAGTTGATGAGGAGGCTGAAAATTAAATTGAGACTTCATATCTTTCAATGTCTACTTTTAAAGATGTCCCTTTCATGCAGAAGAATGACTACCAATTCCATGTTAATTTTCCATCTACCAAATAAAACCTTCAGGAAAACTCAAATTACTGAACTGTTACCATTTTCCTGTTGGGGTAACAATGAAATTGGCCACATCACCCGTGTGGTTTGTTTGTCTAAGGAAAAATTGCAGTGTAGCAACCAATATAGACCGCTGATTGGATTATCAACTTCTTTGATTGACAGCCCGTGTCAGGTCAATTACAGTTAAAGTTAGACTGGTTTGAGAGGATAATATCATATGATGACTGAAGGAAATTAATACACTGCGGTCCCGTTATAACGCATATTCTGTTATAACACGGTTTTTGCTTGGCTCCCCCTTTTTGTCATGGGGGAAATGTCATGAACTTGAAAATCTGTGTTAAGGATCAAATGACAACCAAACAATATATCGTCACCATGTTTTGATTTGATCATTGCTCATCTTCAACTTGCCAATTAGCCTTGATTAGAACAAACTGTTATAACCGTTTTTTAATTAATTATATACATATCTTAGTGTTTCTTTGTAACCAAAAACGCGTTGTATCCCATAACAATGCAAACAATACCATTCACTTAAGAGTCAGACAGCACGATAGATGTGAATAACTGACATTGATTTTTTTTCAAGGTAATTATCTCTATAATGCGGTCTGCGTATAACACGGTTTCATTTTGTGGACCTCAAGTGTATATACAGTTTATTTACAGCATTTTGGAAATGCCTTTCTTCTTTCTTACAGAGATGACCCAAAACACAAATAGTAAATGTTAAAAAGATTGAATGAATGATTGGTGTTTTCAGCACGTTCACACATACACAGGTCCTTTTGAGCATGAATAAAAATAATATCACATTTATGCTCATTTATTACTCAAAAAATATTTTTGCTAACACATTAAATGAATCCAATAATAAATGAATATTCATGCAAGATTTATTTTTACAAATAAGATGAATGTGTTCTCTTTCATTTCATACCTTGTGTTGTTCTAGAAGGCACTGGGTCATCGTCATCACTATCGTCACTTGGCCAATCCAACATGGCTGCCACGTTGGTGTGACGACCTGATGCATCAACAATCCATGGATTTTCTGGATCAAAATCTTCTATGGAAGCCAGAATAGCTTTTCTCAGGTCCTCCTGCAATCCAAACAGTCAAATTAGATAAATGAAAGTGAGATCTCTGACAGAATTCTTTGATTTACACCTATATAAAAGTGTTTCTAAGTTATATATTGTTACATTTTGAATATAAATTAAATTGTATTTGTAGAATGTTCACACAATAAAAGTTTACATTAATGGGAACAAAAAAGGTGCGGTGTGCGTGGTCCAGTTGTGTAGAACTGAACCAATGATTGGAGGGTCGTGGGTTCGATCCTCCACCACGGCTATGTATGGTGTCCTTGATCAAGACATTCTTTCTGCACATGCTTAGTATTGGTTCTACCAAGGAAGACTATGAGCGTGATTTATTTCAGTTGTAAGAACTTGTTTCACAATCAAAGTAAAATAAATAATAATTCTGTTTATACCCTATTAAGGTTCAGCATATCAAAATCCCAATATAAGTACAACAAGAGGGTCTGAAACTAACAACTAAAGGGACAAAAGAAAATATTGCGTTCCTTGTTGATGAGACTACCTTAAAAGATTTATTGTGAAAGTTTCAGTGTCTTTTCAGTTACTTTATGCAACATCAACTTCAACTATGCCAATTTTAATGAGGCTAAATGCCATTTTTCGTATATATATTTTCATATATGTCATATACAGTTTTATCTGTGGAGGAAGACCTCAGAATCAATCAAAGTAAAACCATCATGCTTTTGCAAGTAACTGACAAACTTTCTCACAAAAAGTTTTTGGATCTCCTGGGCTGGAATGAATGATTAAATGAATAGGGTTTTACGGCGTACCAACATATTATAGGTTATTAGACGCCAACAGGAAGGAAGATTCCAGGTTCACTCTACATATACAAAAACAACAAATTAACATACAGATTTAAAAAAAATACAACAACAAATGAATATGCAGAATAAACCTAAAACCTTGATACCTGCAGAACTGCAGAGTTTCAGCAAATTCTATCATATTACTCAAATTGTCGCTTCTTACAACATGTATGAGCCACAGTGGTCCAATTCTTGCCATCACTTATATGGCTCCCTGAAACCACACAGGGTTTGTTAATTTAACCACAATAGTGAACATGACAAAAAATGGTAAAATGAACATGACACCAATTCTGAAGATTCCTACCCCTCTACAGAGATCAGCAGTGATTCTATTCTTAGCAGGAACCACACGGGCTAACCTAGGACCTAGGCTGGAACCCACATCCACAGCAGCTAGAGATCATTAGGCATTAGCATCTTACACTCACATGAGCATTGAAGATCCTTCTGCAGGAATTTTAACCAATAAAACATAATCAATAACATGAACTCACTTTCTCAATATAACCACATACATGTATAACCCCTTATTAAGTCTTAAGGGCAGGGCTACTTTTAAACAAGAGACACCATTTCTATAAATCTTATAGAACTATATTTGGTGTTTATTTCTAATTGAAAAGTTTTAAATTCTGTTGGGCAGTTCATGAAATTTTTTATGTTGCTATTTTAGTAATGGCGACCATCTTGATTTTTTTCTTATGCAGGCATTGAAACGAATAGAAACATAAACACATTTGAAATGACATCTTCAGTAAAGTGTCTTGCTCAAGGACACCACATATAGCTGATGTGGAGGACTGAACCCACAATCCTCCAATTCTGGGTTCGATGCTCTACCACTGGAACACTTACATCCTCTGTATCCATGCTGTATTTTCTCCGCTTTTTCCTCATGCCTGGAGGAGTTTCTGGGGGGACCAGACCCTTGGATATCGCGGAAATGAACTCCAGCCGTTTCCTGTGACAGATCTGTGACTGCTCAATAATCTTCTTGCGTGGTGTACGCAGGTACAGACGGTTCACCATCTGAGATAGGATTTCTGTGCACTCTTCCAACTCAGTCTGCAATAAAAACAATGCAAGTAATGGTCAAAGGGACATAAATAAAATGCTTTCCTGTAAATAACAGTTTTCCAAACTGAGTTATTAAACATGATATATGTATATCTGATACATTACAACATGGAAGAAATTTTTATGAATGAATCAATGAATGAAAGAAGGAACAAACAAATGATTGCAGGAATTACTGAACTTAATGAATCAATGATACAACTGAGTATTGAATGAGTGAATGAATAAATAAATTGATGAAAAAATATGTTAATTTGAAGTTTTATCTCATGTTTGCTTTGTCTGTATGTTTTAATTATTGAATCATTCACTAGAATGTATATATATTTTCTCATAATCAACTAGACATATCACTGACGATGATTGATATCCCAGAATTACACGAATTGTATGCCATGCACATCTACACTTGTTTTGGTAATCATGTATGCAAAGTTTCAAGTAAATTGCTTGAAAACTGTGAAAGTTGTTTGCTCCACCAGCATTGTGACATGGTAAATACTGTAAAGTTACAAAGTGCAAGGGCAATAACTCTACATGAAATAAAGTGTTGTTTTCTGAGATTAGCTATTGATAAACTATTGCATGCATTTTAGGCATGTGCAAATTTAATCTCAATCCAAAAGTGAGACATAAACATCTGAAACTGGCAAAAAGCCAGGTATTCTCTAATTTTTTTGTCCCGACAGTTGAACAGGTGCACACATATCTTACCTGCATTAATTCAAACACAATCTTCCGGTACGGCGGACCATCTAGGTAATAACCGTATACATAAGAATACTTCAATACACGTCTGGCCCTCAACAACTTCTGAATGGCTTCCTCAACAAATTTGGTCTCATCTTTGGCTGTTGCTAAAATAATACAAGATTACAATTATTTGGATGTTTAACTATGTTTTCAGTTGCAGGAAATGACTGTTGTCTAGCACTAGAGCATTGGATCAAGGGTGACAATTTAATCCCCAGCAACAGTAATGACAAGTAGAGTTTATCCAGTTTCATTGGTGGAGGAAAATATCAGAGTGAATCTGAGTAGACACATTGTAGCTCAACAAGTACATGAACCTTACAAATTTTCTCACATATTTTTCTTAATAAGTAGGGCTCAAACCGACATTGAGTGTTAATCGGTGATTAGACGACAATGACCTAGACTAGTCGGTAATAAAGGACCATATTGTGTCCTTGAACAAGATAATTTATCTTTATACGTCTACCCAGGAAGCAACCAAGCCAGACTTGTGCAGGCTGGACATGTTGTTTCAAACTAAATGTGTATAAAACAAAGTATGAAATTTAACATGAAATGTCACATTCATAGGATTCCTTGAAACACTGTCACCGTAGTAACTGTATCATGTATTCTTTGACCTCCTAAATCACTTTAACCTGAAACACAAAAATGAATGTCGTTTGTGCATACAGACACACATTCTAATCATTGTTAGCATCTGTATTAAGTTTAATATTTCGTTTCTGCAGTTTATAATCTATAGTTTTATTAAACAATTTACTTTAACTTGTGACACAGACCTTTAATATTGACATAAATGTTTCGTAGAACCAATTTTTTTCAAACAAACTGTTTAACTTTTGAACTTCAGTTGTGACCTTTAACACTAATGATCAAAAAAGGAATCCATTGCTTTTTGTCATTCGCAGGAAACTTGATATATTTCCTTTTATCAACAGAAGTTTCTGAGTGATCCAATTATCATAATATACTGGTCACAGACAAGCAGGTCTTAACACTTCAGAGACCCATTCCACTATCTATGTTGTTTTATTTTTTATCTAAAATGAATTTGAAAACAGCTAAAGATGTTTCACTACCCAACATCCATGCAAATTCTTTTCTCAGGTTTACAAATTAAAAGTTCTTACCATGATATTAATGAAACGCTGAATGAATTCCACAACGTTACTCACATGTTATTGAGAGGTTTGCGGAAAGGGACCCAATAATCCTGGGTATGAAAATAAAATCATTCGTCATGTATGGGAGTTTGAAACTTTTTCAACTGTATTTCAGTTATGTAATGGTGGCGCACCTCATCATCTTTACTAAGATCAGCTACACAGTTAACCAGAAAATAGTTCATGGCCAGTCATTACATAGACTGGTAGGACAGGGGTTCAAATCTGCGATAACTGGATGACTGTTAGACACATTATAGATTGAGCTAGCTCAGCCCTGCTGAACATAGAATATTACAATGAAGTAAAATATCCAACACCAAAGGAGTCTATGAAATTATATTGAACTGTTTTACCTAGATCGGTTACTGCCTCGGCTAGCTTCAACATCTTCTCTTTGGCTGTTTTAATCAATGGCTCTTCAAGCTTGAAAGGAGAAGACAATCATTAGATACAACATTATATAATCTTTCTTACAGTATTGTGAAATCTGAAATCTTTGCTGTATTTAAACTACAGTTAACAGATGAGCTGAAATACTCACAAAATTACAACAGAGTATTTGTATTTGTTTCCTGATTTTGATGATGGTTTGTATTTAGATTCATTTTATGTCATCGAAGGCTAACAGATGATCAATTTAGATTATGATTATTTGGATTTATGAAAAAGAGTGAAATGCTTCAAACAAATACTACAGCGAATCACAGTAACTTTAAAACGTACATTACACATACAGTTGATCCAGGTCATAGCATTTGTACTGAAAAAAATCTCAACATTTTACAACTGTTGATGACAATGATAATGATGGCAATAACAATGCATACAGAACACAGGATATTTTGTTCATACAAAGAGTAAAAAGGGTAAATGGCTGAAAAAGCAAACCTTGTAGCTGTTCTCGTGGTTTTTGTATCTTGAGTAATAATGAACAAATTTATTCAGTTCCTGCATTTTTGTGTTTTTCTCCTCCGCCTGTAAAAATAAAGTGATACAAATTCAATGTTACACAAGTTGTGCATACTTCACTATCAATAAAACATGGCTGTCTCTGTTTACCTGTGCAGTTACATGTAATAAGACATGTAGTTTACACACCATGGCTATGGTGCTCCTACTTTTTATCTCCTGGAACAAAAATGTTACAGTATAATATTTAGTGTCATTTTGATGCCACTGAAGGCTATGAGAAGATCAGTTAACCAATCCTGGAAGGCTAACCAGTTCTCAAACACATTCATCTCTGCAAGTAACTGATAACTTTCCCACTTGAATCAGAGGTCAGAGACCAAATGACAATGATACACAATGTTTTAACAAAATATAAATCATCACAGAGATTGTGACAGAGTGGGAATGAAAACTAACAACCCCTGTATTGATAGTCAGACATGCTGCCAACTCAGCTAACCGTGCACAAAAACCTACATGCACGTTTAATGTGCAATATATTATGCAGCTAGAATCAGACTGCAGGTAACTACACCATTGTTGCATATTGTTACATACATACAGTCATTAACAAGCAAAAATGACCTACATGTATCACTATAGACTCTATAGTTATATATACACAAGGGATGTATTCATAACAACTCAAGATGAGAAATCTCACAAAGAAATATCAAATTTGTGTAAAGTGAAAATGTTTTCTTTGGTGGTTTTAACGAGGTTTAACATATTTTCAAATAATATCATACATGGCAAAGTCCCAGAACTAATCTAAGCATTTTCAAATAATGTAAAACATGGCATGTAGTTTTATAAGTTGAGTCTAAGTCCCTGAACTAATCTAAGCATTTTCAAATAATGTAATGCATGGCATGTAGTTTTATAAGTTGAGTCAAAGTCCCTGAACTAATCTAAGAAGACAAGTAACTACTTAAATCACTACTGGTTATCAGACACATCACCAATAAATATAGCATACATCACTAATGTAAATGAGATATACCATTACTGTGCAAGAGATAAATGTGTAAATATTAATGAAATAAATCAATAATGTAAATGAGATATATATAATTACTGTAAATGAGATATATCTTTGCTGTAAATGATATATATTAGTAAATTTAAATGAAATATATCATTTCTGTAAATTCTGTAAATGAGACATAAAAATTACTGTAAATAAAATACATCAGTAATGAATATGAGATAAATCATTAAGTTCTGTAAATGAGATATATAATTACTGTAAATGAGATATATAATTACTGCAAATGAAATATATCATTACTGTAACCGAGAATTATCATTACTGTAAATATTATATATACCTACAGTAAGTGTCAGAGATAAAAGTTCTTTCATACAAACCTCAACAATGGCTACTTTAGTTGTATCATCCACCTTCTTGGACACCTCGTATCTGTTACACTTGAAGTATCCTCCAGTACTTGTGTTGTGGCGCTTCCACTGGTCCAGACATACCCAACAAAAGTCATACTTGCACTGAAAATAGGCAATACAAATGAATATCTTCTATAAACAAAAAACTCAAGTCTTGCTATAAAGACATCTAGATATCAATGCTATGTTGTGACTTTGTTAGTGTGAAAGATTCATTCATTATTTAGCTAACAGACCATCACTTTATATAACCACTCTGCTGTGTTCTCACTTTCCCAACCCCTATTGTTTAAAATAGAAAAAGTAGTTCAGGTGATGGAAATGTAATTGTTCAAATATAACGATAGATTTAAGTGGTGATAATTGCTCTGATGGGCTATACTTTTTGAAAAAATAATGGTTACACTTTCTCCTTATTTTGATGAAAAGAACACAATCATCATATGATTACTGATTCTATTTCATTCAATAAACATACTTGTATAACAATTTTATTGAAAAATACAATGTACTTACAACAATTTTAATAATTTTAATTATCTGATCTTAGGCTGTTTGTTTTTGTTATTTTATTCAATATACATATGGATAATTTTAACAATTCTATTGAATTTTATAGAATAATACAATGTATTTACAATAATTTTATTAAAAATGCAATGTATATACAACTATTTTATTTAATAATGTAATATATTTACACCACAACGTATTTACACAATTTATTTAATAATGCATATGTATTTACAACACAACTTGATCTGATCTCAACTAGTTTGTTTTTGCTATTTTATTCAATATACATACACATTTCAATGTCCCAACTTGGTAAGTTGAGTAGCTGCAAACAGTCTGTTACCCAATGAAAATACAGGGTATTCCATGTGTGCCCCACAATTCATAGCACACTAATGCTTTCCAAGCTATGACTCAATTCAACTTCTGCTGAAGTAAATGAATAATCAACAAGCTCTTATCTCACTGCTATGTGAGGGAACACAAGCGTGGAGAGCTGGATCTGTCTTATAGTCTAGACAAAACAATGACTTTGTTTAAATTACCTTAGGAACACTTCATATGGTTACATCCCTCAGTTTTTCTGTATTGGAGATTTACAGTTGGGGCAGGATTTAGAGTTGGTCACCAGCCACAGACAGTTGGCTGCATTCTCACTTTCTTGTTCTGTACCGTCCACTGCAATGGCACAAATACACATTCAGACCATATATGTAAATTTATATATTACATAATTAACAGTGTGCAAATATTTTTAATATTATCCTAGTGTAATATCACTTCTGACTGATCGCTTGGTGTTTACAGTATGACTCGGCTCTCGAATGATAAATTCCGATTTACTTTCCAACTTGTCTGAATATATATTCGACGTCAATTTGTCATGGTATAATGATGTTATTTTGACATGTACACAGTAGTTGGATATAGAATGGACATAGAATTGACACAGAATGGACATATAAAAGATGCTCAAGTCCAATCTTTGTGGCTTTAATGAAAGCACCTAAACAACAGTAGATATTTATCTATAATACAAAACATGTATATTTATGAAACCTTACATTTCTCTGGTTTGATTTCCCTGATTTCACCCATCCACTTTCTCAGGCTCTCACAACTGCATGGTTCATGGGCCTCACCCATACACTCCCTGCAATGACCAACACAGTGTAGAATAAATTGTCAAATATAATGGAATGAGAAACGAAGAAGGAAATTATAAAACTTAAATTAAATTTAGAGGTTAATTCTTCTTTATTTGATTAGCTTAAACATTTGTTCTTGAAATAAGTTATGGGCCCAGTTTGCCCTGCAACTAGCACATCCGATTTTCAATTCAGTGGTTGTGAGTTTGAATCCTTGAACTGCTACAGTCTCCATGATGATTGATATAGGAACAATATGTCTTAGTGTCAAATTTTCTTCACCCCTGATTCAAATGTGAAAGTAATCAGATACCTGTGGAGATGGTTGTGCTTGAGTAACTGGTTAACCTTCCAGGTAAGGTTAAATGACTATCTGTTAGGTCCTGGATGGCATAAAAAAAGACGCTAAATATTCATAAAATAAGTTACACAAAAAATTACCAGCAGAAGTAATGTCCATTGCCACAATCAACAGCCCGCGATGTATCGCTTGGGATCTTACTATGACGTGGTGATGTCACCCCTGTTGCGGCATTCTCTACAAACTCCGGCAATTTGACGGCACGCCCACAGCTGGGGTATGGACACCAGTTGATGTTTGGGTTACTCTCCACAAACGCCTGAATGAAATGACTGAATGCTATACAGGAGGTATATCAATATAAATGTGCATTCAATATTTTCTAATACCATGGTTCAATTATTATCCCCGAGTTAGGAGACAATATTTCGCACTTTCCTTTAATAGATGACACCTAAAGATCTGACTCTGCATAAAATCATTCAAATGAAGAACAGGTCATAAACTTTTTTCTTTTAACTCCAATTTTACAGTATATGTTTTAACCTGCATTCACAAACCTATGATCTAAGTACATATTTTAATAATTTTAGTCATTCTTATACTAGTATCTCTATTTCAACTAGTGCGTTTTCGGTGGAACTAAGTTACTTTCTCTTGATTAAATTATTGAAAACATTTACATGTTTTGGGTGCTGCAGAAGCTTACGTGTATATAAACTAGTCCCATCACTGACGGTGATTAATACTGCATAAATTGAGGCAGCATCACGAAATTCGAGTCCTGCACATCTACATTTGATGTTGCTCGTGTATGCAAAGTATCAAGCCAATCTCTTGAAGCTGTGGAAGTAATTACCTCAAGAAGAATTGCAATATGGTTAATACAGCAATTTTACTTAGTGCAAGGGCAATAACTCTTCATTGAATTAAGTCAGCATCCTTAAATTTGCTTCACACACATCTATACACGATATTGATCATGTATGTAAAGTTTCATGTCAATCACCTGAAAACTATGGAAGTAGTTTGCACCACAAGGAAATTAGATGCAAGAGCACAGACTTAAAGCAACAAACTGGAAATGTAGTACACAAGTTGCTGAAGGACAAACCAACACATTAACTTCCACCTACCCCCTCTCAAACTTCATTTGTGAGGGTAAAATAACTGTAATGCATCTATATGATACTGATTTATAAATGGAACATGTCAATGATCATTTTTTGCTACTTAAAATACACGATACAATAGGAATCAATTTACCATGTGTTATATTTAACAAAATATAAACTTAATGCCTTCAAAAATGTAAGTTTGTGTATTGTACCAAATATAGATATGACACTAACTAATAAACCAAGACAAAACTTTCTTACTTTTTTTCATTATAATTCAAGCAACAATTCCATCACTTTAAAACATAAATTTAACAAATTTAAAAAATGAGTTTGTAACTTAAACCAATAAAAATGATAACAGATCTGAGATAAAAATATATTCAATATTCAAAAATTGCAGTTTTAAAAGGCATAATATATATTGTAGGTAGAAAATGGACAATGGTAATTGGAGTAAAAAGGAAATTCTGCATTGTGTTTGTAATTATACCTTTATATCAAATTGTAGATATCTACGTGCCATATCCCTAGAAACAACATTTTCTATAACTTCTACGGGTACCAGAATGCCGCATCCATACCCCGGACATGTGATGTCATGAACTCCGCCCTCCTGGATCTTCACATTCAAGTAGCTGCAGTATACATCAATAATGGTCAAATACATGAACATGTGTATCATATGTGATTGCTGTGGTCAAGTGGCTAGAGACTCAGACCAAGGATAGGAGGGTTGTGGGTTTAATCCTCCACCCCAGCTAGTGTTTGGTATCCATCTTAAATGTAGTGTCCTTGAGGTGGACACTTTATCCTCATATACTTAGTTACTCAGTTCTACATAGAATGCTTTACTTTCAGTGTGATTTTGTTTTAACCCTTTACTTCATATAGACACCTTTGGACACCTCTAATATAGACGCCTTTTATTACCTAATAAAGAAGGCTTTTGAATTATTGGGTGAATTATGTTGATATTAACTGACAGAGTGGAAAACGGTGCAGGAAGTGTTCAGATTGCTTGTTACAAGCAATCTGAACTCTTCCTGCGCTGTTTTCAAAAGGCCTTCTGTGATTGGTGCGGGAAAACACTTACCTATGGAGTAAAGGGTTAAGAACTTGATGTAAAATAAATATGTATAAAAAAGGTTGTTAATTTGTTACATGTTGATTTCATAGGTCTTGATTGGACAACATTTTGGAAATGTCATTTAATTCATTAAAGGTACACATGGCAATGATAAAATAGAACACTGATTGAATATTTAGCATCATTTTATGCCATCGAGGGCTAACAAGCGATCAGTTAACTTAACCACTGTTTTCTCGATCCTGGAAGGTTAACCAGTACTCGAGCACACCCCATCTCCGCAGGTAACTGATGACTTTTCCACTTGAATCAGTGGTGAGAGACAACTAAAAATGATAAAACTGATTTTCCCTAATGTTCATGCATCAAATCAATCAATATGTCCATGAATACATAAGTGACAAGTATCATGCTGTACATGTTAAGACTACAATACAACAGTAGCAAAAATGTTAATAAATGTTTAGAAATACCCAGCCTAATAAGGCTTATCAGTCACTATTTCATCAAGAACACAAATTATTTATTACATGTATAAAGAAACTAACATGACATTATTTAACCAAAAAACATGAACAAAATAAAATGAATTATACATGTAACATCAATCCATCAATGTTTTACCTATATAGGAATAATTTGCATCCCATACTTCATCAATTTTTGCGTTCACAATATTAAACTAAAGTATAACTGTCTGAAACTTCATATCAAGAAAATAATATAGCCAGAAAAAAACACCTGTGTTTCCGGTTACTTGATAAAACAATATAGGGTAGGTAGGTACACATTTTTTTCTTTTCTATTTTTTTTTCTAATTTTTATTTCATGGTGCAAATTTAATGACATAATACAATAATTGCAAACTATTATAAACGAACTGAGTTTAACCTGTTTTTTTCTATAAAAATATCTAGTTATGATCATAGTGAATCTATAACAAACAATATAAATATAAATTTCTTGACACATTAAGCAGACTCATTCCACAGTTTTTCTTACATTTACATTAAACAAAGAAAATATGAAAACAATTTTAAGGAAATTAAGATACTTTTTTTGTATTTGAATTTTTTCCCCATACTAGCTTCAAAAGTATGAGGGGCATTTCAAAAGTAATGCAACTGGGGTAATATAAAGCGCGTGTTTGATAGATATTAAATTTTTTACGCGTCATACCCTCAAAGTAATCCCCCTTGTTACGTACACAAAGTTTCAAACGTTTAATCCAGTTCATACTCATTTTCAGGTATACCCAGCATACACTGATAAACAGCGGACCCCAGGGCCTGTCGGGACCTATACCGTCTACCAGCTAAATGTTTTTTTCAGTTTAGGGAACAAGAAATAGTCACACGAGGCTAGGTCTGGGGAATATGGTGCATGTGGAAGAACTCGAACCCTTTCCTTGTTCAAAAACAAGGTCACAGTAGCAGCCTTATGTGCAGGGGCGTTGTCATGCAACATAGATAGGTGCTTTAAGCCAGTGTGTGGGTGACGTTTGAAACATTGTTTTTTAAGTTTCTTCAACACTTTTTCTTTATAAAATATACCAGTCACAGATTTTCTATTTGGTACAACGAGTTGCATAATAGGTCCACGTATATCAAAGAAAATAACAAACATTGCTTTCTTAGCACTGATCAATCTTTTGGCAATTGTGGGGCGGCGACAGTTTTTGGTAGCCCATATTTTGTTGTTAATTTTTCTGGTAAGCTCGAAAAAGTGTACCCATGTCTGATCTCCAGTAATAATGTCAGAAAACTGCTTTCTTTGATATTTTGGAAACATTTTAAGCAGTTTTCTGGCGGTTTCAAGTCGGACACGCTGACCTCTAAAACAACACTCAGAACTGTTTCTACTCAGAAAGGGAACTCAACAGCAGCTCATATAATTTCTAAGCTTACTTAGCAATCAAGCTAAAATAAACTGAACGTTCAAAGGCCGTAGGTCAGTTTTCTAAAACGGCATGTTTTCAGAAAGACCTTCATCCACCTATGCTTTTTACTTCCACATTATACCTTCACAAGAGATTTTAAGCCTGATTTGAATATTAAGCTGGAAGAAGTCGTTTCGCATTTGATTCAAAATTATATAAAAATGTATCTGCTGATACAAATGCCCCTGCTATTGACTGGAGACCAAATTAAATAAAAAAGGGGCCATAACTTCTGTAAATTGGACAACAAATATGAAACTTGACTTGGATTTTATAATCATGCAGGTTCACATGAAATATTAATTAGCAACATCGACCTCTTCAGAAGTTATTGATCAAAATTTTTTATCACTTACAGACAAATAAATGAATAAATGGACGGTCGGACGGACTAATGGTAACATTTAATGCCCCTCTTAACTTATTTATTTAACTTCAATTGTGAAACAAGTTCTTACAACTCAGACAAATCATGCTCCATGTCTTCCTGGGCAGAACCAGTACTAAGCATATGCGAAAAAAGTGTCTTTCTCAAGGAAACTACACATAGCTGTGGCGGAGAATCAAACCCACGACCCTCCAATCATGTGTTTGCTGGTCTACCACTAGACCAAGTGCCCCTCTTACATTCTCCAAATCACTTGAATAATGATTTGTATGATTGGTGTTAATGAGTGTGCAAATCAATGTTCATAGCAAGTAAAGGCTTACCCTTCCCAGCATGCTCTACAGAACTGGTGGCAGGACATGTGGACCGGTTCTTCTTCCATTTGAAATGACTGGGTACATATATCACACTGTAAATAAGAAAATTTTAGTTGAAACAACTTAAACAAGAAAGAAATGCAACAATCATGAAACAACAGGAACAAGTGGCCTAAGGTTATTCACCTGAGTATGAAATTTGAAATACAATTCCGACCCTTTCCCACCTCCTCCCAAGTCTTTCCCACCCCCTCCCAAGTCTTTCCCACCCCCTCCGGAGTCTTTCCTGGCCCATTTGAACAATTGAATATTCTTTTATGAACCAGTTGTACAGATCTAAAGAGGAACAACTGTATTTCAATAATACAAAGAAAATACCATGATTCCCAAATAAACGCAACCTAGAACGATGCATTTTACAATGGAGAGCGCTTATTTTGACACCTGAGAAATCAAATTTAAGATTTTGTATAAAGTGTTTTCAGTAAAAAGAAACCCACAAAACAGTCAATAGTTTAACATATATTTGTTTCTGATACAATTATCAAACAAGATATGTTTGTATCAATTTGATGTGCATTTAATTTAATGAATTTATGGAACACTTTATTTAGTGGATTTCAAGTACACATTGATAAATAAATGTATATATTGAAATTTGTGACCTCAGTTTTTGTAGCTGGGAAAATATGACATGTATACAAACAAGAGCTGCCTGAGGGACATTGCGCTTGACTATTCGAATACTTGTTACTAAAGTACAAATTTGATTGAGATTAATAACAAATCCAAGCAAATAAGAGTTATCTAACTTACAAAATTGAGTAGGTCTTATAACTGCAATACCTTGTATGAAGTTTCAATCCAATAAATGTAGTGACTGCTGAGTTGTAAAATTTCTAAGTCAAACAAATGCCCTAATTTGCTAAAAAAATCTGACAAGAGTTATCCCTCTCGATTAATTTAATTGGTTTCCTGACTACGAAGTCATATATGTAAAGTTTCAATCAAATACATTAAGTGGCTGGTGTGATATGGACTAGACGGTACTTGCACGCAAAACGTTAACCAGAATTTCTAAGTCAAACAAAGGTAATAATTTGTATTATATTCAAGCAACAGTTATCTAACTTAGTTGTTGTAGTAGGGATGATGACAGGGAATGATTGTGTAAAATATCATTCAAATACATTGGGTGGTTGGTGAGATATGGACTTGATGGTACTTCCAAGCAAAACTCAAATCAGAATTTCTAAGTCAAACAAGGGCAATAATTTGCATTATATTCATGCAAATATAAATATTATCTCACTTAGTTATTGTAGAAAGGTTGATGACTGGGAAAGCTTGTGTAAAGTTTCAAGTCAATACATGCAATGGTTACTGAGATAGAGACTTGCATGCAAAACCTTAACCAAGGTGCGACGCTGACGTCGATGCCAACTCCTGGTGAGTAGAATAGCTCTCTTTATTCTCCAAATAGTCAAGCTAAAAAGTAATATTAATACAAAATTTTCTTTTTTTAATTGACTTCCTCCAACCCCTAATATTTATTGCATATGAAAGAAACATTATCTGAATTTTAAAGTGTTGATCACAGGTAGATAAAATGATATAATATTGTATTAAATTGATTTAACATAAACACTTTGATGATTCAAAACATTATTTACAAAAAGCACCTGTAGGTAAAATATCTGCACATTCTGCAGTCCCTTTTCAGAGACCTTATATAATTTGTAAACTTGATCTTACCTCTGCAAAAGGACTAGGAGGGTGAGATAATGTGGGGCTGCTGAGAGATTCTGCCACAACGGGTTTTTCACTGAACAAGTTTGCAGGGGGAGTAACTCCACTCTTCTCACAACAAGACACCGGATCAGACATCCAGGCATCCAACAGCATTTCCCTGGACCACTCTGAAACCAGAATTGACTTGATGTTTACAACGAACTACATTTGCCAATGTATTTTGTTTATTAAACAATTTGTATCATTATGTTTGTTTATTTTGAAGTTGCATTTTTTCCACCTTTTTTCAACAGCTATTTAATGGCCAGCCAGTAAATCTACTCATCATTCGCGGGATCCTCCAGGTGGTTAAAGATAAGCAGAACAAGACACTCCTTATCTCTGCAATCACTAATTACTTCACATTCTGAGGTGAGAGAATTATGGCCATAGGACAAAGTTAATGACCAATCACCACAGACATTGTGGACAGATTTGAACTCACAATGAGTCAGACACATTACAAAGTTTGTTATTATAGTCTAGACTGGATGAACGACCCCCTCTCTCTATAATGATTCTCTCTATAATGATTCTCTGTTTTAAATTCTTTTTCCTTCTAACGATTTTTACTATACATGTATAATGACATCCTGCCTTATGTGATTAGTGACTGTAAAGCAACTTTAAAACTGTAACTAAATCGCAACCCACAACAAACAGAAACACGTTTTATTTCTTGTTTGGAAAAAATTAAATCAAAGAGACATAAACAAATTGACCAGAAAAGTGGAATGATGTGCATAACTAGACTTTATACCAACACTACCTACAAAGTGGCATGCTCACTGATATAAGGTTTACTCAGTGAACACCAAAACTTATTCTCTATATGGACAAGCCGGGCTTCGTTAGTGCAGCTTGCAGCCCACCTGGCTATCAATCCAGAGATCTCGAGTTAGATTCCCCTCCTGGACACAGTCACTGTGATGATTGATAAATGTCATTGTGTCTCATTGTCATTTTTCTCTCACCACTTATTAAAGTGAGAAAGTTTTCAGTTACTAGAGGATGTCGGTGTGCACAAGTACTGGTTAACCTTCCTGGATCCCAGGAAAAACCTGTTAGATTAACTGATTGTCTGTTAAACTAGCCAGATACATGAAAAGGGCACTTAACATACAATAATTGATTGATTGATTGAATATCTAGCATCATTTTTATGCCACTGAGGGCTAACAGATGATCAGTTAACCTAACCACTGATTCCTGGGATCCTGAAATGTTAACCAGTACTCAAGCACGCCCCATCTGCACAAGTAACTGATTACTTTCCCACATGTATCAGAGGTGAGAGACAAATGATAATGAGACACAATGTTGTATACCAATCATCATGGACACTTGCAGGGCAGGATTCAAACTCACGACACTTGGATTGAAAGTCAGACGCATAATCAACTGAGCTAATCGGACCCGGCACGTTCAAACAAATCTATATCTATTATAAAAGGTAAGTTAAAAATGACAAGTGCAACTTTACCACCAACAGATCCATCTCTGATAAACAAAAGAAAGTTCTAATTACAGCTAACATATATAACATTATTCAAATACATTTATTGCTTAAAGTAATATGATTGATCAATGTGGTAAACCACAACAACTGTCAATGTATGTTTCACTCAACTGTCTGTAACAAAACATGTTTATATTATGCAAGATTAGATAAATAATCAAGTTGAATAGGTAACTTATAAAATATTATTTTAATCAGACCACATTTCAGCCATCTCATTATGACAGGCAGTCACTGGTATGTTATGAAACATAAATGATCTAGTCATGTTAAATAAAAACACTGTTTAAATAGGTTATGCTTGTTTGTTTTAATTGGGGGGGGGGGGGGGGGGGGTTCTTTCAACAGTCTCAGTTATTTAACTGCTGTCAGTGCAATGAATAATTGATTTTTCCTAGGATCTGTATTGAAATTTTGTCTGAATATTAAGCATCGTTTTATGCCATTGAGTGCTAATGAAGATCAGTAAACCAAACCTCTTTTTCCTTGGATACTGGAAGATTAACCAGTACTCAACCACACCCATCTCTGCAAGTAATTGATAACTTTTCACTTGAATCAGAGGTGAGAGACGAATAATAATGAGATGCAATGTCATGTATTAATCATCACTGACACTGTGGTCCGGTGGGGTTTCAAACTTGTGACTTCTGGATTGATAGCTACTGACTAAGCTAATCAGGCCTGGCTTTTCCCACTTCAATCAGTGAAGAGAGATGAATGACAATGGGACACAATGTTGTATATTAGTTGTGATGGAGACTGGGCAGACGGGGATGCAAACTCGCGACCCTTAAATTGATTACTAGATGCGTTCCGATTTTTCATGCTACATGTATGTTACAGCAGTGTCCATCATTATAATCAGATACTGTATCTACTATCTAAAGCTCTGGATATTATCTACATGTATTATATATTTAAAGCACTGGATATTATCTACATGTATTATCTATCTCTGGATATTATCTACATGTATCATCTATCTAAAGCTTTGAATATTATGTACATATATTACATATTTAAAGCTCTGGATATTATCTACATATATTATCTATTTAAAGCTCTGGATATTATTTACATGTATCATCTATTTAAAGCTCTGGATATTATCTACATGTATTGTCTATATAAAGCTCTGGATATTATCTACATGTATCATCTATCTCTGGATATTATCTACATATATTATCTATTTAAAGCTCTGGATATTATCTACATGTATTATCTATTTAAAGCTCTGGATATTACCTACATGTATTATCTATTTAAAGCTCTGGATATTATCTACATGTATCATCTATCTCTGGATAATATCTACATATATTATCTATTTAAAGCTCTGGATATTATCTACATGTATTATCTATTTTAAGCTCTGGATATTATCTACATATTACCTATCTAAAGCTCTGGATATTATCTACATATTATCTATCTAAAGCTCTGGATATTATCTATATGTATTATCTATCTAAAGCTCTGGATATAATCTACCTAAAGCTCTGGATATAATCTACATGTATTCTCTATTTAAAGCTCTGGATATTATCTACATGTATCATCTATCTCTGGATATTATCTACATGTATTATCTATCTCTGGATATTATCTTCATGTATTATCTATCTCTGGATATTATCTACATGTATCATCTATCTAAAGCTCTGGATATTATTTACATGTATTATCTATCTCTGGATATTATCTACATGTATCATCTATGTAAAGCTCTAGATATTATTTACATGTATTATCTATCTCTGGATATTATCTACATATATTATCTATTTAAAGCTCTGGATATTATCTACATGTATCATCTATCTAAAGCTCTGGATATTATTTACATGTATTATGTATCTCTGGATATTATCTACATGTATCATCTATCTAAAGCTCTGGATATTACTAACATGTATTATCTATCTCTGGATATTATCTACATATATTATATCTATTTAAAGCTCTGGATATTATCTACATGTATCATCTATCTAAAGCTCTGGATATTATCTACATGTATTATCTATCTAAAGCTCTGGATATTATTTATATGTATTATCTATCTAAAGCTCTGGATATTATCTAAAGCTCTGGATATTATTTACATGTATTATTTATCTAAAGCTCTGGATATTATCTACATGTATCATCTATCTAAAGCTCTGGATATTATTTACATGTATTATCTATCTCTGGGTATTATCTACATATATTATATCTATTTAAAGCTCTGGATATTATCTACATGTATCATCTATCTAAAGCTCTGGATATTATCTACATGTATTATCTATCTAAAGCTCTGGATATTATTTACATGTATTATCTATCTAAAGCTCTGGATATTATCTACATGTATTATCTATCTAAAGCTCTGGATATTATTTACATGTATCATCTATCTAAAGCTCTGGATATTATCTACATGTATCATCTATCTAAAGCTCTGGATATTATTTACATGTATTATCTATCTAAAGCTCTGGATATTATCTACATGTATTATCTATCTAAAGCTCTGGATATTATTTACATGTATTATCTATCTAAAGCTCTGGATATTATTTACATGTATTATCTATCTAAAGCTCTGGATATTATTTACATGTCTATCTAAAGCTCTGGATATTATCTACATGTATCATCTATCTAAAGCTCTGGATATTATTTACATGTATTATCTATCTAAAGCTCTGGATATTATCTACATGTATTATCTATCTAAAGCTCTGGATATTATTTACATGTATTATCTATCTAAAGCTCTGGATATTATTTACATGTATTATCTATCTAAAGCTCTGGATATTATCTACATGTATCATCTATCTAAAGCTCTGGATATTATCTACATGTATTATCTATCTAAAGCTCTGGATATTATTTACATGTATCATCTATCTAAAGCCCGACTGATCAAGTTGTCTTTTATCAAATGTTGCAGCTGTGCATCACAGTTCAAGGCCAAATTAATGTATAAATAGAATTTTGTGTTTCATGGTCATGGACGTGCACTGAACGACATTTATTTCAGTTTATTATTTATGTTTATTCTTCATAATTTACAATATAACTTAAAGATTATATTTGCTACCATGTTCATATACATTTTATAGTTAAGTTATACAACCAGCCCTAGTTTCATCCAACATTAATTTTTTCAACTTGAGATTTTCCTTAAGTTCAACTCTGGAGCATGTGTTAAAGTGATAGACCATCAGCCCCATGATCTGATGGTCGAGTGTTCATTCCTCCACCACAGCTATGTGTGGTATCCTTGAGCAAGACACTTTCTCCATTTACATTTTTACATGTTATTCTTTTCCTATGAGTAAAGACGTATTATGCCTTTGATTCTATGATGTCATTCAATGTGCATGAGTTTAAGTTATGATTAAACAAATCAAGATTTTTTAGCCGAGGAAAATCTGAGCTTGAGAAGTGAAATCAGCCCTGGATGTTATTTCTGGACATGATGCACACCTCATTCTATAACAGTGGTCGCATTTCCTTTATCTAGCATTTGTGTATATACTTATACAATGCACGTATCACATAAATTGAAGGGTTCTACACGACCAAGTAGTGAAAGGCACCCCACTTATAGGCTTTGTATTGGTTCTACTGGTCAGGAACTTATCTAGGAAGGAAATTTAAATATTATATTCAATTAGTAAACCAAACAGAAAAGTTGCACAAAGAAACACAATTATTTCTAAAGAGTTTAAAAAGATATAATAAGGCCAACATTAAAATAATGTTTGTTTGATGTCTCAAGATCCTAGATTTGAGAAAAAAAAGATTTTCATAAGGCAGCATTTTTGATGGCTAGGTTGACTGATGATTTCATTTTCTAAAATTTTCTGGAGAGCATAAAAATAATACAATGAAATAAATGAACAAGTACATGTAAACACATTTCAGGTTATATATGGCATATCCAGTTTTACTAGTGGAGGAAGATCTCAGACTGAGTCGGGCTGAGTAGAACCACTGTCATTCCAAAAACTGGAAACTTTCCCACATCAAGTTTTTTGAGTAAGCAGGACTCGAACGTACAACCTTCATGTCAACATATCTACTACAATGAACAATATAATAATATTATATTAACATCTTAAAAGAAATTCACAATCAATATATGTACATTAATATGACTAGTATATATTCAATTCAAATCATTTCAATTTTCTTCTTCAGCACAAACATCATATATATTAATATGTTATTTTATAAATTTTTAAAATGTTTACATTCTCCTGTTCAGAATAAGACTATTTTACCTTGCATACAGGATTGTAAAACATTAAATAAGCTCTATATACTGGGAGACAGCAAACAAACAGTATTTTAATTTTGGCCTAATCCGAATTTAACATCCTGGTACATACAATGGACATCATATTGAAACCTCTTGTTCTTTGTTAAAAGAAAAACACTGACACATGTACAGGATGTGCATTAGTCACCATGACTAGATCATTATATAAAGAAAGAAAGTTCTAATCTTTATAAAACACCAACAAGTCAGTTTCCTGTGTAGAACCAGGACATAAACCCGTCAAAGTTTTTATTCTTAATCTCAGACTCAAAATCTGAACATTTTGTAATTTGCATTTAAAACAATTTTACACGAAACTATCAATTTCAATTATAATGAATGTGACATTATCCAAAAGTATATATATAAAAAAAAATTTTAATAAACATTTGGCTATCAAAAAATATTTTTAAAAGTCATTAAATCTGAGTTTGAGTCCAAATGTGAAGACTTAATGGTTTTAGGAGTTTAAGAGTAGTATAGAGAAGGGGAAAGCTAGTGCAGGCATTCAGATGCGGACACTAGCTTTCTCCTTCTCCATACTACTCTCTTCATGCTACCATCAATTAACAACCAAATCCTTAAACGGAACCCAAGAATTGAAATTATTTGGATAACCAATCAAAGACATATTTCAATGCAATTAACACAATTAGCCCTGCAGCACCGAGTTAATTTTAGAGGCCCTTGGGTTGATCCTTAGATTGAACCCATGACCCCTGGCATTAGTGGCTGACAGTTTCATCTGTAATACAGAGGTTGTGGGTTCAATCCCAAACTTGCCTGATGCTTCTTGTAAACAACACTCAGTACTGGTTCTACCCAGGAAACAAGTCAACAGAAATTTATGTAAGCTGAGCTTACTTCTCAACCAAGCTAAAAAACTGTACAAACAAATGTTCTCAATAAAGCATATGAAACAATTATTGCATTATTACCATGATTTCTCAGGAGAGCCTCAGCTGTAAACAGTGGTATACTCAGCATGTCTGCTGTCTCAACTAACAGTTGATCCTTAGCCTCCTGGAGGTCCTGGGCGCGAAGCCCGCTGTATTCCTCAGAGTCAATCTCTGGTGGAATCTCCTCAATATCGCCAGAATTGGCATCATTCTGGAATATTATACACAAGTAGTTATGTCATTTACAAACATTCTCCATGTCATTTACAAACATTCTCCCTATTATATATACATCAACAAATCGGCTATGTTGGTTCCTTGAGCACGATACTCTATCAGCATAATTATGCTTAATACTGGTTCCCAGGACAACATCAAGAGTGATTTGTAGTGATGCCCACTTCCACCTCTTTGTAATTTTCACATCAATGTCATCATGGGAACAAAATGGCAGCCCATTTTGACAGTTTGATTTGTTCATTTTTTTTTAAAAAAAATCATGTTTATCATTTTATCAATCTATCGATATATATCAACATACTTTCTATTTAACTAAATATGCCCAGTGTGCGGCAAGATAATATGATAACTGACTTGGACTATGATAAATTTCAAGTTCATAATCATTAGACCAAGTCAAATTTTTCATAATATGAAGAAAAATGTATCTTTGGAGAAAAAAACATACTCTACAAGAATACTTGTATATGTATATCCAAAAATAAATTGTAAAACATCATAATTTAATTTTTTTTCATCAAAACAGTCAGGGCCATGATAATTTAGCTGGAGCTATTAAAATCAATATTAACGTACAAGGCTCTGTGACAAAGGTCCTAAAAATGTTAATGTCACACACTGTATCTAATTACAAATACAACCTCCAGAATGGCCTCTACACGTACATGTAGCTAATATCAAACACTTACAGAGAAGACCATCTTAGACTCGAGGTACAAAGCTATATCATTGTAGCCGCTACTCTCGGCGCAGTCACACGGAGTGTGGCTCTCCTTGTTCTCCATATACAGGGGACAGCTGTGTGACACAAGGGTCTCCACGCACGACTTCAGTCCTGATGATGCAGCATAATGCAGGGCTGTATTATCAAGCTGTAAGTATACATACAATAGTCACTTACAAATTGGCTTTAGGTCAATTTGATTTTTTTTTTAGGTTTTAATGAAGTGCTTATCACAATATTTATAATATTAAAAATTCCCATGCAGATATCAGGCTACTCCACAGGCCATTTAAGCACAGGGGCACCCCACCACTTGACTAGCAAAGTGGTATTCCCCTAGTGCTTGAATTCTTTAACAAAATTTTGCAAAAGCTTACTTTCCTCTAAATCATTACTTTTCTTTACATATATTTTCTCATTTCAATGCCTAAAATGATGCATACTCAATATGAAGACTTCAACTGATAAAAACAAGTTTTACTAATGAAATATATTTCAATGAGTGCCTTATGCAGCACTTGAAAATGTGTTAAAGTGTATATGCACTATTACCCCAGCGCTTGCATTCCTTCTTGTGGAGAACCCTAGCAATCTTATATTCACTTGATTTTAATGAGTCTCATTACTAAGAGTTACAACTTTTGCAAGTGTTTTTAATTTAAAGAGGGTCCATAGACGAGGTTGTGGTTTGGAGCCCAGTTTGATTATAAAGAAAATCAAAATAAGGAAAGTTTGCCGTTCAGTTCTGGGAGGATGCACTCAGGTTCAAACAACTCTTATTAAAATCCATTAAAACTGTGTTTTTATAAAGTTACATAAGTGGGGGGCAAAAAAAGATTAGAACAATACCAGTCTGAAGTTTGTATCACAATGTGCATCATATCCTTGATGATCTAAGAGCGATGAACAGGGTAAGTACTAAAGTAGCTACAAATATGAAGTAGTAGCAGACTAGCAAAAAAGGAACTCTATAGGCTAGCAAATATAAAACCAATGGAAATTAGTTAAATGCTATTTTCAACAAATCAAGATTACATAGTATGTAATATGGCAAAAAAGTGGTACGTTTTGGGTTATAAAATCAGAAAGTTAATATTCCAATTGGAAATTTATGAAAGAGATTTAATAACCTCATCAACAGCTGCCAAATCCACTTTTTCAGTCTCTCCATCCTTCAGCTCAGAGCCTCTCCACTGCAGCAACATTGCGAGGCATTCAAGACGTTTACGATGCACGGGGTAGTACTGCGCATGCTTTTCCATGCAAACACAGTGGAGGGCCGTCTCCTTCCGTCCATTAGTCTTGTTTGGGTTTCCACTATGCTCAAACAAGAAAATCCTAAACAAAACAAAAAAAAAAATCTGATTACATGATTGTATATCACAGAAATTCCATCTTGAAAATAAGCATGGTTTGGCAAAATTAAATGAGGATGTAGAAATATTGGTCAAGAAGAAGAAAGATGGAGAAATGGGAAAAAATAATTTCATCTTTACCTAAAATTTGACCAACGTTGACAAATATCGAACATGACCCATATTATTTTAATTATACAGGAATGCACAAAATATTATTTGAATACATAGAAGTTATTGATCAGAAGCCAATTTTTTTTAACTTGGACTATTAATCAAAAGGATGAAGGAATGTAAAGGGTAACACTTAACGCCACTTTACCATTCTTCAAAAGGCAGGATTTCAAGGAATTGTTTTTATATGCACTTATCAGTGCACAAAGAGTTTTAACAATCACAAGATTGAAAAGTGTTAGGTTTGACAAGGGCAATAACTCAAACAGGAGTTAATTAAACAGGAAAGAATTATAAAAGTACTTATTGGCCAGGTGGTTTCAAAACAAGTGCTGACGACTCGCTGACAATGCCAACTATTTTAAGCTCCTATGGTTATTGAAGACAAAAAAACAGGTAGGGTAAATTTCACAATAATCTACTTAAACATAAACCAGCAATTAGTCATTTAAACCCAAAGATTGCTTAAATCATCCAAAAAATTATATATGTTTTCTGGAAATATAATCACTTTGAATGTCAATCAAAACTTGTACATAATATAAAGAAACTGGCAACTTTTATTGTAAATCATTTTGTGAATTGCAGCCTTGATTTCAAATGTTAAGTTTTACAAAATACAGCTACCTCAACAAGCTTTTCATTCCGTGACGAGCTGCGAAATGGAGTGGTGTCTCATGTTGGAAATTATCACCATACGAGCAGTTCGGGTCCAGAGCCTTCCTCAGGTCACTATGATTGTTGTAGACATTGATTGCTGCCACCTCGTCACCATTCTGGAGGTGCTTCCTAAACTTTGAAGAAGAACTTCCCATGGCTGTCAAGATACCCTGCTGCTGCTGCTGCTGCTGCTGTTACCACAGGTCAGGTCTCATACATATTTGGAAACTGAAAAAAAAAAAAATTCCTAACCTTTGTTTAAAGTAAAGGTATATACATATTTTGGCAGTGTTTGAGGTGTATGACCCAAAATACTGGCCTCTGTTTAATAAGCTAAAAAACAAGAAATTATAATGAACTGTACAGTTGTAGTGTAAATGTACAGAATTATCTGACAAAACATCCTCCCTTGATTTGTTTGTTAGTTTCAATAGTTAGTGGTAATTTTTGCCATAGTGGGCTAACAGACGATCAGTTAATCTAACCACTCTTTCCTGGGAGCACACCTAATACCCATCTTCACAAGTAACTCTCCCACTTGAATCAGTGTTGCAAGATGAACAACAATAAGACATAATGTTGTATATAAATCATTATTGAGACTGTGCTTGGGCGGGGATTAAACAAATTATGTTAGTTTTGTCAACCTAAAGGTTTGTCTACCTTATTTTGTATAGACGGCTCAAAGTGGTTTTGTCTACAACATTTTTTTTCTTCTGAATACATGTATGATATTATGGGTTATTAAGGTTTAGTCACAGGCTGACAGCCTACCTCACCAAGGGAGACTGCAGAAGCTAATGACACTCCCTTGTCTCTTGAGAAATGATGATGACATGTTTGATGATGATCAATTATGATGCTGATATTTAATGATGATGATGACGTTTGTTTCTGCATTAAATTGTTTTAATAAAAATAAATAAATAAATAAAATTAATTGTTTTTCTACTTGTCTTTTTAAACGACAGTCTGGACTGTATGACTTAACTAAATGAGCATCCACTGAACAGAAAATAACAGGTTTTTGCCTATGCATAATTTTCATTCTTCTTGCTGTATATTGGATTTTCACACCTGGCTCATCAGCCTGCAACTTAACCAGCCACAAAATTCAAGTTGACAAAACCATAACCTTCCTTAAACACAAAATCAAGGTAGACAAGCTGGTGTGTAGACAAAACCACCAACATTCATTTGACCCCTGGATTGATAGCCAGACATGCTTCCGATTGACCCTGGATTGATAGCCAGACATGCTACCGATTGACCCCTGGATTGATAACCAGACTTGCTACTGATTGACCCCTGATTGATAGCCAGACATGCTACCGATTGACCCCTGGATTGATAACCAGACTTGCTACTGATTGACCCCTGGATTGATAGCCAGACATGCTATGGATTGACCCCTGGATTGATAGCCAGACTGGCTCATCCCTTGTAAACCAAATAAATAAAAAAGAAAATAATCATACAATATCCTGTCATCAAAGGTAATTGAGCAAATAGTAAATTATATATCCTGTAAACCAAAATTCTGCTACAAATAAAGTGTTTCACCATATAGATAAATGAAACTGTACAAAGGATACATGTGTCTTACCTCTTTTACCGGTTATCTGTTTTCTTCAACACTATTGACAAAAATGAATCCAAACAAATTAAAAAGAAGGCACAATTTATAACTTAAAATTATATGTAGGTCATGTAAATTATTATATATGTCATCTCAAATCAGTCAAATACACTAAATACATAATGTGATGCCATCTCACTCCGTACTTAATGAATCAGATGTTGAAATGTTGATAACGGACATTATATAAAACAAAAACAACTTCCTCATCGACATGGTCATGAATCGCACAACCTCAACCTTGCATTGTCTGTTGATTTCAATGAATAACCAACTCGGCTAGACAACATTACGTAATCGTGTCTGGGTGTAAGTCAGTCCGTGCTACTGTGTCACCGTTACAAACCATAACGTAATATAGTGTGGTTTTTCCATTGTATATAGCTTTTTTCAACAGGTCATAAGAAAGATGTATATCCGCTTTCTCCCTACAGTGTGGTACATACCGTTGCAATGGGGCCTGTTCAATCAAATGGCAGATCACGTTTATCCAAAGACCGACCGACTGAATACAATTTTCTTTGAAATTTTGACAAGTTTATGTGAAGACATCGAGTACTTTATTTTTTTCTGTTTTCATTGGGGCATGATGGGAATGTTTCGAAACAACTTCCGTACCATAACTTCCGGCAATTTTAGCAGAAGGGGTCATTTCAACGTTATTTTGAGCTGTCAAATGTTTTGAACATTTAGTTTTTCATATGTTAAATTGAAGATTTATTTCTTTTAAGAAACTATTACCTTTGTTGCAGTAGTATGGTTATCGATACATTAGACCGCTTAAGCCACAAACATGTTCAATTTTTTAACCTAAAAAAAATTATATTTAACGTCTTACCAAAAAAAAATATAGGGGTTTCTGTAGGCTGGTAGGCGATGTAAATGTTTTTTTTCAAAAGAGAAATATTGTTTAGTCTTTTTGGAATGTTGTACAAGAGTTAAATAGTATGTATTAGACTATTTTTAAACTAAAACATACACATTTTAAAATAACACCAAAATATGCACTATTTAATTTAAGGTAATTGAATAAATGTTTCTTTTAAATGAATGCACGTACTCTATGATTTTCTGAAAGTGCTTACATTTGACCAAAGAAAACTAAAATTTATAAAGTCTAATTATATATTTATATTCTTATGTGTTTTCGTTAGAAATACATAAAAAATTGGTTGGTATTTAACCGATGATTTTTTTTCTTAAGCAATATAAGGGTAACTTGTTTTATGCGTTTTTTTTGTGTGCAAAAATCAGAATATTTTTACTCCATTTCATGGGCGAAGGAGCGTTTCAATTATTGGGTGTGTGGCAACCTGAGGAGACAGTGTATGAGGCTGTATACTTCCACGCCACAAAATATATGCTATACCCCCACCCCGGATCCTACGCCTATGCATTTTTATCATAATTTTCTATTTGTACTCCATTTTCATTATGATGCTCACCGCAAATTAACAAAATATTAGATTTTGACGTAAAAAGTAAAACATGTAGCACAAAAACGAGCAAGGTAACATAGTTTTGTCTTGACCAATTCCATCTTAAATAATAATAGTAAATATGTTTGTAAACTAAATAAAAAAATCTTATTAGACTCTAATGCTATTTTACGAACAGCAACCTTAAATTACATACGTATGTTTTAATAACTAATTACACGTAACCACAGGCAACATCTGTTGTTTTAATTAAATCTATGTTCAATCATCATATATAACAAAAAAAATTAAGACAGACAGCTGGGGAAGGTATTGCGTGAAAAAATAAGCTCAACAACAGAATGCTGAGCCAACCATTCCTGAATAAAAACTCTTTTAAAAATTGCCCATTTAAGGGCAAAAAAGTTTAGTAGTAAATAAATGGTACACATTTCAACAGATTGTTACAATACTAAAACCGGCTCAACACAACTGTAGTCTGGTATGATAACGTGTTTCAAGGGAAATCAACAACAAATGATCTGTTTCATGCTCAGTAACTTATTTCAATATCATCTAAAACAGCGCATAAGTCCAATTTCCTAATTTGGTGTATACGAATATTCGTTATAGTTTTTGCACAGCGGGTGTCTGAAGACCGTTGGGAGTATGCAGACTGCTCTTCGAAGTAAAGGGCTTTTTTTTCAACTTCAAATATTTGTTACTTTTTCCATTTTTTTATTTGTTATATATGAAATTAAAAAAATGAAATTAAAAAAAAACGGGATAGGGGAATATCCAAGATTCGTTACTCCTGCCTGTGGGACATATTTAGATTGTTTTTATTTATGTAGAGAACTTGGAAAAAGTAGCTCTGTCTTGGAATTTCGAGCATTATTCAACTCCCTGTTGTTCTGGGCTCGTATAACTTCTTTGGACGAACGAACGAACGAACAAACGAACGGAAGAAATAGAAAGAAAGAACGATAAATAGAAAGAAAGAATGAATGAATTTTTTTTTTATTTTCTCAAAAAAAATATATCGCACTTAATTTGACAGATGGCAAAGGGTGCATTTGCCCTCTCCAAACACTGCCACTGCTGAAGTTAAAATTTAGTTTTGAGATGACCCCTTTTAAAGAGCTCTTCAGAATTAAAGAGACTAAAAGTGTCAGGGTAGCGTGCTAGGCAACCAAGTAAGGTGAGTGATAATTTCTGCCTATATTTCAGAATAATTTTCGATATATTAGAGCTTTTTTCTGTCTTTTCTATTTGCATAGTATATGCAATCGTTTTATTTTAATTCTGTGTCTTTTTTTTATAATGTTATCTTTTGATTAAAGGCAATTCTAACGCAAAATCAAGACACTCCGGGCCTATCCGAGGAATAAACAATTCGAGAAACAGTTCAACGGTTCTAACATTGTTATAGATTTTAGATATTAGATCTATATCAAATTAAAATGATTCTTATTGATATATGTCATATATACACCAAAGTGTATACTGGAGATGTGTATTTTTAAATACACAGTGGTTTCTTAGACCTAGTTAAAAATGATGCCTTATGATTTGATGTTTAGAAAGGGTTCAGGAACTCTTATGCTATGAATAAACAAGCAAACTCTGTGATGTTTAAGCAAAATGTAAAATATATTCCTACATTCAGCCAACTTCAGTTTGGATGTCTGTATGATTTGCATAAAAAGTATATATAATAAAAAAACACAACATTGAAAGAATCAGTTTAGGCCAGATGTCACTACATGTTAAAAGTAATATTCTGTTTGTGGGTATGTTCTGTTTCTTTCATTGAAAATGCATTAAAGTGGTGGCAGTAGTAAAGTGGATAAAGTGTTGGCCACTCGAGTCAGAATCCCAAGCTGGACATGATGCCTCTCCAAAATAACATTGACTTATACATATAATTAAATTGGCCTAGAAAATGTTACGTTTGCATTTTAAACAAAATATAAGTGATACTAAAACCTGGCCACTGGTTCCACTTACTCGGTCACATTTTGGCTGCAAGGAAGAATAAAGTGCATGTGTGTGATTGTGATTTTGGTGTTTTAATGCACTAATTTAAAACATTTATTTCCATATTTGATAAGAAAATATTGAAAAATAAAATAAAAATGCCTTAATTTAGATCTTGAAATTTACCTTTTTTAACAATTTTGTCAATGCTGACATCTTCGCATGTTTAGGACTGTGGTGTATTAAATTTGTGTAACATGATGTAGTATATAAAGATCACCTGACTGTCAATCTGTTGCATTAATTTGGTACTTCAATATAACAGGCTTCGATATTCACCATGGCTGCTTCAGGCATTGCTGAACATAATGAGGCGCGCAGAAAAGAGATGAGTTTACAGAAACGAGCTTACAAGAGAAAAGCTATGATGGTATGTCCAGTTAATATTTATTTATCTATTTGTACATGTTTCTGTATAGGGATCTTGCTAGATTTCTTAAATTTTACCTTAGGCCTTTAAGTTATATTAAATATATTTTATCCACCTCCTCTTTATGCTCTCCTTCCTTGTAATCTTCTCCACGCTTTCTCCTTCTCTCCATCACTAATCCCCCTTTTATACTCCCAGTTACTTATCCCCCACCCTTTTATCCAGTCTTTTCCACTCCTCTCCTCCCCTCTGTCTTCTCCCCCTTCTATCCCTCATCATGTTCTATCCTCTCTTTTCCTCCCTTACTTCCATTCTTTTCTCTTAATCCTTCCCCTTATATATTTTCTATCCCTTTTTCCCCTCTCTTTTCCTGATATCTTCTCCATTCCTCTTCTCCCCATCCGTCTTCTCCCCCTGTATTCTCCTCCACTCTTTTCTCCATTCTCTTTTCCCCTCCTGTTCCTCTTCTCCCCCTCTCATCTCATACTCTTCCCCCTTATTTCTTCCCCTCTCTTCTCTCTTAAATCTCTTTTCCTCTTCATTCCTCTCCCCAGTCTGATTTCCTCCATACCTTCGTTCTCCTCTTTGTCTTCTCCTTCATATTTTTCCCCCTCTCTTTCCTCTTCTTTTCTCTTCTCTTATTCCTCCTGTGCACCTTTTATACCCTACTTTCTCTCTCTTCTTCTCTACCCTCCACTTCTCTTCCCTATTCTCACTATATTTTCTTGCCCTCATCTTCTCTCTTCTCTTCTCTCCCTATTGTCTGCTCTCTCTGTTCTCTCCTTTCTTATTTTTAAATATTTCTTCCCTTTTATCCCCTCTCTTTTCTTACCTCTATTTATTCCACTATCTTTCTCCTCCTCTCTTCTCCCCTCTCTTTTATCTACTCTCTTTTTTACACTCTTTTTTCCCATTTTCTTTCCTTTTCTCCTTTTCTATCCTCTTCCTTTGTCTCCTCTATTTTCCCCTCTCTTTTGTCCTTTTCCATTTATCTATTCTCCTTTTTCTCTTGTTTCTCATTCTTCTTTCTATCTTTTCTCCCATTCTGTTCTCCTCTCTCTCTCTACTCCACCACTCTTATCTGTATCCTGAGGCCCATTTTTCTTTTCTTTCATCTTCTCTTCTTTCATAAAAAAGTTCAGCATACATGAAAGTGAAAATAGAAGTCATTATATATATGCCTTTTTTAAAACAATGAGATTTGCTTAGTGTTGTTTTGATTTACACTGAACTACTTTAGAAAAGCAACCCTCAACAATAAACATTGAGTTCTTTTTCAATATTTTTGTAATTCATGTTTATTTGATAATATAACTTCTTTCTTTTTTTCTTGGAAAGTGTCATTAAAATTTATTGCAATTGTCACTAAGAAATCAATAAATAACTTGATGTTTTATTGCTGTTTGCCTGAGTAAAAGAAATCAATAGCAACTCAATGTTTTGTTGCTGTTTACCCGAGTGTTGTATTTTTAAAGTCTTTGAGTGTATAATGTGCAGTGATAGGCTGTGCGTTGGAGTTCGACCTGATTAACTTGTATTTAACTCCCACTACGAATCTATCTGATGTCAGTCGATCAACCTTTGTTTCATACAACATTCCTCTATATGTACACAAATTACGTATGCATATCCAATAATATCCCAGGACCAGCCATTACAGATCATATCAGCCTGTTATCAAATTATGAGCATGAATTATGAATGGCTTCATCCTGTAGTACTGACATTAACCTGGGAATTATCCAGGGGTCTGAACCACATGTGCCGAAATACACCTGACCCATTGGCACCATATTGTTTGGTAGATGAATATCAGGTGAAAGGTCATTTGACAGGTTAACTGTTATAGCATTGAGAAAAAAGACTGATGGAATATTTCTCTACAGGTATTCCACACCCTGCAGAGATTATTCTTATTATTACTAATATATTATAATTTGACAGATACTGTACTTGTTTAAGATTTGACTGAAATTGGGCCAATCTTTTCAATTACTTAATAAAGTCATTATGATTTAATTTTTAGATTTTCATCCCAGCTCTCTCCCCGAACCCCCTCTCCCCTTGTTTTTACCTGCCCCAACATGCAAACTCCACCAGAAATGGACAACAGGATTTTAAATCGTTCAGGAATATGGAGAAGATCAGGGGAGATAAATTTTTCTCCCTGTCTCAAACATGTTCTTATATGCGAAAAAAACTAGATGTTTGACCATCGCGAAATATGCAAGACATTATATTACTGTACATGTTATATAATGACTCGAAAAAACTTTCCATTTATGGACGTTACTAGGGCATTATAATAAAAATTAATTTATTTATTTTTTAAAAAAAAAAAAGAACTGATTTTGCCTATATTTTCAGAGAAGCATTATTTAGTCAAGGAAGTTGAGATTTGTTAAAATGACTGGGTTCCAATGTCCACTGGGGTCAGGACAGGCCCAAAAAGGGTAAAAATTGGGATTTTCAAAAGTCATTTTCTTATGAATCAGTAAATTTTCCTTTGTTTTGGCCTTTGAATGAAAATAAGAATTAAGGGCTAATGTAGGGTCTAATTTGAGTTCTGAAGCATCATCTTATCATAGAAAATAAGATTTGGTTCAATAAGGAGAATTGACTTTCCATAAACGGCCAGGGTGGATTAAAATAAAAAAAGTTTAAATGAAAAAAATCAAAAATATAGAGTTCTGAAGCATCTGCTAGTCACAACAAATAAGATTGTGTTTAATAAGAAGGATTACCTTTTTCAGATGGGGTCACAAAATGGTTACAAAATGAACATTTTCAGAAATCTTCTTCTCAACAACAGGCCAGTCAAATATCCCTATGAGTAGGGATTTGAAGTTTGTTCATATCAAGGGGCTAGTATTTATAGGGGCCCTGTAAGGGGACTTTAAGTTTTACAAAGGGATACTATGTGAAAACAGAAAATTCTATTTTTTATCCATTTGTGCAGAATTGTTATTCAGTTTGAGATCTGAAGCATAGATCTACTTGTCATAGCAAATAAGATTTATAATTTCAATAAGCAGGATGCTTGGGCCATAAAAGAGCTGAACTTCACAAAAATCTTATTCTCAACAACTGTTCATAATTTGATATAAATTATCTCTATGATTAAGAGTTCTTAGTTTGTAAAAATCAAGGGGCACTCGGAGATGTATGAATGACAACTTTGAGTTTTACATAGGAATACTACGGGAAAACGGAAAATTCTAATTTTTTGTGTAATTATGTTGTTCAATTTGAGATCTAAAGCATTGTCTAGTTACAGTAATTTGATTTTGTTCAATAAATACGATTGAATTTCCATAAGGGGCCAGGGGTAATGGGGGAAGGCAATATGGTTAAAATTGAGAATTTTCATTAATCTTCCTCTTAATAACCTTTCTATCAAATTTGTTTATATATGCTATAAATTATCCTTACATTAGCAAGGGATTGACCCTGTAAGGTGACTATTACATAGGAATATTTTGGGGAAAACTGAATTTTTCATTTAAGCATCCATATATTTGTACAAAAAAACTTCTATTTAAAATTTGAAATGTTTCTGCTCATAGCCAATCGCTATGAGTGGGTGATTGAAGTTTTGAAAAATCAAGGGACTGGAATGTATAAAGGTCCTGTATGGGCACTTTATTTTCTTTACAGATAAATGGTATGGGAATTTAAAGTTTTTCGTTTTCATAGCAATTAACTTTTTGTTCATCAAGAGTGTGGTGGGGGTAATATCCATAAGTGGTTACAATAAGATGACCCCCAAAGAGGGTTAATATTTTGAAATTTCAAAAAGTATTATTTATAATGGCCACAGTGAGCCAGTAGAGCATCCTCAGGCCCTCTTGGGTCTCTTGTTATGGCAGATTTGAAATTCTAAGTATTTTTTATCTTATTTATAAATGTTCTTGAGATGGTTTGTCTACATTTTGAAAATTAATTTTATTTTTTGAGACATTGATGGTGAATTTTTTTCTGACACAAACTCTCAAAATTTGCTTGCTTGAACACATACTTTCTATTTATATTGAATTATCCGTCTATACTTACAGAGCAATTTGCATGATCAGTTTGGTGACAATCCAGACCTAGTTGGTATGTCTTCATACCCAGTTGTTGATCCCAAAATAGACACTTACGAGCAGGAAGTGAATGAGATACGGAAAGTGGGGTCCCCACCTGGCATTTCAGGGAGAGGTATACACGATGCAGCTTATGTGGACCAGTATGTAAAACTTAAACATTTACAAACTCTAAAATAACTTCATCCATAAAGACTTGCCGACCTAATGGAGGGTACATGTGAATGTATCATAATCATCTTTTTGCAATATTTAAGGCTGTCCTAGTTTATACTTAACTTATTTTATCTCGCCGGACCCGATTAGCTTAGTCGGTTACGCATCTGACTATCAATCCAGGGGTCGTGAGTTTGAATCCCGCGCCCAGCAACAGTCTCCATGATGATTGATATACGACATTGTGTCTTATTATCATTCGTCTCTCACCACTGATTCAAGTGGGAAAGTTATGAGTTACTTGCAGAGATGGGGTGTGCTTGAGTACTGGTTAATCCCAGGAAAAATGGTTAAGTTAACTGATCGTCTGTTAGCCCTCGATGGCATAAAAATGACGCTATCTTGATTGTGACATAAGCTTAGAACTTACATGAACAGCTCTTGAGTCCACTCCTGGGTAGAGCTAGTACTGAGTGTTGTTTTTAAGAGACCAATAAGTCAAGTTGGGGGATCAAACTCGCAACCTCTAGCATGAGCGACCAGGGGAGCGTTTTCACAAAAAAACTTACAACAAAAATCGTCGTAAACATAAACCAACAATTATTCATAATATGTTTAATTTTCATCCAAATGAAGCCAAATTGGCTGAAATCATGCCGAAAGTTATATATTTTCTGAAAATACAATCATTTTAAATGTCGATCAAAATTTGAACACACAACGGAGAAATTGTCAAATTGACTTACGTCGATTTTTATCGTAAGTTATTTTGTGAAACGCAGCCCAGTACTCTATCCACTTCACTACCACTCCGCTTCAAGACTGTTTTTAGTGTTTCTACTCATAGTTAACCCTTAACTCAATAGATACGTGTTTTCCTGCACCAATTACAGAAGGCCTTTGAAAACAGTGCAGGTAGAGTTCAGACTGCTCGTAACAAGCAATCTGAACACTTCCTGCACTGTTTTCCACTCTGTCAGTTAATATAAACATAATTCATCCAATAATTCAAAAACCTTCTATATTTGGTGTCCAAAGGCGTCTATATTAAAGGCGTCCAAAGGCGTCTATATGCAGTAAAGGGTTAAAACAGTTGTGTTGGCTCAAGTTAAAATAAAATTATAGTCAAAATATTACTTTCAAAGGGGCCTGACTTTTTCCCCATATATCATAAGATAACAGCAGCCCGTGACTTTAAACAATGAAACTTGAAAAAATTTCACACATTGAAATTGGGGATCATAATTTTTTAATGGGATTATAATTATAATAGACTATACATTTGAGAATTTTAAGGGACATTCAATTAAAATGCGTGACAAAAACAATAAAAAACAATGGAAAACCTTGAGTGTGTTTTATATTCGGCAGAATATTTTTGACAAAATGTACCTTATTGCTTCCATTTATTATTAAAAAAGTATATAATTGTATAATTGGAAATATTTAGATGCTATTTAATCTCGATAGATTCTAAAATGTAGTTTTATTTTCAGAATGAGAAGAAATCAGCTAAGACAACAACAGCTATGTGAATATTCTGCAAAGATTCCGAACAGATTTTCCGTAAGCAGATATTTGTTACATAGGAAGAGAATTGCCATATTATGTGGCTGGCCTGGTTATCTTAGACATGTATGAGTATCAATCCGGAGGTTGTGAAGTTCGCATCCATGTCTGGCCACCTACTCCATGATGATTGATATATGACACTGTGTCTCATAGTCATTCATCTCTCACCGCTGATTTAAGTGGGAATGTTATCAGTTACATATATGTACTTGCAGAGATGGGTATGCTTAAGTACTGGTCCCAGAAAAGAGATGTTAGGTTAGTAACTTGTGCTCGAGTTCTGGTTAATGCTCCAGGATGAGATTGATTAGGTTATATGATCATCTGTTAGCCCTCGATGGCAGAAAAATTATGCAAAACATTCAAACAAACTTCCGACGGTAAATGTAACGTTTGTTGTTCAAGCTCCACAAATTTATATCATTGAGTTTTAAATTGGACCTTTTGTTTCTATTTCAGTCAATAGACTATGCTGCCCAGTGGTGATGACTTTTCTTCTTGGTCGATCGTGGAAGTTTACTTCATTATAATTGTGACGACTGGGGGCTGTAGTCACAATGGGTTATTATAGAAAGACAGTCATTAGCTACTATATGTGATTCAGACATCATGAAAATGATGATTTTTTTAATCAGTTTCTTATTTTTTAAATAAATTTATTATGTTTGGTCACTTTGATAATTGTTACAATATGAGTATATAATTTTATATTTTTTGTTGATTTTGTAATCTGTGATATATATATATATATATTATATAATATAATATACCTTGTTGCAAATGGGAAAAGTGGTTGTCTGTGATAAATGGTGATTATTGTAATGCTTATTTTACTTTTGGTAGAATATTAATTAACATTTATAAATGCATACAACTTCATATCATGGCAGTGTAAAATCCAGATAATTTTTAATATTACCAATGTATTTTACTTTTCTGGCCGTTTTTTGCTTAATTTTTAATTAGTATTAACGTTTAATATTTTGAAATAATAATTCTTTTTACATATATCATAATTATCTGTCAAATTCAAATAAAGAATTTATGCTTTTATTGGCTTATAATTTGAAAACTTGTTGCTTTTTTATATTTTTGCTCAAACATCGTTTTTTAGAAATCCTACTTTACAGTTTTGTTGTTAGATGGGAGTTATCTTGTCAGGTATACCCTGAAAGATAAGTTGGGGTTTAGGGTATTATTTTTCTGTTCTTTTGTTTGTTACGGACTGCTTTTTGAGTGGATTGGAAAAAAAAATTTTGTCACTATTTCTCTAGTATGCTTTTCAGTATCTTGTTTTTTAATAGAAAAATGCCCTAGTAATCTTAATTATTTTTTTTTTGCATTTACAATTAATATCATTGCCAATATACATCTGCCCACTGTTTTGTTCATATTACTGTCTGGTGCACTCAGTTTATATTTTGTTCTGTAAGTTTTTCCAAAGTAACAATATGTCTTCTCATGTGTAGGAAATATAGTAGTAAATATAGGATTAACAGACGATTTATTTTATTTACCTGCTTTTTCTATTCCCTCTTCCTTCCCAGCCAACTATACTGACAAAAATTCAAAGGGAAATATATGTTCAGTAATTTCTTACTTTCATCTTGGGAAAGAAAAAAACTCTTATCAGATGCAAGAGTGGAATTTTTTTTCAAAATTAGGGACTTTGTATGTTTTTGGTAATTTAATTACCAGTTCTCTTTCAGCATGCTTTTTACCAATATCGTCGTTTCCTCCAAAATGCCCTAAAATGTTATAGTCAAAAGCTGAAGATTAATACAAAGTTGTTTGAAAGTATCGAAGTCCATTTTACTATTGTTTGCTATCAGTTATGTATGTATTCTATGCACCTAGTTCTAAGTTATAACATTTCATTTACAGTAGCTAAAGTTAATATTGTCTTACTGAAAGTATTATATATATGATGTCTTTCACACACTTTCCATTTAATATATTTGTCAGTATTATATTTATTTTTCTCATTACAATACATGTGTTAGGGCTCGCCCTATTTATACTTGATCTATATATATATTAACCACTGAAGGTGTACCTTCCTAACCATCGCGATCGTTTAACTCAGAAATTTTTAAACGAAAAAATTATTGATTGAAAACCAGTTGAATTGCACAGCACAGTGCACATTCTATTGTTCATCAAACAAATTTAAATGGCCAATAAATTACATAGTACAGTCTCTTGAAAATAACAATATGTATAATTAATTGCTTGTATAACTTAACTGAAATCTGATATTTGAACAAAAAGAGTAACTGTTGTTCAACTGAATGGTTTCATACCAGAACAGGGTTATTCAAAGAATAGATATGAAAAGTTGATTTTTTAAGCTTGCATGGTGCATGAACAACATCTACCATTACACTGTTGAGTATACGAGTATGTTTCTGTTGTACAACCTTGTTATGTTTTGATACACATTGTTCATGTTGTGGTGTGCTAATAAAAGTATTAATCCAAATTTAAACACCTGTGTTCTAAAATTGTTAGCTGACCTGAGCCAAAGGATCACAGGTGAGCTTTGTGATCGCCTGGTGTCCATCGTCTGTTGTCCCATGTCCCTCCTCTGAAACCACTGGGCTAATTTTGATATAACTTCACAGAAATGTTCCTTGGGTGACCCTCTACCAAGTTTGTTCAATCCATCTTGATTCGTCAAAAAACATGGCCGCCAGGATGGGGGGGCAAGTTTAATTAGTAAAAAGACTAAAAACTTAAAAATTCTTCTTGTCAGAAACTACTGGCTCGATTTTAAAATAATTTCACAGAAATTTTCCTCGCAGAACCCTTCACCAAGTTTGTTCAAACTAGTGATTCGTCAAAAAACATGGCAGCCAGGGGATGGGGTTAGTTTACTTTATAAGCTATAATAAAAACTTAAAAAATTTCCTTGTCAGAAACCACCAGATCGATTTTAAAACAATTTGGCAGAAATGTTCCTTGGGTGACCCTTTACCAAGTTTGTTCAAGCTGTTGTGATTTGTTAAAAAACATGACCGCCACAATGAGGTGCTAGTTTACTATATAGGCAGCTATAGTAAAAACTTCAAAAGCCTTCTTGTCCGAATCTTTTGATGTAATTTCACTGACATTTAACATGGGTGAACCTCTACCAAGTTTGTTTCCAGCCATTGCGATTCGTCAAAAAACATAGTCGCCAGGAGGGGAGGCTGGTTTTCTTTATATGGATATATAAAACTTTCTTTCGATATCTGATATCCTGATATCTGCACAAGGATACTATTGTTATTTCACAACTTTTCTACGCATCTGTATCATCTTCAAAACAAATCAAAATTCTAACTACTCGCCCATCTCGTTTTTCTGGAATTTTGATTGTACATGTATTATATAATCTACTTTAGTTGGGTGACTTAATGTCACTCAGGTGAGCGATATATGGCCATCTTGGCACTCTTGTTTTTTTTATATCTTCCATTTTAATCTTGGTTATTCACTGGGTATGGTATGTAATATAATTACCTTTAAATGGAGGTAACTCTTGACATTATTCTATAGGTAACCTATATCAACCTGCATTTCATGATTACCGGTATTTCTTAAAAATAAATTCCAACAAAAATCATTGTAAACGTTAACGAACATTTATTCATAATACTTTCAGTATTCAGTCCAAATGGTCGTTGTGAGATAGGGCAAAATTCAATCATTGTTAGATTGACAAATACCAAAACTCGAGACCATAGTGACATTGGCAGATATCTAACCTAATGGTGGTAATTGTTAGATTGACAAATGTCAAACATTGTAGTTAAATGAGTGATGGAATAAGGAATAGGGTTTTACCAACACATTATAGGTTATTTGACGCCAACAGGAAGGAAGATTCCAGGTTCACTCTACATATACAAAAACATCAAATTTACATACAGATTAAAAACAATACATCAACAAATGAATATGCAGAATGAACCTAGAACCTTGATACCTGCAGAACTGCAGAGTTTCAGCAAATTCTATTGTATTACTCAATTTGTCGCTTCTTACGACATGCATAAGCCACAGTGATTCTATTCTTGCAACCATTCATGGCTCCCTGAAACCACACAGGGGTTGATAATTTAACCACAATAGTGAACATGACAAAAAATGATAAAATGAACATGACACCCATTCGGAAGATTCCTACCCCTCTGCAGAGATCGACAGTGATTCTATTCTTAGCCGGAACCACACGGGCTTGACTAATGTCAAACATTGTGGTCATTGTTAGATTGACAAATGTCAAACCTTATGGTGGTCATTTTGAGACGGACAAATATCAAATCTCATGGCCAGAAGGAGATGGACAAATGTCAAACAATATGCATATTGTGATATGGACAAATTCAAACCTCATGGTTTTATATATCCATATAAAGACAAATGTCAAACATTGTGGTTATTGTTAGATGGGCAAATATCAAACATTATGGTAAATATGAGATCGACAAAATTTATGTTAAACATTGTGGTTAACGTGAGATGGACGGAAAAATGTCAAACATTGTGGTAAATTAGTGATTGAAAAATGTCAAACATCGTGGTGAATGTGACACAATTTACTAAAGACACTAATCTTTTAATATCAAATATCATTAATTAATACATATTTGTCTCCTTACACACTAGTATCATTAAAGAGAACAATGCACAATATTTGTCAGAAAAATTCAGTCCACAATCGGTACAGTGTTATGGAAGTCATCCCCATCGCGTCTCTTTTTTCTCTTCGTTTTCTTCTGTTTGTAGGCACTTGTATGTATGATCTGATTCTCGCTGTCTTTTTCTGCAGTGTCCAGATATTCTGTGTTACAATTTTTAGTGCCATGTGTGTCTGAATCCAGACTAGTGTCGTCCTGGTTGTTATCGGGCTGCCACACCGACCATAAAGTCAGAGATTGTCGCATTCGACGAATTATACCAATGTTTCGATTTGCATTTCGTTGTCGCTTCAGTTGTCCTACAAATGATACGATCTTTTTAAAACAATTTGTCATCACAAATCATGTTTTTAAATATGTCATGAGATTCACAAACAAAACGCGAACTCTTTACTTTTAAGATGTGTGCATGCGTGCGTGCGTGCGTGCATGCGTGCGTTTGCGTGTGTGAACCATTTTCAAAGTCAATGGGAAGATATGATTTGAAACATTTTAATCATCATTCTGGTTCAGATGATCTGATACGTAAAGGGTGATCGGTGTACGTTGTGCACCTGGTTCAGTAAAGCACAATGTTTCTGGGAGCCAGTGATGAGTGATCTAGTTTCTGGGAGCCAGTGATGAGTGAACTAAATCATTAAGACTTAAGTTATGTGTTATATAATAGTATATATAAAAGTAGCTTTAATATTGTCATTAAGAGTAGCAACTCAATCTACAATAATATTAGTAAACCATTCCACACTTACCATTGTAAACCATTCTATACTAACAATACTAAAGCACTAATAGTAAACCATTAATTGACAAGTGGTAAACTAACAATAATGAACCATTCTACACTAATCAAACTAACATTAGTTAACCATCCTACACTAAACACACTAACATTAGTTAGTCATTCTACACTAATCAAAGTAACATTAGTAAATCATCCTACACTAAACACACTAACATTAGTAAATCATTCTACACTAAACACTTATCAAACTAACATTAGTTAATCATCCTACACTAAACACATTAACATTAGTAAATCATTCTACACTAAACATTAATCAAAGTAACATTAGTTAATCATCCTACACTAAACACACTAACATTAGTCAAGCATCCTACACTAAACACACTGACATTAGTAAATCATTCTACACTAAACACTTATCAAACTAACATTAGTTAACCATCCTACACTAAACACACTAACATTAGTCAATCATCCTACACTGAGCACACTGACATTAGTAAATCATTCTACACTAAACACTTATCAAAGTAGCATTAGTTAATCATCCTACACTAAACACACTAACATTAGTCAATCATCCTACACTAAACACACTAACATAAGTAAATCATTCTACACTAAACACTTATCAAACTAACATTAGTTAATCATCCTACACTAAACACACTAACATTAGTCAATCATCCTACACTAAACACACTAACATTAGTAAATCATTCTACACTAAACACTTATCAAACTAACATTAGTTAACCATCCTACACTAAACACACTAACACTCATCAAAGTAACATTAGTTAATCATCCTACACTAAACACACTAACATTCATCAAACTAACATTAGTTAATCATCCTACACTAAACACACTAACATTCATAAATCATTCTACACCAAACACTAATCAAACTAACATTAGTTAATCATCCTACTCTAAACACACTAATATTAGTAAATCAGTATACACTAAACACTAAACACACTAACATTAGTCAATCATTATACACTAATCAAAGTAACATTAGTAAATCATTTTACACTAAACACTAATCAAACTAACATTAGTTAATCATCCTACACTAAACACAGTAACTATAGTAAATCATCCTACACTAAACACACTAACATTAGTTAGTCAATCATCCTACACTAAACACACTAACAGAAGTCAATCATCCTACACTAAACACCCAAACATTAGTCAATCATCCTACACTAAACATACTAACATTAGTCAATCATCCTACACTAAACACCCAAACATTAGTCAATCATCCTACACTAAACATACTAACATTAGTAAATCATCCTACACTAAACACCCAAACATTAGTCAATCATCCTACACTAAACATACTAACATTAGTCAATCATCCTACACTAAACACCCAAACATTAGTCAATCATCCTACACTAAACATACTAACATTAGTCAATCATCCTACACTAAACACCCAAACATTAGTAAATCATCCTACACTAAACACACTAACATTAGTCAATCATCCTACACTTAACATACTTACATTAGTCAATCATCCTACACTAAACACCCAAACATTAGTCAATCATCCTACACTAAACACCCAAACATTAGTCAATCATCCTACACTAAACACCCAAACATTAGTCAATCATCCTACACTAAACACCCAAACATTAGTTAATCATCTTACACTAAACATACTAACATTAGTCAATCATCCTACACTAAACACCCAAACATTAGTAAATCATTAGAACCTTGATACCTGCAGAACTGCAGAGTTTCAGCAAATTCTATTGTATTACTCAATTTGACGCTTCTTACGACATGCATACGCCACAGTGATTCTATTCTTGCCACCATTCATGGCTCCCTGAAACCACACAGGGGTTGATAATTTAACCACAATAGTGAACATGACAAAAAATGATAAAATGAACATGACACCCATTCGGAGGATTCCTACCCATCTGCAGAGATCGACAGTGATTCTATTCTTAGCCAGAACCACACGGGCTTGACTAATGTCAAACATTGTGGTCATTGTTAGATTGACAAATGTCAAACCTTATGGTGGTCATTTTGAGACGGACTAATATCAAATCTCATGGCCAGAAGGAGATGGACAAATATCAAACAATATGCATATTGTGATATGGACAAATTCGAACGTCATGGTTTTATATATCCATATAAAGACAAATGTCAAACATTGTGGTTATTGTTAGATGGGCAAATATCAAACATTAGGGTAAATATGAGATCGACAAAATTTATGTTAAACATTGTGGTTAACGTGAGATGGACGGAAAAATGTCAAACATTGTGGTAAATTAGTGATTGAAAAATGTCAAACATCGTGGTGAATGTGACACAATTTACTAAAGACACTAATCTTTTAATATCAAATATCATTAATTAATACATATTTGTCTCCTTACACACTAGTATCATTAAAGAGAACAATGCACAATATTTGTCAGAAAAATTCAGTCCACAATCGGTACAGTGTTATGGAAGTCATCCCCATCGCGTCTCTTTTTTCTCTTCGTTTTCTTCTGTTTGTAGGCACTTGTATGTATGATCTGATTCTCACTGTCTTTTTCTGCAGTGTCCAGATATTCTGTGTTACAATTTTTAGTGCCATGTGTGTCTGAATCCAGACTAGTGTCGTCCTGGTTGTTATCGGGCTGCCACACCGACCATAAAGTCAGAGATTGTCGCATTCGACGAATTATACCAATGTTTCGATTTGCATTTCGTTGTCGCTTCAGTTGTCCTACAAATGATACGATCTTTTTAAAACAATTTGTCATCACAAATCATGTTTTTAAATATGTCATGAGATTCACAAACAAAACGCGAACTCTTTACTTTTAAGATGTGTGCATGCGTGCGTGCGTGCGTGCATGCGTGCGTTTGCGTGTGTGAACCATTTTCAAAGTCAATGGGAAGATATGATTTGAAACATTTTAATCATCATTCTGGTTCAGATGATCTGATACGTAAAGGGTGATCGGTGTACGTTGTGCACCTGGTTCAGTAAAGCACAATGTTTCTGGGAGCCAGTGATGAGTGATCTAGTTTCTGGGAGCCAGTGATGAGTGAACTAAATCATTAAGACTTAAGTTATGTGTTATATAATAGTATATATAAAAGTAGCTTTAATATTGTCATTAAGAGTAGCAACTCAATCTACAATAATATTAGTAAACCATTCCACACTTACCATTGTAAACCATTCTATACTAACAATACTAAAGCACTAATAGTAAACCATTAATTGACAAGTGGTAAACTAACAATAATGAACCATTCTACACTAATCAAACTAACATTAGTTAACCATCCTACACTAAACACACTAACATTAGTTAGTCATTCTACACTAATCAAAGTAACATTAGTAAATCATCCTACACTAAACACACTAACATTAGTAAATCATTCTACACTAAACACTTATCAAACTAACATTAGTTAATCATCCTACACTAAACACATTAACATTAGTAAATCATTCTACACTAAACATTAATCAAAGTAACATTAGTTAATCATCCTACACTAAACACACTAACATTAGTCAAGCATCCTACACTAAACACACTGACATTAGTAAATCATTCTACACTAAACACTTATCAAACTAACATTAGTTAACCATCCTACACTAAACACACTAACATTAGTCAATCATCCTACACTGAGCACACTGACATTAGTAAATCATTCTACACTAAACACTTATCAAACTAGCATTAGTTAATCATCCTACACTAAACACACTAACATTAGTCAATCATCCTACACTAAACACACTAACATAAGTAAATCATTCTACACTAACCACTTATCAAACTAACATTAGTTAATCATCCTACACTAAACACACTAACATTAGTAAATCATTCTACACTAAACACTTATCAAACTAACATTAGTTAACCATCCTACACTAAACACACTAACACTCATCAAAGTAACATTAGTTAATCATCCTACACTAAACACACTAACATTCATCAAACTAACATTAGTTAATCATCCTACACTAAACACACTAACATTCATAAATCATTCTACACCAAACACTAATCAAACTAACATTAGTTAATCATCCTACTCTAAACACACTAATATTAGTAAATCAGTATACACTAAACACTAGACACACTAACATTAGTCAATCATTATACACTAATCAAAGTAACATTAGTAAATCATTTTACACTAAACACTAATCAAACTAACATTAGTTAATCATCCTACACTAAACACAGTAACTATAGTAAATCATCCTACACTAAACACACTAACATTAGTTAGTCAATCATCCTACACTAAACACACTAACATTAGTCAATCATCCTACACTAAACACCCAAACATTAGTCAATCATCCTACACTAAACATACTAACATTAGTCAATCATCCTACACTAAACACCCAAACATTAGTCAATCATCCTACACTAAACATACTAACATTAGTAAATCATCCTACACTAAACACCCAAACATTAGTCAATCATCCTACACTAAACATACTAACATTAGTCAATCATCCTACACTAAACACCCAAACATTAGTCAATCATCCTACACTAAACATACTAACATTAGTCAATCATCCTACACTAAACACCCAAACATTAGTAAATCATCCTACACTAAACACACTAACATTAGTCAATCATCCTACACTTAACATACTTACATTAGTCAATCATCCTACACTAAACACCCAAACATTAGTCAATCATCCTACACTAAACACCCAAACATTAGTCAATCATCCTACACTAAACACCCTAAACATTAGTTAATCATCTTACACTAAACATACTAACATTAGTCAATCATCCTACACTAAACACCCAAACATTAGTAAATCATCCTACACTAAACACACAATCATTAGTCAATCATCCTACACTAAACACACTAACATTAGTCAATCATCCTACACTAAACACACAAACATTAGTAAATCATCCTACACTAAACATACTTACATTAGTAAATCATCCTACACTTAACACACATACATTAGTCAATCATCCTACACTAAACACACAATTATTAGTAAATCATCCTACACTAAACATACTAACATGAGTAAATCATCCTACACTAAACACCCAAACATTAGTAAATCATCCTGCACTAAACACCCAAACATTAGTCAATCATCCTACACTAAACACACTTACATTAGTCAATCATCCTACACTAAACACCCAAACATTAGTCAATCATCCTACACTAAACATACTTACATTAGTCAATCATCCTACACTAAACACCCAAACATTAGTCAATCATCCTACACTAAACACACAAACATTGGTCAATCATCATACACTAAACACACTTACATTAGTCAATCATCCTACACTAAACACCCAAACATTAGTCAATCATCCTACACTAAACACCCAAACATTAGTAAATCATCCTACACTAAACACACAAACATTGGTCAATCATCCTACACTAAACACACTTACATTAGCCAATCATCCTTCACTAAACACCCAAACATTAGTCAATCATCCTACACTAAACACACTTACATTAGTCAATCATCCTACACTAAACACCCAAACATTGGTCAATTATCCTACACTAAACACACAAACATTGGTCAATCATCCTACACTAAACACACTAACATTAGTCAATCATCTTACACTAAACACCCAAACATTAGTCAATCATCCTACACTAAATACACTTACATTAGTCAATCATCCTACACTAAACATACTAAGATAAGTAAATCATCCTACACTAAACACTAAACATACTTACATTAGTCAATCATCCTACACTAAACACACTTACATTAGTCAATCATCCTACACTAAACATACTTACATTAGTCAATCATCCTACACTAAACACACTTACATTAGTCAATCATCCTACACTAAACACACTTACATTTGTCAATCATCCTACACTAAACACCAAAACATTAGTCTATCATCCTACACTAAACACTCTAACATTAGTCAATCATCCTACACTAAACACACTTACATTAGTCAATCATCCTACACTAAACATACTAACATTAGTAAATCATCCTACACTAAACACACTAACATTAGTAAATCATCCTACACTAAACACACTTACATTAGTCAATCATCCTACACTAAACACACTTACATTAGTCAATCATCCTACACTTAACACACTTACATTACTAAATCATCCTACACTAAACACACTTACATTAGCAAATCATCCTATACTAAACACACTTACAGTAGTCAATCATCCTACACTAAACACACTAACATTAGTCAATCATCCTACACTTAACACACTTACATTAGTCAATCATCCTACACTTAACACACTTACATTACTAAATCATCCTACACTAAACATACTTACATTAGTAAATCTTCCTACACTAAACATACTAACATTAGTCAATCATCCTACACTAAACATACTTACATTAGTAAATCATCCTACAATAAACATACTTACATTAGTCAATCATCCTACACTTAACATACTAACATAAGTAAATCATCCTACACTTAACACACTTACATTACTAAATCATCCTACACTAAACATACTAACATTAGTCAATCATCCTACACTTAACACATTTACATTAGTCAATCATCCTACACTGAACACACTTACATTAGTCAATCATCCTACACTTAACACACTTACATTAGTAAATCATCCTACACTAAACATACTAACATTAGTAAATCATCCTACACTAAACACACTTACATTAGTCAATCATCCTGCACTAAACATACTAACATTAGTCAATCATCCTACACTTAACACACTTACATTAGTCAATCATCCTACACTTAACACACTTACATTACTAAATCATCCTACACTAAACATACTTACATTAGTCAATCATCCTACACTAAACACACTTACATTAGTCAATCATCCTACACTAAACATACTAACATTAGTCAATCATCCTACACTTAACACACTTACATTAGTCAATCATCCTACACTAAACATACTTACATTAGTCAATCATCCTACACTAAACACACTTACATTAGTCAATCATCCTACACTAAACATACTAACATTAGTCAATCATCCTACACTTAACACACTTACATTAGTCAATCATCCTACACTTAACACACTTACATTACTAAATCATCCTACACTAAACATACTAACATTAGTAAATCATCCTACACTAAACATACTAACATTAGTCAATCATCCTACACTAAACATACTTACATTAGTAAATCATCCTACACTAAACATACTTACATTAGTCAATCATCTTACACTTAACATACTAACATTAGTAAATCATCCTACACTTAACACACTTACATTACTAAATCATCCTACACTAAACATACTAACATTAGTCAATCATCCTACACTTAACACACTTACATTAGTCAATCATCCTACACTTAACACACTAACATTAGTAAATCATCCTACACTGAACACACTTACATTAGTCAATCATCCTTCTATTAACAAACTTACATTAGTAAATCATCCTACACTAAACACACTAACATTAGTAAATCATCCTACACTAAACAAATTACATTAGTCAATCATCCTACACTAAACATACTAACATTAGTCAATCATCCTACACTTAACACACTTACATTAGTAAATCATCCTACACAAAACACACTTACATAAGTCAATCATCCTACACTAAACATACTAACATTAGTAAATCATCCTACACAAAACACACTAACATTAGTCAATCATCCTACACTAAACATACTAACATTAGTCAATCATCCTACACTAAACATACTTACATTAGTAAATCATCCTACACTAAACACACTAACATTAGTCAATCATCCTACACTAAACACACTTACATTAGTCAATCATCCTACACTTAACACACTTACATTAGTTAATCATCCTACACTAAACATACTAACATTTGTCAATCATCCTACACTAAACACACTTACATCACTAAATCATCCTACACTAAACATACTTACATTAGTAAATCATCCTACACTAAACACACTTACATTAGTCAATCATCCTACACTAAACATACTAACATAAGTCAATCATCCTACACTTAACACACTTCCATTAGTCAATCATCCTACACTGAACACACTTACATTACTAAATCATCCTACACTAAACATACTTACATTAGTCAATCATCCTACACTAAACATACTAACATTAGTCAATCATCCTACACTTAACATACTTACATTAGTAAATCATCCTGCACTAAACACACTTACATTAGTCAATCATCCTACACTAAACACACTTACATTAGTCAATCATCCTACACTAAACAACCAAACATTAGTCAATCATCCTACACTTAACACACTTACATTAGTAAATCATCTTACACTAAACACACTTACATTAGTCAATCATCCTACACTAAACATACTTACATTAGTAAATCATCCTACACTAAACATACTATTATTAGTAAATCATCCTACACTTAACACACTTACATTAGTAAATCATCCTACACTAAACACACTTACATTAGTAAATCATCCTACACTAAACATACTAACATTAGTAAATCATCCTACATTAAACACACTTACATTAATCAATCATCCTACACTAAACATACGAACATTAGTCAATCATCCTACACTTAACACACTTACATTAGTAAATCATCCTTCACTAAACACACTTACATTAGTCAATCATCCTACACTAAACACACTTACATTAGTCAATCATCCTACACTTAACACACTTACATTAGTCAATCATCCTACACTAAACACACTTACATTAGTCAATCATCCTACACTAAACATACGAACATTAGTCAATCATCCTACACTTAACACACTTACATTAGTCAATCATTCTACACTAAACACACTTACATTAGTAAATCATCCTACACTAAACATACTTACATTAGTAAATCATCCTACACTAAACATACTAACATTAGTAATTCATCCTACACTAAACACACTTACATTAGTCAATCATCCTACACTAAACATACTAACATAAGTCAATCATCCTACACTTAACACACTTACATTAGTCAATCATCCTACACTAAACACACTTACATTAGTCAATCATCCTACACTAAACATACTTACATTAGTCAATCATCCTACACTTAACACACTTACATTAGTCAATCATCCTACACTAAACATACTTACATTAGTCAATCATCCTACACTAAACATACTTACATTAGTCAATCATCCTACACTAAACACACTTACATTAGTCAATCATCCTACACTAAACATACTTACATTAGTCAATCATCCTACACTTAACACACTTACATTACTAAATCATCTTACACTAAACATACTAACATAAGTAAATCATCCTACACTAAACATACTAACATTAGTCAATCATTCTACACTAATCACACTAACATTAGTCAATCATCGTACACTAAACACACAATCATTAGTCAATCATTCTACACTAATCACTCTAACATTAGTCAATCATCCTACACTAAATATACTTACATTAGTCAATCATCCTACACTGAACACACTTACATTAGTCAATCATCCTTCACTAAGCACAGTAACGTTAGTAAATCATTCTATACTTATCAAACTCATATTAGTTAACCATTCTACGCTAATCATACGAAGATTAGTTAACCATTCTATACTAATCATACTAACATTAGTAAACCATTCTACACTTAACATACTAACATAAGAAAACCATTCTACTCTTATCAAACTAACATTGGTAAACCATTCTGCACTAATCATACTTATATTAGTAAACCATTCTACACTTATCAAACTAACATTACTAAACCATTCTACACTTATCAATCTAACATTAGTAAACCATTCTACACTGATCATACTGACATTAGTAAACCATTCTACATTAATCATACTAATATTAGTAAACCATTCTACACGTATCATACTTACATTAGTAAACCATTCTACACGTATCATACTTGCATTAGTAAACCATAGTAAACCATTCTACACGTATCATACTTACATTAGTAAACCATTCTACACGTATCATACTAACATACTTACTACCTATTACACAACTACGAGCCAAATACGGTAATTCTACATCGATGTGTTGATCTCGCTGGCTTAAAGTAATACATCTATCTATAAAGGCATAGCAAAGCATGCTATCTTTGTCATAGTAAACTGTTTAACACTTTTTACACACTCCATAGCATAAAGTTACGTTGGTTCGCCTTCGTGATAATAGCAAAACATTCAACACTTTTAAAAGTAAAGAACTCCACATTTATAATAGTAGTATATAACTAATACCGACAGGGTTTTGTATTACTTGTTATGACACAGACGATTATGACAGTGATAAGACTCTTACTTGACTGATAATATCTGATGCTCATTTGGCAGATTACCCATATGCTCGTAATCACTATACCAACACCCATAAAACTGGCTATAACGGCGGCACATACATTCAACGGTCTGAAGAAGACAAAAAGCAAAATAATTTTAATATTAGATGATATTAGTAATTTGGTATCACAAACAATGTCTATACATCATTTAAAGGTATACACGTCATAGGAAAGAAAACACACCAACTGTATGTATTTGGGTTTATTCTGCTATGATAAAGGCAAAACCAGAAGAGAGAACGCGAAAGCTCTGCCACCAAAACGTTGGTCTTCGAACAAAATATGTTATAGCGTCGCTATCAACAAGTGTTTGGTCATTTCGCGACGGTGTCTACTTGAGATGTACAGACACATGGTATGATACCCGCCAACCAATGACATTATACCGATACCGGGCCGGCCAGATTTAGAATGAATGAATGAATGGTGTTTTACGGCACGTCGACACATAAATAGGTCATTTTGTGCGCGCAAAGCTTAATGAATGTACTGAAATTATGAAACACAAATTAGTAAACAACAAAGGAGGGAATGGTTTTGAGTAGGTGCCAAATTAGGAACAAGTCGAGTTGTTTAAACAAATATTCCAAAGGAGAGGCCAGAAAGCTAGTTAAATAGGATTGAAGTTAGGTCAAATACTAGTAGGTTATTGGTGGTATGTCCACCTAATGGTCATCTGATTGGGAAAAAAAAATTTGGGTCAATGATCACTTATTCAAACAAAGTAACTAAAAATAGTTGTTTTATAATATAAATTAAAAGTTGTTGACGCGATTTTGTTATTAACATGTTATAAGACTCGCATCAATAGTAAAAAACAGTTGGTTACCAAGTGTTGAGCAATGCTTTTAAAACGTATTAATATTGGGGGAGTAAGACATTTCCATGAACAATTCCACAAAATTAACGACTGACAAAATATTTACAAACTGCTAAAGCTATAGTTTAGTTTAAACGTACTTATTTTACTTTGTGAAACAAGTTATTGCAACAAGTTATTACATAGTCGTGGCGGAGGATTGAAACCACGACCAATGCGGTCCAGAGTTTGATGCCCTACCACTGGACCATGCGCTCATTAACACTATTACATTGAATTAATCCACTTTGACAGTCAAAGGAATTTAATGTGGCAAAATTAATGCAACTGTCATGTACAGCATTAAGCCATTTACATAATCTATATTGCATAAGTCAATAACACGCCGCTGTGCGTTACGGCTAAGTTTGCACAATGTATTTTGGATTTGAATTATTTACTGAACTAAATGCACTGCACAAACTAAACAGTATTTCTGTAAATTGACCCACAAGGCGTGATCGGAAACGGAACGCAGTTTAAATGTCCAGCACCATGAAGAGGTCTGAAGGCACCGCCTACTGTATTACGTATTGCTAGTACCAAAGCAGAAATGAAATGGGACACAATTATTTTCTACTTTGATATCTGCCCAAGATCACCTTCTCAAACTGTTTGTGTTTAGAAAGTTGTTAATAGCTTGAGCAGTTTTGGCGTTGTTGTTAAATATGTGTTACTTTCAAAGCCATTCAAATGATCTACCAATTAATAATGTGTCTTATGGTCCCACATGTGTATTGTTACTAGAGTAGTCGTTGTTGTTGTTGTTGTATGGTGTTTAGCGTCGCTTTCAACAATTTTTCAGTCATATCGCGACGGTGTAAATTGTAAACAGCGGTTGTCGCGCAACTCACTTGTCAAAAAACGTAAATTGGGCGAACGCCACTTTGCGGACCGATCCGGCAATTATAATGCGTGGTGTGACCTTACCCCGAGTACAATAGGTACTGTAATTTAGTTTAATCAAGTGTATTAATCTCAAACAAATTACTCAAGGGTATAAACATGTTGGTGTTTTTTTGTAATACTAAGAAAATTAGTTTATTATCGTTGAACACGACTGGTGTAACTTATAATGGTGATTGTCATTATAATTAATTGAATATTTACTTGGCATACATAGGATGTTCTTCTAACTCGGACTGCTTATGTGGCTATAACTTACCTTTTTTTGATACAGTATGCAGCAGCTATAAACGGAATTATGTAATATTTACTCCAGCGTCTTTAGTTTATAATATGCTATTATAGTTTTTTAATCTGCAATCATGATAAATCTTAAGAGACTAAACCTATTATCGTGGAATGCAACAGGTTTAATGTCTAGTAGCACTTACCTATGCAATTCTTTGAACGGACTATCGATAGACATTTGTGGTGTTTCAGAATATTGGTTATCAGATAATAATATACATTTTATAAGTTCTCTAGACGATAATTATAAAGCACATGTTGTTACCGACTCTAGATTAAATGTTAAAGGTAGCAGACGAGTCGGTAAAGGTGGCGTAGCTTTGCTATGGCATATTAAATATGATAGGGTTGTGACACCGATAACTATTGATGATGATAAAATAGTTGGTATACAAATTCAATATACACACAGTCATTTTTTGTTTACATTTCAAGTGTATTTACCATGCAGTAACCATCCCATTAAAAGCTATAGGAATTATATTGATAAGCTTTTCAATTTATGGAGCTTATATTCAGAAAATGGTTTTGTTATATTTGTGGGCGACTTCAATGCAACCTGTTCAAAATTCCCAAGTAATAGCAAAGATCAATCATTCACACAGTTCTTGAATGATACTAATATGATCTCTGCTAATACATTGGATATGTGCACCGGTGCTTCATCATCCTTTGTATCCTACGATGGAAAGTATGAATCGCTTATTGATTTCATCATTTTGCCAGTTGAGAAAACAGATTGTATTGCTCATTGTGTAATAGTAGATGACGATTGTCTAAATGTTTCAAGACATAGACCTATTAAATGTAGTCTGAATATGCCTTCGACTGGTTATAATGACGATGTGTCGAATGTAAATATTTCGCAATCATATAATATTAACTGGAAAAAAGTAAGACAAGTTGATATTACATCCTCTCAAAACATGCTCAATACATCCGAAGATTTGATAAAAGCACAAAATTGTCCGTTAAAATGTCCTGCTAAAATTGATAATACATTATAACTTCCATATATCGAACTTCAATATATCGAATTTCTTGGTATATCGAACTTTTTCTCAAGTCCCAACTTTTTTCCTTCTATATCTATATGGAAGAACCGCAAATATATCGAAGTTATACATATCGAATTTTTCAGTATATCGAAGTTTTTTCACGGCCCCAAAGAGTCCTTTTACACATCATTAACCATCTATGTATCGAATATCGATTGCCTGTTCAAAATGTCTCTATGTATAAAATTTTAAGCGAGACTGTTGTTTCTTGCTCAGATAAGTGTTTTCGCAAGACGAGATTTAAGCACTTTTTAAAACCGTATTGGAATTATCTAATTTACATAAAGTCATGTTAGAAAAACGGAAAATCTGGATTCAAAATGATAGACCAAGAGATCAATCACATTATTCTTATATATTATTAAACAGCAAAATGTTATTTCAGATAAAAACACAGGTTTTGCCAAAGAGTATTTAAAAAATCTTGATGAAGAAATTGGCACAACCGCTGAACTTGATAAAGAACAATTTTGGAAATTAGTGAATTCCCGAAGAAAACGGTCATCAAGTAGAGCAGGCGCTGAAATAAAATTCAATGGCGTAATGTATAGGGATAACGACAGCATTACAGAGCAATGGAAACAATATTTTGAATCGTTATATAACCCGTCAATTGATAGTAATTATGATAATATTTGGAAAGCTTCTGTTGACGAAAAAATAAATACTGTTATATCGCAGTCTAGATTTTGTATTAATGACGTCATTAATGTGTCAAAGGAAGAAGTAAGAACCTCAATTGCATCGTGTAAACGCGGCAAAGCCTGTGGGATCGATAATGTTTCTTACGAACATTACATTTTTGGCGGAAATATAGTTATTAATACACTAGCAAAACTATATACAGCTATGCTGTCCCAAAGTTACATTCCACCAAACATGAACAAAAGTGTCATTATAACATTACATAAAGGCGGAGGTAAACGTAAGGATGATCCCAATAATTATAGAGCAATCACATTAACCCCTACTGCTCTTAAACTATATGAACATATACTTCTTTCACATTCCAAACAAAAACTTATTTCTAATTTAAGTAACCAACAAGGGGACTTTCAGGAAGGACTCGGATGTTTGATGACTTCCTTCGCACTAAAAGAATGTATTTTATATGGCAGAGAGCACAAGAGCAAGGTTTTTTTTTGCTTTTTAGATGCTCCTCAAGCTTTTGATAGGGTGTGGCATAATGGACTTATGCTCAAATTGTTTGATAGCGGCGTTACAAACTATATATTTATGTCATTCTTTAATATGTATCGTAATATGCAAAGCTGCGTACGAAACCAAGGGTCGATTTCTGAGTGGTTCAATGCTCTTCAAGGAACAAGACAAGGGGGTAAAAGTTCACCAATATTATATCTTCTTCTCATTGATGGTCTGATAAAAGACATAGAACGTAGCGGTCTTGGGTTGTGTATTTTTAACTTGAAGGTTGGTACCCCTACCGTTGCGGATGATATGGTTCTTATATTGTATTCAAACTCAAATTTAGACAAAATGCTAGATGTTTGCTACAAATATTCCATAAAATGGAGATATGATTATAATCCATTAAAATGTGCTTTTGTTGTTTTTAATGAATCCAAACACAACTTTGATAAAAACTGCAAGTCATGGAAACTAGGATCTAGTAACATTATTCATGAAACAGAAAATTATACACATCTAGGAATTATATGTGAAAAATATATGTGTATAAGTGATCATGTTCGATATTCAAATAATAAGTTATGTGAATTTTTTTTAAGTCTTATTGATAGTGGCTTACATCCGCATGGTCTTAATCCCTTGACAACATTAACAATATATAAGTCAATCATTGTACCAAAATCCCTATATTGGTGTAACTTCACTTGGAACGAAAATCGACTACAAGAAGCTACAATTCTTTGGTCAATTATGCAGACTCCCGAATAAGTATATTGCTAAGCAATTATTTGTTAATCGTCTGTTAAGATATCTTAGTGATGATAAACAAACATTAGGTTTTATTCCTGATATCTATAGAATATTAACGAAGTATGATCTATATAACTATTTGGTTAATTATTCTAAAACGGCAATATTTCCATCCAAGTATGCATGGAAATATATTCTTAGACAAAAAGTGCTAATACATTGCTCAAATACAATGTTAATGATGTAAGGTGTCCGTGACAAGATGGGTCCATCATATGTCATGAATATGTTTAGCATAAATAGGTCTTGCTTCCTATGGCAATTAAGTAGGAAAAATCAGTATGTAAAAGTACAATGTTTTACAGCAGAGTCACTACTAAGTAAACTGCAATCGTTTACAGCTGTACAGCTATGTAACAAATGTAATACGCTTGTAGATAATTTAGTACTTCATATTGTTCATTTTTGTATTGCAAACACTATCGAAAGAAATATGCTTTGGGGCGCAATTATAACGACATGTGGTCTTCAGGCCTTTAATTCATTTATTAAAAAGACGCCTAAAGATCAGATTTATGAACTGCTTTCCGGGCGTAATGAATATTTATCTGACATTGAACAGATTGAAGATATATTATTGCTCAATATTGGGATAATTCACATTTAAAGTAACTTTTGTCGATACTGCTAATATTTATTGTTTGTTACTCAGTGTATGATCAATTTCTTACATTTCGTTTCGGTAAGATACAAAAGGTTCATCGTTGTCATTAGTCTATCACTGGGTCTTGCATTTTATTTCGGTAAGATTCATTATAGATGGACAATGTTGTTATTTCACTTATATTAGTGTAAGGTATACTATATCACAGTTTAAAAGCTATACTGATTATTATAAATTCATAATTTATTTAGTTATTTTAACAAATCCATCATGTTATGAATACTCTTACAGTATGACATCATATTAGGCGTATCGTTTGTTCATTCTTCACTTGTAACACATTGTATATTGTTCATTTATATGTAATCATTTACTGCAATTTGTATATATGTTATTATATGCCCTCCAATTATGGAGGAAATAAAGATTCTATCTACTTGAGACAGTATTCTGAGCACTGTCACACTTAAGTATCATGCCGCAGAAACATGGTATGATACCTCACCCAGTCACATTATACTGACACCGGGCCGACCAGACTTAGAACTCTCCTCTAAATGCTGAGCGTCAAGTGAGGAAGCTTCTAGTACCATTTTTAAAGTCTTTGATATGACCCGACCGGGGATCGAACCCACGACCTTCCGCATGCGAGGCGGACGGTCTACCACTAGACCACGCCGAGGTCTGTTACTAGAGTAGAGTGTGGCATATTGTAAAGAACTGCTACTTTTGTGCACTAGCTTACTTCAATCATTTAGAGGCTGAATTTTTCAGACCTCTTAAATTTATTTTAATTTACATCGATAGTGAAACAAGTTGTAAGACAAATCATGATCGATAAACTTCCTGGGTAAAACCAGTACTAGACATGATCGGATAAAGTGGCTTGCTCAAGGAAGTGTTATACAGTTGTGGCGGAAAATCGAACCCATGACCCTCCAATCTTGTGTCCGGTGCTCTACCATTTAACTTTTAAATTGACTGATGTATCAAAGAAAACGCTAAACCAAAGATCATCCAAATTATTATTGTGTTGATGATGGGAATGCTGATGTTGTATTGGTGCTTGACTGAATAATTCTAAGTATGCGCATCTAGCCAGCCAGTCATCTATAGGAAAATAGCATTATGATTAGTCTATACTTACACATCCCAGAATGAACAGCAGTATTCCGCGTTAGCGATGCCACAACAGTAAGCTTGGTCGGCGGGAACGAACGGCAGTGGACATGTAAATATTCCCAGGTATGTACCGTTGTCGTCTGCTTCATAATTCTTACACACAGATATTGCTGGAAATACATGTTAACGTTAATCAAAACGGGGGGGGGGGGGGGGGGGGGGGCATAGAAAAACATTAAAGATGTTAAGATGCTCCCCGCCCAATCCAGTGGTGTCTGCAACATTGACACATGATTCTGAAAGGTCTTTATTTTGTGTACACATTTATTGTGGTAAATATAAAGTATTTACCAGTTGAACCAGTCTTTTTTGTGGTTAATAAAACATAAATCATATTTCTTTTTTTTTTCTTCAAAATAAGTTATATATTATTTTAATAACAAACGAAAGGGTTGACTCATAGCATTAACTACGCCCCCACCCCCTCCCCCGACTGCAATTTATAAATGTATAGTAGCATTAAATCCAGATTACATATGATAGAACAAATGACATATAATATGAAATAAAAAAATTAAAGGACACAAGTGAATAAAATTAAAACAACACAATTAGAAAGTAAGAAAAAGTAAAAAAAGATAGAGAAAATACATGACAATATTATCTTTGAGTGTTGCCATGAATAATATCCTTCTGTCCATCCAATAAAGATACCAAAAACGTTTGAGTAACTACTGTCATTACTTGTCATTCATAGAAGGACTCACACAATTGTTATCTCATTTGAGCATTCCGAACCTACAGGTGAAGGAGGTTACTGGTAGAACTAAAATTTTAGTAATAATAATAATTTATTCTATTAACGTGTCACATGTTATAAAACAATAAACAGTATACATATTTAAAAAAACATGACGAGTTACAACATCCAGCCAGTAATGACATATAAGACACACATAACAACATACATATGAATATATACAACTAAAGCTAAAGGTTTGTAATATGAGAAATTCATTTAAAATGTTAACATTTTAATAAGAGTAACTTCTACTTATTAAGAATCACTAAAATACTAAAAAAAGAAAATAAAAGTAAAAAATAAAATTAATGAAACATTTTTCTTCTACAAAACATTTGTTGCAAGGTTGTAGCTAGGCAACGTGGAATATCAACATAATTCATCAGAAAAATAAATTCATATTTAATTGACATTGTTTTGAGGTCAGTATTGCATTTTCGGGATTTAACGAACAATGGACGTCTTAAATCCGAGTAAAAGTCACATGATAACAGAAAATGCATTTCATCTTCCACAGAATTTGATGAACATAGTTTACATGTGCGCTGATTAAGTGGCACCTTCAGTTTTGTATATCTACCGGTTTCAACTAAAAGTGAGACCGCGGCGTGGTCTAGTGGTAGAGTGTCCGCCTTGCATGCGGAATGTCGTGGGTTCAATCCCCGGCCGGGTCATACCAAATACTTTAAAAATGGTACTAGAAGCTTCCTCGCTTGACGCTCAGCATTTAGAGGAGAGTTCTAGATCTGGTCGGCCCGGTGTCAGTATAATTTGACTGGGTGGGGTATCATATCATGTGTCTGCGGCATGATACTCCAGTGTGACAGCGCTTAGAATACTGTCTCAAGTAGACACCGTCGCGATATGACTGAAAAATTGTTGAAAGCGACGCTAAACACCATACAACAGCAATATCAACTAGAAGTAATAAACTTCCACTTCGATATTTAGCTAAAATGCAGCAATGGTCTCTCTCTAGATTTAATTTCACATCTGTTTTTTTTTGCACACAATTCAATTTTATACACTCTGTAAGTACAAACCATTGTTACCATTGTCATTACAAGAATCGTCACATAATTTCGATTTCCATTTGGCTTGATCCATTTCTGTCAATTCGACTTTAATAAGTCTAAAATTTTCTTGATGGACACATTATCAATCAATACGTGATACATATCTATATTAGTTATAAACGGTTTAAGTCCACTTTCCTAGCCCTTTTTATGTCTACGTGACCAGTTGAACACTTTTTTAACAGTTCTGTTTTCTGAAGTTTTTAAAGTTTTCAGATTTAGCCTACATGTTTCAAGCCTTTGCTTTAATAAACACGAAATCCAGTCCATGTCGCCCTGTGACGCAATATTTGGAGCATATTTTCCTAGACCCTAAACATATCTGCAAGCTTTGTTTTGTACAGTTTTTATTTTCTTTTGTTCGCTTTGACTCCAAATACCAGCAAATACCAGCACCATAGAACAACTAATGATTCATACAGCTTACAAAAAACTTCATAGACAATACCATCAGCTTATAAGAATTTTGTATATAAAGCAGATAAAGCTCTACTTGCGGATTTTGCAAGCTCAGACGTGGCGAAATTTAAATCTAAGTGTTCATCAAACCAAAGGCCTAAATATTTATATGTACTAGTTAACTGATTTCACCACATGTAAAGTTGAATTGTGATATTTCCTTTGATAAAGGCCTAAAGTGGATCACTTTAGTTTTGTCCTTATTAATGGATAATCTCCAGGAGTCTAGTATATTAAGCATCTGTTTCTCATCTGTTTGAAGAGCTTCTTCCAACGGAGCAATTCATGCGACGTCATCGGCGTAAAGGGGTATTGACAGCATGTGAACATCGAGGTCGATACCACAGTTTAAAGCATTGATTTCAAGGACAATGTCATTGATATATAAAGCAAAAAGTGCTGGCGAGAGCCGACAGCCTTGCTTTACTCCGTCGACGTCTAGAAACGGGGTCACATTTGACATTTTTGTAAAGCCTTTTGTATAGCATTTAACATTTTACCGTTAATCCCAACAGCCAGTAGTTTGAACCATAAACACTCTCATTGTACAGTATCAAACGCCTTTCTCGCGTTAAGAAAACACACATTGGTAGATAGTTTATTTAATTTTCTTTTATTAATCACTGTGTATAACGTTTACATCTGCTCCAAGTAAGATCGGATGCTTCGAGATCTGTTTTGTTCGTCGGCAAATATGTTGTTCTCTTCACTCCATTTAGAAAGCCGTACACTTATGATATCGGCATAAATTTTGCATGGAATTGAAATTAAGGTTATACCTCGATAGCTCAATGGATCGCGAGGGTTTGTTGAATCAGCTTTTGGTGATGGTTTGATAAGGCCACAATTACAGTCCTTAGGGACCGTGTCCGTGTGGAAACTGAAGTTTATAATTCTATGTAATAAGACAATGCACACAATGTTTCGTAACACTTCTGCCGGTATGTTATCAAAACCAGGAGATTTCTCAATTTGGCCCCCAAAACACTTTTTTCCATTTCAGCTTTATTGATTTCTATGTTTAAAGCATACGAATCATACTCTACCTCTGGGAATATCATTATTCTGTATTTTGACTTCAATTTGCTCCAGATGTTCTTAATCATAATGTTAATTATCACGATCACAATACAGGTTTTCGTTATCAAATTTCCAACGCAAAAGAACGTCATCAATATTTTTGGACAAGTGACCGTTTGTGTCTTGTATTTCCATGGGGATATCGTTTTTTCTCTCATTTTGCAGGCCTATTTTACCAATGTCTTTCCAGAAATTGCGACTATCGTGACCCCTTTTCAGATTCTTGATTCTATCCTGCTCTTTTACAATGAACCTGATAATTACGTTGCGCTTTTCTATTAAGTTTATCAAACAAGTTCCTCTGACCAGTTTACTCCTTCCCATTGACTCCCTTTACACGTAAGCCATAATTTCTTCTTTTTTTTAATTTTAGGTCTCTTCTTCTACTTTTTTCAGGGTTTTGTATGGCAGTGTTTTGTTTTTCCTACCGTTTGTTAATGGTTACTATTTTAGAAATCACCACTGAAAATGTGATGCTAATGCTAGATTTCTGGACAGTTCTGTGTCATTTCAGAGTTTTGGGTTTGAACCTCATCGTGGGCAAATAGTTAACATATTATTACTCTGGAAATTGATAGGTCTTACAAAATCATTGAATTAAAAAAAACACCTAGTCAGTGCATGCGTTTGCATATCTTGAACCAGTGAAGAATTGGAGCCCAGACACATGCTGCAGATTTTGTTTCTTCACTGTGTTTAGACATAAATGTTACAATGGAGTCCTATGGGAAATGTAAAAGTGGTGTGAGATGAGAAATACATTACATATTGAATATTTTGAGTTTTATTTTCATTAGACTGATATTTTTGTTTGCAAATGCAATATTAATATATCGTCATTCAGCAGTTAAAAGTAAAATATCGAAACATAATAACCATTGAAAATGAAAGAAATGCTGCATATGACATCGACAAAATTGGACTAAATAACTTACAAGACGAAGGCGAAGATTTGTAAATCTTGTAGTCGTCCGTTTTAAACCATTCGAACATGTAGTTGTAGTAGTGTGTGTAATACGACTGTGTCCCGGCATACACACGGCTGTACCTCGCCCATCCCCGACCGCCAGTATACGAGTAATACCTGCAACGGAAACATAAAACGATGATGAATGTTTACCAACCAGTTACACCCACACCCCAACATTTAGTTGACCGAGGTAGCAAGATTCTTGCGCGCAGGAAATTAGAGCTGTGTAAATAGGTATAACATTATTTATATGAATATACTAAACAATAGTCAAGTTTCTTTGAACATTGGAACCTTTTCATGAGTTCTGTCAAGTTTGGATGACACATGGTGCTGCTAGATGAAGATTTAACACATTCAAGATAAGAAGTGATACACTGTGCACCGTTTCCGCATTTATTCTTTAATTTCCGATATCTTAAATTCAAAATGCAAATATCGATATTTCAGTTATCAATACCGAAAAATAAAAATACTGATATCGTTTATTCATTTCCGACATTTGAAATTAATATAGCGATATCTAAAATTGCAGTTATCATATACAAAATTAGATTTAAATCAAATAATTAAATATGATATACAGTCAAACCTGTCTTAAGCAGCCAGTCGAGGGAGGAGCAAAAGTGATCTTTTAAGACAGGTTGTTGCTTAATAAAGGTCAATTTGCCCTGAACGCATATACTTAAGAATAGCAAAAGCGGCTGCTTAAGACAAGTGACTTCTTAATAGATGTGACCGCTTACACAGGTTTGACTGTATCTAAAATGATATTCTTGCCGTCGTATTTGAATTCCGGATGACATTTTGGCTATCGATAACTGTGATTTAAATCTGTTATTTTAATGTCGATGTACTTATTGATTTATTCCGGTGCACGGACAAGTTAATTTTGCAATATCGTATAGGATAATATTTGTAATAATCATACTTATCTTCGTTCACGCCATTAAGCTTAGCTCTTATACACCAACAAAAGATAACAACAACTCGTGTTTATACAGATTTGTATTCCATATCAGAAATAAACAAAAGTAATCAAGTTTAGCTTCACAAAGGACCGGCAATAATCCGATTTTAAATTATGCATCAATAAGGATAAGAGAGGACGTAACATACAATAGCAACAGTATAGAAAAACTGCAAGACCTTCTTTAAAAGAAAATGTTAATTTGCTATGTTTCGATCCAGTATTTTTCATGGGGTATGTAGTAGCTGAATATTTTTACCAGATTTTGATTTTGCATAGTGAATTTAAACAAAAATGTACTGAAATCATGAATGAAAAAATCAACTCATCAAAAGTTAATAAAAGAAGTTTGTGTAGCGGCAGTTTTTAATGAGTGGGTAGGAGAACGGCAAACAATTATTTTAAAAACGGCCCAAAGCAATGAATACTCGATGCGTACATAAGCAGATATTAATATACAAGCTGACAAACATCAAATCAACTATTTCAATACACAGGGTGCGGTTTCACATTTAAGGTGGTCGTCGGGTGTGTGTTGGCGGATTTGTAGGACTATAATTTCTTTATCTATGTGAGCAAAAAAATAATATTTAATATTATGACGTTTTTATGACGTATGTGACAATTGTATTCTTTTTTACATTAACAGGTTCTCATTTGTGAAAGATTTTACATACGTGGTAAAAGTATTTCACATTTGTGAAAGGTTTTACATACGTGGTAAAAGTATTTCTCATTTGTAAAAGGTTTTACATACGTGGTAAAAGTATTTCACATTTGTGAAAGGTTTTACATACGTGGTAAAAGTATTTCTCGTTTGTGAAAGGTTTTACATACGTGGTAAAATCATTTCTAATTTGTGAAAGGTTTTACATACGTTGTAAAAGCATTTCACATTTGTGAAATGTTTTATTTACGTGGTAAAAGTATTTCACATTTGTGAAAGGTTTTTACATACGTGGTAAAAGCATTTCTGACTTATGAAAGGTTAACATACGTGGTAAAAGTATTTCACATTTGTGAAAGGTTTTTTAAATACGTGGTAAAAGTATTTCCCATTTGTGAAAGGTTTCACATACGTTGTAAAAGTATTTCACATTTGTGAAAGGTTTTTACATATGTGGTAAAAGTATTTCTGATTTGTGAAAGGTTTTACATACGTGGTAAAAGTGTTTCACATTTGTGAAAGGTTTTACATACGTGGTAAAAGTATTTCTCATTTGTGAAAGGTTTTACATACGTGGTAAAAGTCTTTCCCATTTGTGAAAGGTTGTACATACGTGGTAAAAGTATTTCTCATTTGTGAAAGGTTTTACATACGTGGTAAAAGTGTTTCTCATTTGTGAAAGGTTTTTACATACGTGGTAAAAACATTTCTCATTTGTGAAAGGTTTTACATACGTGGTAAAAGTATTTTACATTTGTGGAAGGTTTGACATACGTGGTAAAAGTATTTCTCATTTGTGAAAGGTTTTAACATACGTGATCAAAGTATTTCACATTTGTGAAAGGTTTTACATACGTGGTAAAAGTATTTCCGACTTATGAAAGGTTTACATACGTGGTAAAAGTATTTCACATTTGTGAAAGGTTTTACATACGTGGAAAAAGTATTTCACATTTGTGAAAGGTTTAACATACGTGGTAAAAGTATTTCTCATTTGAGAAAGGTTTTTACATGCGTGGTAAAAGTATTTCTCATTTGGGAAAGGTTTTACATACGTGGTAAAAGTGTTTCACATTTGTGAAAGGTTTTACATACGTTGTAAAAGTATTTCTCACTCATAAAAGGTTTACATACGTTGTAAAAGTATTTCACATCTGTGAAAGGTTTTACATACGTGGTAAAAGTATTTCACATTTGTGAAAGGTTTTTACATACGTTGTAAAAGTATTTGACATCTGTGAAAGGTTTTACATACGTGGTAAAAGTATTTCACATTTGTGAAAAGTTTTTATATACGTGGTAAAAGTATTTCACATTTGTGAAAGGTTTTTACATACTTGGTAAAAGTATTTCTCATTTGTGAAAGGTTTTACATACGTAGTAAAAGTATTCACATTTGTGAAAGGTTTTACATACGTGGTAAAAGTATTTCTCACTTGTGAAAGGTTTACATACGTTGTAAAAAGTATTTCACATCTGTGAAAGGTTTGACATACGTGGTAAAAGTAGTTCACATTTGTGAAAGGTTTTACATACGTGGTAAAATTATTTCTCATTTGAGAAAGGTTTCACATACGTTGTAATATTTTCACATTTGTGAAAGGTTTTTACATACGTGGTAAATGTATTTCTTAATTGTGAAAGGTTTCACATACGTTGTAAAAGTATTTCACATTTGTGAAAGGTTTTTACCTATGTGGTAAAAGGATTTCTCATTTGTGAAAGGTTTTACATACAGGGTATAAGTATTTCATATTTGTGACTATTGCCACATTTCAGTTCTAAAAGGTTATTATGACGTGATAAATTATACATCGTTACAAAATATATTAATACAGAAAATCGTTTATTGTTTTACATAAAAATCACCCAAACAATCCAACTATTCAGGAACTGCGGCCATGACGAGCATAGAGCAAGGAGGTGCTGTGGTGTTGACCGGTCACGCCGGAGCATAGAGTGAGGAGGTGCTGTGGTGTTGACCGGTCACGCCAGAGCATAGAGCGACGAGGTGCTGTGGTGTTGACCGGTCACGCCAGAGCATAGGGCGAGGAGGTGCTGTGGTGTTGACCTGTCACGCCTGAGCATAGAGCGAGGAGGTGCTGTGGTGTTGACCGGTCACGCCAGAGCATAGAGCGAGTAGGTGCTGTGGTGCTCACCGATCACGCCAGAGCACAGAGCGAGGAGGTGTTGTGGTGTTGATCGGTCGAGCCAGAGCGTAGAGCGAGGAGGTGCTGTGGTATTGACCGGTCACGCCAGAGCACAGAGCGAGGAGGTCCTTTGGTGTTGACCAGTCACGCCAGAGCATAGAGCGAGGAGGTGCTGTGGTGTTGACCGGTCACGCCAGAGCATAGAGCGAGGAAGTGCTGTGGTATTGACCGGTCACACCAGAGCATAGAGCGAGTAGGTGCTGTGGTGTTGACCTGTCACGTCAGAACACAGAGTGAGGAGGTGCTGTGGTGTTGACCAGTCACGCCAGAGCACAGAGCGAAGACGTGCTGTGGTGTTGACCTGTCATGCCAGAGCGTAGAGCGACAAGTTGCTGTGGGGTTGAGCGAGGAGGTGCTGTGGTTGTTATTGACCTGTCACGCCAGAGCACAGAGCGAGGAGGTGCTGTGGTGTTGATCGGTCAAGCCAGAGCGTAGAGCGAGGAGGTCCTGTGGTGTTGACCGGTCACGCCAGAGCACAGAGCGAGGAGGTCCTTTGGTGTTGACCAGTCACGCCAGAGCATAGAGCGAGGAGGTGCTGTGGTGTTGACCGGTCACGCCAGAGCATAGAGCGAGGAGGTGCTGTGGTATTGACCGGTCACACCAGAGCATAGAGCGAGTAGGTGCTGTGGTGTTGACCTGTCACGTCAGAACACAGAGTGAGGAGGTGCTGTGGTGTTGACCAGTCACGCCAGAGCACAGAGCGAAGAGGTGCTGTGGTGTTGACCTGTCACGCCAGAGCATAGTGCGACAAGTTGCTGTGGGGTTGAGCGAGGAGGTGCTGTGGTTGTTATTGACCTGTCACGCCAGAGCACAGAGCGAGGAGGTGCTGTGGTGCTGACCTGTCATGCCAGACCATAGAGCGAGGAGGTGCTGTGGTGTTGACTTGTCACGCCAGAGCACAGAGTGAGGAGGTGCTGTGGTGTTGACTGGTCAAGCCAGAGCACGGAGCGAGGAGGTGCTGTGGTGTTGACCTGTCATGCCAGAGCATAGAGCGAGGAGGTGCTGTGGTGTTGACTGATCACGCCAGAGCATAGAGTGAGGAGGTGCTATGGTGTTGATCGATCACGCCAGAGGTGCTGTGGTGTTGACCGATCACGCCAGGGCATAGAGCGAGAAAGTGCCTTGGTGATGACCGATCATGCCAGAGGTGCTGTGGTGTTGACCGGTCACACCAGAGCATAGAGCGAGGAGGTGCTGTGGTGTTGACCGATCACTCCAGAGCATAAAACGAGGAGGTGCTGTGGTGTTGACTGGTCACGCTACAGCATAGAGCGAGGAGGTGCTGTGGTGTTGATCAGTCACGCTAGAACATAGAGCGAGGAGGTGCTGTGGTGTTGACCGGTCACGCTAGAGCATAGAGCGAGGAGGTGCTGTGGTGTTGACCGGTCACGCCAGAGCATAGAGCGAGGAGGTGCTGTGGTGTTGACCGGTCACGCCAGAGCATAGAGCGAGAAGGTGCTGTGGTGTTGACCAATCAAGCCAGAGCATAAAACGAGGAGGTGCTGTGGTGTTGACCAGTCATGCCAGAGCATAGAGCGAGGAGGTGCTGTGGTGTTGACTGATCACGCCAGAGCATAAAACGAGGAGGTGCTGTGGTGCTGACTGGTCACGCTAGAGCATAGAGTGAGGAGGTGCTGTGGTGTTGACTGGTCACGCCAGAACATAGAGCGAGGAGGTACTGTGGTGTTGACCGGTCACGCCAGAGCATTGAGCGAGGAGGTGCTGTGGTGTTGACAGGTCACGCCAGAACATAGAGCGAGGAGGTGCTGTGGTGTTGACAGGTCACGCCAGACCATAGAGCGAGGAGGTGCTGTGGTGTTGACCTGTCACGCCAGAACATAGAGCGAGGAGGTGCTGTGGTGTTGACTGATCACGTCAGAGCATAGAGCGAGGAGGAGCTATGGTGTTGACCGATCACGCCAGAGGTGCTGTGGTGTTGACCTGTCACGCCAGAGGATAGAGCGAGGAGGTGCTGTGGTGTTGACCGGTCACACCAGAGCATAGAACGACGAGGTGCTGTGGTGTTGACCGAATTTTATTAATTAAAACATTCATAGCGTCCTCCCCCCAAAGATAAATTCCCTTTAAAATACACAGTACATTAATGGATGTTCAACTTATTTCGGGTTCTATATGACATAATCAGTTTCAATGGCAGAGAAAGAATGAATCTGAGTAGAACCATCGTCCTTCCGTAAGAATTAACTGGTAAGTGATATTGAGACGACGTCTTAGACCACTCGGCCACGGTAGACCCTCACACAGTACATACATAGTATTAAACAATATTTACATTAAACAAATAGTCATACCGCTCTATTAAGAATTATAAGAGACTATATGTAAAACATGTCAAAATATATTTTAAATCAATTCATCACACGTTCATATCTCTTTGCATATTTATTGATAAACCTAGACATAGGCCATTTAACAACACACATTTTAACGAGCATATAGGCAATAAAAATATGAGAGGCCGGTGCTAGTCTTGACAAATTGTATATTTTAACGTTATCAGAAAATAATATGTGATTACAACTTGTATGGCGACATGCAATTATGTTTCACTCCACATTTTGGCTAGAAACACTTCAAATGGCTATATTAATCAACAACCCACGGGACCCCATGGGGGAATACTGACATAATTATGGCAGAGATGGAAGTTGTACGTACGAACTGCTGTAGTAACTGCCGTATCGTTTGGCCCGGTACTTGAAATAGTTAGATCCCCGGCAGTCAGTTACTGAAACAAAATAATAAGAATAGATATAGATGGTAATGGTGGTAGTGGTCGCGTGGACGGTGTGGAAGGATGGGAATGTGATGGTGGTAGTGGTGGTGGTGCGGACGGTGTATAAGGTTGGAACAGTGATGGTGGTAGTGGTGGTGGTGTGTACGGTGTGTATGGCTGGAACGGTGATGGTGGTAGAGTGGTGGTGTGGACGGTGTATAAGGTTGGAACGGTGATGGTGGTAGTGGTGGTGGTGTGGACCGTGTGGAAGGTTGGGACGGAGATGGTTGTAGTGGTGGTGGTGTGGACGGTGTGGAAGGTTGTAACCATGGTGGTGGTACTGGTGGTTGTGTGGACGGTGTGGAAGATTGGGACAGTGGTGGTGGTAGTGGTGATGGTGTGGACGGTGTGCAAGGTTGGGACGGTGGTGGTGGTAGTGGTGGTTATGTGGACAGTGTTGAAGGTTTGGACGGTTGTGGTGGTAGTGGTGGTGGTGTGGACGGTGTGGTAGGTTGGGACGGTGATGGTTGTAGTGGTGGTGGTGTGGACGATGTGGAAGGTTGGGACGGTCGTGGTGGTAGTGGTGTTGGTGTAGACGGTGTGGAAGGTTGGGATGGTGGTGGTGGTAGTGGTGGTGTGGACGGTGTGGAAGGTTGGAACGATGATGGTGGTAGTGGTGTGGTGTAGACGGTGTGGAAGGATGGGACGGTGATGGTGGTAGTGGTGGTGGTGTCGACCGTGTGGAAGGTTGGGACGGAGATGGTTGTAGTGGTGGTGGTGTGGATGGTGTGGAAGGTTGGGACCATGGTGGTGGTACTGGTGGTTGTGTGGACGGTGTGGAAGGTTGGGACGGTGGTGGTGGTAGTGGTGATGGTGAGGATGGTGTGCAAGGTTGGGACGGTGGTGGTGGTAGTGGTGGTTGTGTCGACGGTGTGGAAGGTTTGGACGGTGGTGGTGTTGTGGACGGTATGGAAGGTAGGGATGGTGATGGTTGTAGTGGTGGTGGTGTGGACGGTGTGGAAGGTTGGGACGGTGGTGGTGGTAGTGGTGTTGGTGTAGACGGTGTAAACGGTGTGGAAGGTTGGGATGGTGGTGGTGGTAGTGGTGGTGTGGACGGTGCGGAAGGTTGGGACGGTTATGGTGGTAGTGGTGTTGGTGTGGACGGTGTGGAAGGTAGGAACGATGATGGTGGTAGTGGTGTGGTGTAGACGGTGTGGAAGGATGGGACAGTGATGGTGGTAGTGGTGGTGTGGACGGTGTATAAGGTTGGAACGGTGATTGTGGTAGTTGTGGTGTGGACCGTGTGGACGGTTGGGACGTAGATGGTTGTAGTGATGGTAGTGTGGACGGTGTGGAAGGTTGGGACGGTGATGGTAGTAGTAGTGGTGTGGACGTTGTTGAAAGTTGGGACGGTGATGGTGATAGTGGTGTGGACGGTGTGGAAGGTTGGGACGGTGATGGTAGTAGTGATGGTAGTGTGGACGGTGTGAAAGGTTGGGATGGTGATGGTAGTAGTAATGGTGTGGACGGTGTGGAAGGTTGGGACGTAGATGGTTGTAGTGATGGTAGTGTGGACGGTGTGGAAGGTTGGGATGGTGATGGTAGTAGTAATGGTGTGGACGTTGTTGAAAGTTGGGACGGTGATGGTGATAGTGGTGTGGACGGTGTGGAAGGTTGGGACGTAGATGGTTGTAGTGATGGTAGTGTGGACGGTGTGGAAGGTTGGGATGGTGATGGTAGTAGTAATGGTGTGGACGGTTGGGACGACGGTGGTGGAAGTGGTGGTGGTGTGGACGGTTGGGACGGCGGTAGTGGAAGTGATGGTGGTGTGGACGGTGTGGAAAGTTAGGACTGTGATGGTAGTAGTAGTGGTGTGGACGTTGTTGAAAGTTGGGACGGTGATGGTGATAGTGGTGTGGACGGTGTGGAAGGTTGGGACGGTGATGGTAGTAGTAGTGGTGTGGACGGTGTGGACGGTGTGGAAAGTTAGGACTGTGATGGTAGAAGTAGTGGTGTGGACGGTGTGGAAAGTTAGGACTGTGATGGTAGAAGTAGTGGTGTGGACGGAGTGGAAAGTTGGAACGGTGATGGTAGTAGTAGTGGTGTGGACGGTGTGGAAGGTTGGGACGGTGATGGTAGTAGTAGTGGTGTGGACGGTGTGGAAAGTTGGGACGTTGATGGTAGTAGTAGTGGTGTGGACGGAGTGGAAAGTTGGAACGGTGATGGTAGTAGTAGTGGTGTGGACGTGTGGAAAGTTGGGACGGTGATGGTAGTAGTAGTGGTGTGGACGGTATGGAAGGTTGGGACGGTGATGGTGATAGTGGTGGTGGTGTGGAAGGTTGGGACGATGATGGTGATAGTGGTGGTGGTGTTGAAGGTTGGGACAGTGGTGGTTGCAGTGGTGGTATGGTCGATATGGATGGTGTGAAAGGTTTGGACGGTGATGGTAGTAGTAGTGGTGTGGACGGTGTGGAAAGTTGGGACGTTGATGGTAGTAGTAGTGGTGTGGACGGAGTGGAAAGTTGGAACGGTGATGGTAGTAGTAGTGGTGTGGACGTGTGGAAAGTTGGGACGGTGATGGTAGTAGTAGTGGTGTGGACGGTATGGAAGGTTGGGACGGTGATGGTGATAGTGGTGGTGGTGTGGAAGGTTGGGACGGTGATGGTGATAGTGGTGGTGGTGTTGAAGGTTGGGACAGTGGTGGTTGCAGTGGTGGTATGGTCGATATGGATGGTGTGAAAGGTTTGGACGGTGATGGTAGTAGTAGTGGTGTGGACGGTGTGGAAAGTTGGGACGTTAATGGTAGTAGTAGTGGTGTGGACGTGTGGAAAGTTGGGACGGTGATGGTAGTAGTAGTGGTGTGGACGGTATGGAAGGTTGGGACGGTGATGGTGATAGTGGTGGTGGTGTGGAAGGTTGGGACGGTGATGGTGATAGTGGTGGTGGTGTTGAAGGTTGGGACAGTGGTGGTTGCAGTGGTGGTATGGTCGATATGGATGGTGTGAAAGGTTTGGACGGTGATGGTGGTAGTGGTGGTGGTGTGTACGTAGTGGAAGGTTGTGACGGCGGTGATGGTAGTGATGTTGATGTGGACGGTGTGGAAGGTTGGGACGGTGATGGTGGTATTGGTGTTGATGTGGACGGTATGGAAGGTTTGGACTGCGGTGGTGGTAGTGATGTTGATGTGGACGTTATGGAAGGTTGGGACGGTGATGTGGGACGGCGATGGTGGTAGTGGTGTTGATGTGGACGGTATGGAAGGTTTGGACGGTGGTGGTGGTAGTGATGTTGATGGGAACGTTATGGAAGGTTGGGACGGTGATGGTGGTAGTGGTGTTAATGTGGACGGTATGGAATGTTTGGACAGTGGTGGTGGTAGTGGTGTTGGAGCAACGATGTGGAAGGTTGAGACGGTGGCGGTGGTGGTAGTGGTGTTGATGTGGACGGTGTGGAAGGTTGAAACGGTGGAGTTGGTAGTGGTGTTTGTGTGGACGATGTGGAAGGTTGGGATGGTGGTTGTGGTAGTGGTGTTGGTGTGGACGGTGTGTAAGGTTAGAACGGTGATGGTGCTAGTGGTGGTGGTGTGGACGGTGTGTAAGGTTGGAACGGTGGTGGTGGTAGTGGTGGTGGTGTGGACGATGTGTTAGGTTGGGACGGAGATGGTGGTAGTGGTGGTGTGGATGGTGTGGAAGGTTGGGACGGTGTTGGTGGTAGAGTGGTGGTGTGTACGGTGTGTAAGGATAGAACGGTGATGGTGCTAGAGTGGTGGTGTGGACGGTGTGGAAGGTTGAGAAGGTGGTGGTGGTAGTGGTGATGGTGTGGACGGTGTGGAAGGTTGGGACGGTGGTGGTGGTATTGGTGGTGTGTACAGTGTTGAAGATTGGGACAGTGATGGTGATAGTGGTGGTGGTGTGGAACGTTTGGACGGTGATGGTGGTAGTAGTGGTGTGGACGGTGTGGAAGATTGGGACAGAGATGGTGATAATGGTGGTGGTGTGGAGGGTTGGGACGGTGGTGGTGGCAGTGGTGGTGTGTACGGTGTGGAAGGTTGAGACGGTGGCGATGGTGGTAGTGATGTTGGTGTGGACGGTGTGGAAGGTTGGAACGGTGGTAGTGGTCGTAGTGTTGATGTGGACGTCGTTGAAGGTTTGGACGGTGGTCGTGGTAGTGGTGTTGGTGCGACGATGTGGAAGGTTGAGACGGTGGTGGTGGTAGTGGTAGTGGTAGTGGTGTTGATGTAGACGGTGTGGAAGGTTGGGACGGTGGCGGTGGTAATGGTGTTTGTGTGTACGATGTGGAAACTTGGGACGGTGGTGGTGTTGGTGTAGACGGTGTGGAAGGTAGGAACGATGGTGGTGGTGGTAGTGATTTTGGTGTGGACGGTATAGAAGGTTGGGACGGTGGTGGTGGTAGTTGTGTTGGTATGAACGATGTGGAAGGTTTGGACGGTGGTGCTGGTAATGGTGTTGATGTGTACGATGTGGAAGGTTGGGACGGTGATGGTGGTAGTGGTGTTGATGTAGACGGTGTGGAAGGTTGGGACGGTGGCGGTGGTAATGGTGTTTGTGTGTACGATGTGGAAACTTGGGACGGTGGTGGTGTTGGTGTAGACGGTGTGGAAGGTAGGAACGATGGTGGTGGTGGTAGTGATTTTGGTGTGGACGGTATAGAAGGTTGGGACGGTGGTGGTGGTAGTTGTGTTGGTATGAACGATGTGGAAGGTTTGGACGGTGGTGCTGGTAATGGTGTTGATGTGTACGATGTGGAAGGTTGGGACGGTGATGGTGGTAGTGGTGGTGTTGACGGTGTGTAAGGTTGGGACGGTGATGGTGTTAGTGGTGTTGGTGTGGACGGTGTGGAAGGTAAGGACGGTGGTGGTGGTAGTGATGGTGGTCAGGATGGTGTTGAAGGTTAGGACAACGGTGGTGGCGGTGTGGACGGTGTGGAAGATTGGGATGGTGAGTGTGGTAGTGGTGGTGTTGACGGTGTGCAAGGTTGGGACGTTGATGGTGATAGTGGTGGTGTGGAAGGTTGGGACGGTGGTGGTGGCAGTGGTAGTGTGGATGGTGTGGAAGGTTGGGACGGTGGTGGTGGCAGTGGTGTTGTGGACGGTGTGGAAGGTTGGGACGGTGATGGTGGTAGTGGTGTTGGTGTGGACGGTGTGGAAGGCTAGGACGGTGATGGTGGTAGTGGTGGTGGTGCTTACGGTGTGGAAGGTTGGGACGGTGGTTGTTGTAGTGGTGGTAGTGTGTACGGTGTGGAAGGTTGGGACGGCGGTCGTGGTAGTGATGTTGGTGTGGACGATGTGGAAGGCTAGGACAGTGGTGGTGGTGGTAATGATGTTGATGTGGACGGGATGGAATGTTTGGACGGTGATGGTGGTAGTGGTGTTGATGTAGACGTCGTGGAAGGTTTGGACGGTGGTGGTGGTAGTGGTGTTGGTGCGACGATGCGGAAGGTTGAGACGGTGGTGGTGGTAGTGGTAGTGGTGTTGATGAGGACGGTGTGGAAGGTTGGGACGGTGGTGGTGGTAGTGGTGTTTGTGTGTATGATGTGGAAGGTTGGGACGGTGATGGTGGTTGTGTTGGTGGTGTGGACGGTGTGGTTGGGACGGTAATGTTGGTGTTTGGTGTGGACAGGGTAGTGGTAGTTGTAGTAGCAGTGTTGATGGTTGTTATAGTTGTGAATGTTGTGAAAGTGGTGGTTGCGATTGTGTTGGTTGTAGTCAAATGGTTTGTGGTTGTAGTGGAAGTGTTGTTGAGGTATTAGTGGTGTAGGTGTTTGTATTATTGGTAGAGACGGTAATAAACATGGAACATGTGCGATGGTGGTTGTAATGGTGTTGGTTGTGGTAGTACCAGTTCTGTGGTAGAGGTTGTGGCGATTGATGCGGTTACAGGGGTCGTGGATGTGTTGGTTGTGGTGGTGGTAGTTATTGTAATGGTGGTTGTGAAGGTGGTAGTGGTTGTGGTTGTGGTGGTTGTTGTGGTGGTGGTGGTTGTTGTGGTGTTGTCGTTGTTGTTGTTGGTGGTGGTGGTGGTGGTGTTGTTGTTGTTGTTGTTGTTGTTGTTGTTGTTGTTGTTGTTGTTGTTGTTGTTGTTGTTGTTGTTGTTGGCGGTGGTGGTGGTGGTGATTGTAATGGTGGTTGTGATAGTGGTTGTGGTTGTGGTGGTGGTGGTGGTGGTGGTGGTGGTGGTTGTGGTGGTGGTGGTTGTTGTTGTTGTTGTTGTTGGTGGTGGTGGTGGTTGTGGTGGTAGTGGTTGTGGTTGTACCATTTCATTTGTCAGAAAAATACACATTTAGAACTTTATATAAAACACTTTTAAAATAGAAAATTAATGAATTTTGAAATTTCGTTACAACTTTCTTTGTTGTTTTTTTTTTAAAATGGGGGTAAAAATAAATGGTAGATACCTGTTGATACAGTCAGTAATATATAAACATTAATTAATCCAATAAATGCAACCTTATCCATGTACATAGTGTGATCTTCGGTTTTTAAAATATGAAACTAGTAAATAACCCAGTTTCCTATTTAAACAACTTTAATGCTACCACATTTGACTGATAAATGACGTGAGAACAGAATAACGTTAACTCTGTTATGTATTAATATGCAATTAATAACATTCCGATATATGTGTATATATAACAAGTTTCACGGACGCGATTCCCACGCTGCAGTGGAAAGTACGATCATGTTTTTATTAAATCAAAGTTTAGCAGATTAGCGTCTTAATCTTGTTTCTACAGATTAATTTTTGTACTCTTATAATTCATATGTATATAGCAGTTAACAAACGTGCTGCAAACACATTTTTTTAATTAAGTGATAAAATATCGCATGTTACGTTCAAGCACGCAATTTTGATATTTTCAAAAAGGTTCGTTGATTGAGCTTATACAGATTATCGTGAAAATGACACGACAGGTGTTAATAAGGATTTTCTATTTCTTTTGTAATGTTGGGTAACACTGAATTATGTGATTGGATCTCAATAACCAGCAGATGTGTTTGTGTGTGTGTGTGTGTGTGTGTAGGAGAGGGGGGAGAAGGGGGGGGGTGTAATCCATTCCGACTGACTAGTTATATTCTATTATATTCTATTATATTATCAATACTAACCAAACCATATACAACTTAACTGGAACCAATCTAAATTCAGAATCTCCAAACATCTCTTAGAATTTAAATATCTAAGTATAATACTCAAGCAGAATCGTGAACGTTACTGAAAACGAATTTCATGATTAATCTGTTTGTCCAAGACATTTGAAACAGCAATATTTAAACCATTTTTGACAGATGATGAACATTAAACAAATTTAACACTTTAATTATTCAAAAAATAACTTTAACAAACGTTTAAAAATCCTTAGATCAGGCATCTTTTTTATCCATGTGCTGTATAAACACATACAAGTTGATTTAACTAATTAATATATTTATTTTGATGAATCAATTATATATAATGTTAGGTTTATATTGTACTTTACTTGATTATATCATGCTCTTCTCACATTTGTTGTAACCGCCGCCTATACATATGTCAAGGTGACGAACATGTATGTTCATAAATGTATTCCGAAATAAACTATTGAATTGAATTGACTAAGAAATTATTAAAAAAAAAAAAAATGGATAAGACAACAGAAAACATTTATCAACAATGAATAAATCACAATTATATATCAGTTCACTTAAATGTGTGGTTCTTTCGTTAGATGAGACAGTGACATAATACATATCTCTGGATGAGACAGTGACTTAATACACGTCTCTGGATGAGACAGTGACTTAATACACGTCTCTGGATGAGACAGTGTTTTGATACATATCTCTGGATGAGACAGTGGCTTAATACACGTCTCTGGATGAGACAGTGACTTGATACACGTCTCTGGATGAGACAGTGACTTGATACATGTCTCTGGATGAGACAGTGACTTAATACACGTCTCTGGATGAGACAGTGACATAATACATGTCTCTGGATGAGACAGTGACTTAATACACGTCTTTGGATGAGACAGTGACTTAATACATATCTCTGGATGAGACAGTGACTTAATACACGTCTCTGGATGAGACAGTGACTGGATAAATAAATGTTTATATACGTGTCTTTGGTAAGATTATACAGACTTGGTTCTCGACAAAGGAGTCAAATGTTACATATGTTCGTTTCATGTTCTCACTATGTTTATTTGTTAGCGCAACGTGATTATACTTTGGCTATAAACGTTTAAACATCATCAACAAATAAAAACTGTGAAGAACTTGTTTTAGCACTTATTAGAAATAATGGATTTGGTTAGGCATGGACAGCTCACGATGTTGGTAATGCTAAATTGTTTTTAAATTTATTTTCTCAACGTTTGAAAGACAGTTATATACGAATATTATATCACGATTTGCATCATTCATCATTATGTCCATTTTAAATCACGTTTAGACGTCGAAACATCTTCCCATTAAATATAGACGCATTTTAGTTAATTCCAGATGTTCAAGCCATTCTCTTATGGTAAAGACTGGTAGACACACAGATTTGACAGGAATCTAAGATATTGAGAACTTTTTAAAAAAGGGACACATTTCTGTCATTGAAGACGAATTCCATTTACAGACTATAAGCAAAGAGAGTTAGTCATGACGCCTTTAAGAGATTCTCTACCCAAGCTAGTTTATTGTGTTGCCATATAAACACATATTACATTATATATAGTGTGCATATAAATCAAACACAATTTTAGACTTTAGGGTCTTTCAACAAGTTCTCTCAACATTAGATGCCAAGTAAAAGGGATGGGCGTGGGAAAGATGAGAGTATCTTTAATTTGAATAAATATCAAAATTTCAAAATAGAGAAAAAAATGTTGGAACCGCACCCTTCATATGCCATTACTTTTTCTTGGTAAGAAAATGATGCCAAAAGTTGAAAACAAAATTCAAATTTATAAAAACATAAAACAAATTTATTTAAAAAATTGATAAGTTGGTGGCTTAAGTTGTTTAATGAATCAATATTCATAATATGTAAACATTAAAAGAAATACAACGTCAATTAAACATATGAAAACAAGAGAATCTAGAAACTTTCCGCAGTAGTTCCGGACAGCCAATAAAAACTCCGGGTTTTATTATAACCCTGCACCACTTCAGCGGGGAACCAAAAACAAAATAAACAAAGAACCCCGCTAATTTATTTTGTGGAGAATTAATTTTTTCCCCAAAAAAGGTAGGCCTAGTTGCAAATATGTAACAATTACCTGTTTTATACCATACTGTACATCAGTATTAATTTCTTTTGATATATTGTACACAAATGTATCGAAACGACCTTTATCATACTTGAGCTAACAGTCCTGGCAGAGGCTATCCCTAAATGTTAAAATTCCAGTGTTGTGCTTACTGTCTGATACAGATGACAACACTGCAGGGATCATTTAGTAGTCGGTTCCAATTTCAGTAACGTGAAGGGATGGGAGTGAAGGGGATTGATAAGTGTGCTGTGTTGAGAATTTATTGATCCGTTGTGCATATGACGAGAGGCTCCACAACGTACTTATCCAGGTCGAGATTGATCTGCTAGCCTGATTAAATAAGGTGTGAATGGGCATTTTTTTTATTATTTGGATATCCGATCTGCTTTCTTGGGATACGCAAATTAAAAACTCTTTTAAAGTCTTCCTTGAGATATGCAATATTTGCACTATCGGTCTTTTTGCTCGATTTTACCACGACTGTTTTTGTCAGAAAATTTAATCTAAATTCAGTGCATATTTATCTAAATTCACTTCAATTTGGTATTTAAACAACAGCAAATGCAGGGTTGGAAGCCTAAGTAGAGCTCAAGTGTTAAAATTACCAACTGCTTTTAATCCCCTCAAAAGGATTGCATTATTCACTGTACCTTGCCAGATTAATTTAAGGCACTGTGGCAGTGAGTTTCTTCTTCTTCTTCCATATACTGAGCTGGGTTCTTGAAAGAACGTACGTAGCTCAACGAAACTAGGCGTGGTGGTGGTGCACAGAAGTCTCAAATGTTAAAAATTTAAAACTATATACAGTAGTCATGTCTGATGAAGAAAGTTTGAATAAGCCTTGCCCCTTTACTTCATATGGACGCCTTTGGACACCTTTAATATTGAAAGCATTAATTCACCACGTATCAGCAATGGGTGAATTATGTTTATATTAACTGACAGAGTGGAAAACAGTGTAGTAAGTGTTCAGATTGCTCAATACGAGAAATCTGAAGTCTTCCTGCACTGTTTCAAAGGCTTTCTGTGATTGGTGCAGATAAACCGTATCTATGGAGTAAGGGTTAAACCCCACCAGGAATCGACCCGTGGACCACAGGGTCTTTGAACAAGCATGCTAACCACTAAATCACCACAACGCCTTTCTCGTTTTCATATCTGTGAAATATGTAATGGAAGTTGCATGTATTGCATAGGTGTGTGTGCCATAAGTGCATTTAGCTGCAACAAGGAATCTTTAATATAAAAATAAAAAAAAAAATATTTATGCGCTTGACAAAAACCCTTGTTAGCCTCTCGGTATTGAGACCATGCTGTAACAATGTACCGACTCTACTCTGGGGAAGGCTTCAAGCATGATTTGTCTAAATTGTAAGAACATGTTTCAGAATTTATGTAAAATAAATAAGTTTAAAAAACATCAAGTCAGTAAAGTTGCTTAATGTTCAGATGCTGGGAGTTTAATAATTAACTGTGCATATTTCTGGCACAGACAGGATGAGTGAGCTTAGTATGATGGATGACGTTGATGAAGGAGAGTCCGCGGAGGAAGATGAAGAAGAGGTTGTCATTGAACAGTCGACTCCGGAGAAACGTGCCAGACATGCCATCACTGGCCGAGGTGTCACATTACAGATGTTGATGGCAGATGGCATAATACAACATGGCGAGGCTGTCCTGTCTCTGGAATATCTGGTAAAAATATTTAATTATGCTCCTTGTTTTTCAAGTTTTATACAAACAATGAATGAATAAATTTATATATTAAACAACATTTTGTGGAAATATGAGGCAAATTTTAAAGGCATTGTGTCGAGAAAAATTACTATGCTGGTAAATTTCGTAAAATTGGAACAATGTTTAAATTAATTAAGCACCATTATTATAAATTGTAAATAGATTGAGATATGAATATTCATATATATGAAGTCAAAACCACAATTTATTGCATACAAGGAATACTTATATAAATAAATTAAACTTGAAAAACAAATTGTGATGGATCAAAATAAATTAGAAAGTTGTGAAATCATATGGCAACATTTCCTAACATAGGCAATGTAATTTCAATTTAACCTTGAAGTATGAGTCTAGTTAGGAAATCTCTTTTCATTATATTTGTCATGTTTTAATGGATATCCTGTAAGGCTAACAGATATATCCAAATGTCATGACATTCGATTGTTTCAGACGGTGAGGCCATCTTAAATAAAAACTTGTTGGCTGTGCTCTGACCCAGTATTTTTCATGTGGGTAGATAGGTGCCACGGCTATTTTTTTTTATTGTCATTTTAAACAAATATTGACAGAAATGGTGAAAAAAATCTACTCTTTGAAAGTCAATAAACACGTTTTGGTAGCTGCAGTTTGAGTGGCCAGGTAGGAGCACGGCAAACAAGTAATTTGTTAAGAATGGCCTGACTTGGGTAGTTATGGTGTCAAAATGTCTAAGACGTACATGTGATTGAAGTCTCAGGTAGAATACAGTATTTCTATGATTAAAATGAATCCCATCCAGCAGTGTTTGGTTTATTTGATATAATGCAGTCTTAAGCAGCCGGTCAAGGGAAGGAGCAAAAGTGGCCTTTAAAACAGGTTGTTGCTTAATACAGGTGAATTTGCTCAGAAAGCATAGAAGGCATAGAAATGGGAAATAGCAAATGTGGCTGCTTAATAGAGGTGACTTGCTTAATAGAGGTGACTGCTGAATAGAGATGACTGCTTGTACAGTTTTAACTATATAAATAAAATAATAACTTTAAATACATATACATACAGGGCCAGAAATTTACTGCAGACCTACTTCCAAGTGGCAAGATCAAGTCCAATGAGACGGGTCAGATGTTTGGATCCCCCAGCTCCTGGGCCATATTTTGTAAAAAACTTGTCAACCCAGCCAAAAAATCTGGTTGTGGATGGGCTTCAGTAAGTGTTACTTTATTTTTCTGGTTTGGGTTATAACACCATTTTCAACACATTACAAGGTACCGCTACATCAAATTGATTATAGCATCCAATTTGTTGACGGAGAAAGATCTCAAAATGAACTGAGTTACTTAACCATCCTTCTGCAAAGAACAGGAAAACTTCTCACACAAAGGTTTTAAGCTAAGCAGGGTTCAAATTCATAACCGTAATGGTGAGGAGTAGGGACTGTGAATTGGCATTTTATTTATCTGCGATGCGTATTCCGATACTTCATTTCCAGAACGATATGTATCAAGATACATATTGCCTGTGAAAATTTAAAAGCAATGCGTATTTAATATTTAAGTGATGATGCAATGCGCATCACGATACTGATTTTTAAACTGTATCTTATGCAATCACTATGATTTGTTTAATAAGGTGTATGTAATAACTATGCTTGTATGCAACTTAAAAAGTATCTTTATTAACAGAGAACAACAGAACTTATTACACTGCACAACTGCAAGAGTAATTGGGGTAGTACCTGATGGGAAGGAGATGACAACTAGTTATATGCTGTCCGTAATATTTGTCACATGTTTAGCCAGTATATATACGAAAATTCCTCTTGCTTTTTTAAAAACCCATTCTTTTTTGTTTGTTTATATTAGCTAGTTTGTATGTTTCATCAAGGATGAAGTTGCAATGCACGATATCTGACAATCGTATCAATAGCATCGTATGTCTAAAGAATGCATTGCATCGCGATCTATTGGAAGTTTCATTTAACACCCGATACACACATCAGCGGAAAGGTGAATTGTGATCAATCGGTGAATTGTTACATCTCTAGTGAGGAGTATTTGAGACTGCATCTTAGGCCAGTGAGCCAAGAAGGACCATTATTAGTTGCTAAAGGTTCATCTGTATAAAGTGTTATCTTGCTGATACATGTATGCTATATAACTTGGATTTTTATGCCATCGAGGGCTTAACAGCCAATCATTTAACTTAACAACTCTTTCCTGGTTATCCTGGAATCAGTGCTCCAGATAAGCACTATTTGGGGGTATTTAAGCATTGAAATTTCTAAATAAAGCATTGAAATTTAAATTAAGGGGTAAAATAAGCATTGTTTATTTCAATTTCAGTGATGATTAGTTCGTTTTAAATGGCAATTTGATAAGAATGTTCGTTTTAACCTTTAACATTTTGAAAATAAGCATTACTGGTACATACTATTTTAGTAAAATACTCATTTGAAAAAAGCTTATCTTAAGCACTGACTGGAAGGTAAACCATTACTCAAGTACACCCATCTCCACAAGTAACTTCCTAAGTCAAATGTTCCCCCTCACCCCCACCCCACCCCACCCCACCCAGGACTTTCTGCTATTTGCCTAGGTATAATTTTACCTCTGGTTACATACCAGTATTTATAAGAAAGTTTTCAAATGTAATTTTCACAATAGTCATTAAAAATACACAGCCAGCTGTGCATGAATGACACTGAGGACCATAATCAATATAAAACACAGATTTATTCATGAAAATAGTTCAACAATAGATGGGAACATTTAACATTTAATTGATGTAGATATAGGTATATATATTGATTTTGTACGCTTTGCATTGAAATCTTTGTTCAGTGACGATACTGTCTAATTGATGTGACGTTTTGTTTTAGGTAAAATATAAAGGTAGGAAACTTGACTCCTGGAAGACTAGTTGGTTTCGACAGATGAAACCTAGGAAACCAAATATACCAGGGAACCAGGTATGTGAGTCATTGTCGTTATGCCTTCAGGTTTAGATTGGAAACAGAATAAAGCAAAGCATTTCAATCAGTCAGGTTTAGATTGGATCAAAAGCAAACCTGGTTCATGTGTCACCTAAGTATTTCTGAAATTTGCAAAATTGAACGATTTATGTTTGAGTTATTGCCCCTGAATCACCACAGATTGCTTTATTTTGGACTTTTATGCATCTCTGGCACTCACACTTTTTATTTCCTCTTGACCAAACGTACACAGTTGTTATACAGCCATGTAAGATCTGGAACAAAATTGAACAATTAATGTCTGAGAATAAAAGAATCCCATTTGAGGATGAGTTAAGTTTTAAAGAACTGGTGATGTAAAATGATTTATAAGTTAAATTCGTGTTGCCTTCTTGCATTAAAAAAAGCTTTTTATCACATAATTTACAGTGTAGGAGTAATAAATCCATGACATAATTAACCTAGTGTAATATCATTTTCGATTCACCGCTCAGTGTTTTCTGTATAACTCGGCCTTGTACTTATATTGCCGAAATACTTTCCGACTTGCCCAAATATATAAACAACGTTGATTTGTCATGGTTAAATGAAGTTATTTGAGATGTTATGTCATATGATGACTCACAAAAACAAATATGCCTGATTCTTTCTCGTTCAGTTATTGAGGTGATCTGTTGAATAAATGGTATATGTAATTTTGTCCTGAGTTATGTGATGAAATGAATCTTATATTCATGCTCATTCATTTTAGAATTTATTAAACTCATTGGGAAAATTGATTATAATGCTTGACAAAGCTTCACATTATATATTTTTTCCAACTCGTGCTAATAAATTCAATGATATATAAGCACCTATGTAAGATCCTCTGTCACAGGTGAGCTATGTATAAGGCCAGCATGACCCTCTTGTTTTGTTGATTAATTATTTCATTGTTTATCCAGTCACCTGCCAGTAGTGTGGCAAGTGATAGTGCAAACAATGAGGGGGACCAGCAAGGCCCAGTCAACCAGAGTGGCAATAATACACCAATACAGATGAGCGAGTCTGGTACCCAGCACACTGGTGTAAATATCGAAAGCTTTATGGATGACTACAATGGAGTATTAGATCTAACCAAAAAATCAAAATCTGACATGCCTCCTGTTTCTGACACTGTTACCAGGTGAAGTATTTAAACCAAATTTTATTTTCAAACAATAAAGTAATGTACTTTAGGTGGGTTCATGCTTATTTATAAGGCAGGGGTTCACAAATTACAAGTAGGTCAAAGTAGGTGTTTATTTACAAATCTGACTGAAAATGATACTGTTTTATATACATGTACGTTAGATAGATAGATTATTTTGGTAATGAGTGTACAAGCAAAACATGGAATCAAGATGATGCTTTGAATGATATAACAACAGTGATATAGAAATTATAACTGAAACACACATGTTGATAGGCCATGAAATACACACTAAAACCACGGATAACACAAAAAGAGATGTATGTGTATGATGACCCCCCACTTCCCCCCCCACCCCCACACACTGAATCCACCACTAAAGTATTGGCTTGCATATTCATAAATGTTTTAGGTTTTGAAAATCATTCTTATGTAAATACAAATTTTCACTTTTGTTAAAACAAAAATTAGGGACAAGAAAAATATTTGTGTAATTACATGTATGTATATAAAATTATAATGTTTTGTGTTGTCAATGAAAGTAAAAGTAAACTACTGCATGACAGAGTTAATCTATCATTGCCATCCTTAAAAATATGTTTGTTTGCTGTTCCTCCTACCCAGTATTTTTCATGTGGATGAGTAGACAGAAATCTTGAAAAACAAAATTCAACGCTTTGAAGGCAATAAAAAGTTTGGGTAGCTTCAATTTTGAGTGAATAGGTAGGAGAACGGCAAACATATTTTTTTAAAGACAGCCTCACTTATTTTTGTTCATGATGAAATTCACATGGAGCAGCATTCTATTTAACCTTTTTTATATGACGTTACATTTACTTTCAGACCAATCACGGCTGACTTGTGTTTTATGGAAGAGCAAGAAGAAGGTAACTACTCCTGGAAATATCAGGCACTGTGGTGTTAATGATAATTCAATTATTGTCACTATTGGTTTCCTATATGGGCAACGCCTCCAGAAGAGTATTAATAAATTTAGATTTTTGGAGGATAGTGCAGAGATACAGAAGACCCTTTTGTAGTGTCCCTGGTTCTTATACATGCCCAGTGTGAAGCACCGATACATGGGACCTCGATTTTTGGTAAAGTCTCAACATTAAGACTGATAAATATTTTTAGTTCATGGAGTGGGGGATTTAACCTGCAGTCCAAGGTCTTAACCACTGGACCACTAATTGTAGTTTGCTATGTAATCTATATTTAATATGTTGTTGTTGTTGTGTGGTGTTTTACGCCCCTTTCAACAATTGTTCAATCATATTGCGACAGTGTCTACTTGAAACAGTATTTGAACACTGTCGCACTGGAATATAATGCCACAGACCCATAGTATGACACTCCGACCATTCACATTACACTGACACCGGGCTGATCAGATGTAGAACTATCCTCTAAATCTGAGCACCAAGCATAGAAACTTCTTGTACCATTTTTCAAGTCTTTGGTATAGCCCATGCTGGGGATCGAACCCATGACCTTCCACATGTGAGGCGGTCTTTGATCTTTGAGTAAATAACATCCATTCAGAATAAAAAGAAAAACATGTTTCTATATTGAATATCGTGCAATGACATTGTTTATCATATTGCTCTGTGTGGTCTGCACAGCTACTGAAATATGCAAAATTTAAATCAATCCAGGATTTTTACTGCCATAAGAATCACACTTTATTTAATCCCCAAACCGCTGTGGTTTTGTCTATGCCTTTATAGAACAAGAACAACTGACAAAAAATAACATAAAAATGATATAAAACATGGTAAGTGGTTAGGTTAAATGATCATCTGTTAGCCCTTGATGGTATAAAATAAAGCTAAATATTAAAATTTAGCTAGTAAATGTCAAACTTTCTAACTTTTACATTTGGACCAGGTTTAGCTCCAAACCTCGGTGGTGAGAGGTTCATGCTCGTGTGGCTGGCTGTCTTAGACCATGAGTCCATAGATGACCTAAAGATGGATAAGCTGAATTTATTTACAGAATAAAATGATTTTTCTGTTAATTCTGTAGCACTGAACCTGTCTTTGAAGAGTGCCCCTAAATCAGCAGGTGTGAAACAGGAACCAAAATCTGAGTGTGCAGAATCTCACGCCAATGACAGAAAACCCATCAAGCACTCAACACTGTCAGAGCGATCAAAAAATGTGTAAATATTGCTCTTTTTGTTTCTCCTGACAACAATTTAAATATATTTATTATTGTCTCAACTATTCTGTAAATGCATGTAAATGAATTTTTGTAATCACTATTTCATTTTTAGCTCGCCGGGACCCCGGCGTTGTCATCGATGGCGTCGTCTGTAGGCACCCAGGTTAAACTTTTGCGTTTAAGTTTAAGATACCTATGCAACAACTCATTGGATGTGAAAGAAACTTTGCATGTGTGTTCACCATCATCAATGGAACACACAGAGACAAGAACCATAACTCTGGATTGCATTTTGGCACAGTTATGGCCCGTTTTGGACTTAGACACCCAGGGTCAAGCTTTGTTGTCTTCTGACGACTCTTCTTTTTAATGGGGTGTAATACCATTTTCAACACATTTTAGGTTATATATGGCATATCCAGTTTTATTGGTGGTGGAAGACCTTAGAATGAATCTGAGAAGGACCACTGTCCTTCTGCAAGTAACTGGTAAACTTTCTCACATAAAGTTTTTCGAGTGAGCTGGAATCGAACCTGTGATCTTAGTGGTGAGAGGTAAGTGATCTTAAGATGGAGCCTTGGACCACTTGGCCATGGAGAACCCTCACTAGTTCAATGGCATTGACATCTCACATTTCTTCTGAAATGGTCCATGAACATGTATTTTTTATTGTTTGTATATAGATGTATAATTACAAAATACAGGTCAAGTATGATATATGTCAACTTATGTCAAATTTTACAAAATTGATGGCCCCTTTTTGACTCATTTTTAACAAAATATATTAACATAGCCGGGATATCTGTGTCGCATGGATACATTTTTAGCTTTGAATAAAAATTGCAATTTAATTAAAATCTGCTCAATAACTCCAACAATCTAACCAGATTCTTTTCATATTTATACACTAGGTTGCTTTTCATTTGACCTTTCATGGAACTGCAATTCAGCTAGATATACATTTAACATGAATTCTTACCCTGTTGTAATGTTAAATTTTGTTTTATTCAACAGTTGATCAATAAAATATGCTAGGTATAAATTGATTTCATTTCTCTAAGTATACAGTGTAGCTGACCTGTCCTCGCATAGCTGACCTGTCATCACATAGCTGACCTGTCCTCACATAGCTGACATACATGTAGCTCCTTTTTTCTTCAGGTCTTGCATTATTTATACATGTACCTTTAATTGTTGTTTTGTTTTGTTTTTAAATGAAAAGGATTAAAGAAGTGGCTCTTATGCAACTCGATGCTTTGTTAACTATTACATGATATATTTGGTTTTTTTCCAGAGATCAAAACGTTCTTGTGGAATGTGAGAGTTTTTCTAGTCTTGAAAAAGTACAACCATATACTGTCTCGATGTCAACCAATTCCCTGCTTCTTATGGTAAGTAGGTGTGGTGGGTGTGTCATTGGGTTATGCCACTCATTAAATGTGATAAACCACTCAATAAATTTGATAAATCACTCAATAAATTTGATAAACCACTCATTAAATGTGATAAACCACTCATTAAATGTGATAAACCACTCAATAAATTTGATAAACCACTCAATAAATGGGCTATATCATTCACTTAATTCGCTTTCCAAATCAAAACATTTGCAAAATCACTATTAAAGTCATGGGCTATACCACTCGGTAAATGGGTTATACCACTTAGTTATTGGCCATACCACTTGTTATATGATTCCACCTGTGCGACAGTAAATCTGCTATACGGTTTTGGCAGTAAATTGGCTATACCACTTAGTAAATTCTTTACGTAGCATACCATTTTAAAACCTTTCGCGACATGCATGGACAGAGGTGATCATTTCTTGCCAGTTACCTATGATAATGACAGTGCACTTGAATAGCATTGTTTATTTTCATTAATTTGTCATGCAATTTTTTACAAATTGTTTTATATATCTATATTGCCAGGACTTCCACTGTCATCTAACCACAAGTGAGGTAGTGGGATACCTTGGAGGGAAATGGGATCAGAGCACCCAGCGTAAGTGTTATTTACATCATATAGAGACTTACTGCTTCATCTGATTTATATCAGGGAATGTTACATATTTGGGGAACATGTACTTATGACCTGGTTTGTCTTTCACCAACATTGTTTAGGTATATACTTAAATACTTAAAAAAACTTAAACCAGGCAGTCAGGAGAGGCGATTTAAGACTGGTTCCAGTAAAACTCCATATAGTTTATTGATATTGATTATATAATAGCTAAATAACCAGTCATAATTGAGTTGAGTTTTTAAGTATATAAGTAAAACTTAAGGTTTCACTTATCAGTTGAATTTTGTTCTATATAAATTAGGTTAAGAATTTCCATGGTAAAAAAAAAGAGTTCACATAATTTTTTTTTGTAATTTTTTTTTCATAGCAGGAATGTAAACCAACATAAAAATACATAATAACTGTTAGGTTGACCTTATGTATCTTGTAACATATAATACACTGCAAGTCCTATTGCAGCTTGTAACATATTGCACTTCAAGAGTCCTTATGTATCTTGTAACATATAATACACTGCAAGTCCTAATGCAGCTTGTAACATATTATACACTTCAAGTCCTAATGCAGCTTGTAATATATTATTCACTTCAAGTTTAATGCATCTTGTTACATATTATACACTTCAAGTCCTAATGCAGCTTGTAATATATTATTCACTTCAAGTCTTAATGCATCTTGTTACATATTGCACTTCAAGTCCTTATGTATCTTGTAACATATTGCACTTCAAGTCCTCATGTATCTTGTAACATATTGCACTTCAAGTCCTTATGTATCTTGTAACATATAATACACTGCAAGTCTTAATGCTGCTTGTAACATATTGCACTTCAAGTCCTTATGTATCTTGTAACATATAATACACTGCAAGTCCTAATGCTGCTTGTAACATATTGCACTTCAAGTCCTTATGTATCTTGTAACATATAATACACTGCAAGTCCTATTGCAGCTTGTAACATATTGCACTTCAAGTCCTTATGTATCTTGTAACATAGTGCACTTCAATTCCTTATGTATCTTGTAACATTTAATACACTGCAAGTCCTATTGCAGCTTGTAATATATTGCACTTCAAGTCCTTATGTATATTGTAACATATAATACACTTCAAGTCCTTATTTATCTTGTAACATACTGCACTTCAAGTCCTTATGTATCTTGTAACATATAATACACTTCAAGTCCTTATGTATCTTGTAACATATTGCACTTCAAGTCCTTATGTATCTTGTAACATACTGCACTTCAAGTCCTTATGTATCTTGTAACATATAATACACTTCAAGTCCTTATGTATCTTGTTACATATAATACACTTCAAGTCCTTATGTATCTTATAACATATAATACACTTCAAGTCCTTATGTATCTTGTAACATATAATACACTTCAAGTCCTTATGTATCTTGTAACATATAATACACTTCAAGTCCTAATGCAGCTTGTAACATATAATACACTTCAAGTCCTATTGCAGCTTGTAATATATAATACACTGCAAGTCCTAATGTAGCTTGTAATATATTATATACTTCAAGTCCTAATGCAGCTTGTAACATATTATACATTCCAAGTCCTAATGCAGCTTGTAACATATAATACACTTCAAGTCCTTATGTATCTTGTAGCATATAATACACTTCAAGTCCTTATGTATCTTGTAACATATAATACACTTCAAGTCCTTATGTATCTTGTAACATATAATACACTTCAAGTCCTAATGCAGCTTGTAACATATAATACACTTCAAGTCCTATTGCAGCTTGTAAAATATAATACACTGCAAGTCCTAATGCAGCTTGTAATATATTATATACTTCAAGTCCTAATGCAGCTTGTAACATATTATACATTCCAAGTCCTAATGCAGCTTGTAACATATAATACACTTCAAGTCCTTATGTATCTTGTAACATATAATACACTTCAAGTCCTAATGTATCTTGTAACATATGATACACTTCAAGTCCTATTGCAGCTTGTAACATATAATACACTGCAAGTCCTAATGCAGCTTGTAATATATTATATACTTCAAGTCCTAATGCAGCTTGTAACATATTATACATTCCAAGTCCTAATGCAGCTTGTAACATATTATACATTCCAAGTCCTAATGCAGCTTGTAACATATACATTCCAAGTCCTAATGCAGCTTGTAACATATTATATACTTCAAGTTCTCATGCAGCTTGTAACATATTATACATTCCAAGTTCTTATGCCGCTTGTAACATATTATACATTCCAAGTCCTAATGCAGCTTGTAACATATTATATACTTCAAGTCCTAATGAAGCTTGCAATATATTATACACTTCAAATCCTATTGCATCATATAAGATATTATATACTTCAAGTCTTGATGCATCTTGTAACATATTATACATTCCAAGTCCTAATGTAGCTTTTAACATATTATAAACTTCAAGTATTAATGCAGCTTGTAACATATACACTTTATGTCCTAATGTTATACTTGTAACATATTATACACTTCAAGTTCTTATGCAGCTTGTATCATAGACAGTTCATGTCCTATTACAGCTTGTTACATATCATACACTTCAAGTCTTAATGCAGCTTGTAACATATAATACACTGCAAGTCCTAATACAGCTTGTAATATATTATATACTTCAAGTCCTAATGCAGCTTGTAACATTTTATACATTCCAAGTCCTAATGCAGCTTGTAACATATTATTTATTCCAAGTCCTAATACAGCTTGTAACATTTTATACACTTCAATTCCTAATGCATCTGGTAACATTTTATACATTCCAAGTCCTAATGCAGCTTGTAACATTTTATACACTGCAATTCCTAATGCAGCTTGTAACATTTTATACATTCCAAGTCCTAATGCAGCTTATAACATATTATACACTTCAAGTCCTAATTCAGCTTGTAACATATTATACATTCCAAGTCGTAATGTAGCTTATAACATATTATATACTTCAAGTTCTAATGCAGCTTGTAACATAATATACACTTTAAGTTCTAATGTAGCTTGTAACATATTATACACTTCAAGTTCTCATGCATCTTATAACATAAACACTTCAAGTTCTCATGCATCTTATACTTCAAGTTCTCATGCAGCTTGTAACATATACACTTCAAGTTCTCATGCATCTTTTAACATATACACTTCAAGTTCTCATGCATCTTGTAACATATACACTTGTTGTTTTCATGCATCTTGTAACATATACACTTCAAGTTTTCATGCAGCTTGTAACATATACACTTCAAGTTTTCATGCATCTTGTAACATATATACTTCAAGTTCTCATGCATCTTGTAAAATAAATTATACACTTCAAGTTTTCATGCATTTTTGTAACATATACACTTCAAACCCTGATGCAGCTTGTACAGTATTACGCACTTCATGTCTTAATAGAGAGGTTGAAAACAAATGGTTCTCTACATTGATAGATATGTCTATAGGTATCATTTTACATTAAAAAAATTGTAAATGAAACTAATGAAGACGGAATGACCCCATTTTCTGATGTAAAGATAAAATCTAAATGTTTGTACAATTTAAACATATGCCTATTTACAGATTTAAACTGTTTTTTGTGTTTTTGTAGATTTAAGTATCCAGCAGGCATTTCCATGCCGTTGTCGTCTTGGAGATTCCCAAAATGCACCTGTAATAGAAGAAGAGGTGAATATTTGTATATCATTCAATTTGTACACCCCTTTCAGAGCTGTGGAGTTGGCATATAGTGTGTAATGTCCTTACCTATGTACACAAACATCTGTATGCCATTTGTGCTTCACATTTCACTTTTTTGTCAGCTGTCATATAAAAAAAATCTTATTGGAAATCTTTTGGATCGTCATTACAACAGCTGTGTTCGTGGATCATTAATAAATCTATACAGCAATGGATATCATGGGATTTCATAATCTTATGTCAAATCAAGTTTGAAATCCAAGTACATTATTGTTACCAAAATAAATACAAAATATAAAATTCTATAATGTCAAATTTAATGTAAACTGAAATAAGAATTGCAATGAAATATTATAATTATTGTGTAAGATGTTTTGTCTTTCCCTTCAACAAATCTGATCTTAAACTGACTGAAGTGAGTACAAAATTAATGTCTTTGTTAGACGGTCAGATTCATTGTCATGACCTGACTTGACATGCAGCAGGCGTTTAAAGGAACTGTTGTTCACATCCCAGTAATGAGTTAGTGTCCAAATGAATGATGTACATGTCATGGCTGTAACAAATAGAATAAATAATGTACCAATCATGTTTGTAACAAATAGAATAAATAATGTACCCATCATGGATGTAACAAATAGAATGAATAATGTACCCATCATGAATGTTACAAACAGAATGAATAATGTACCACTCATGGATGTAACAAACAGAATACATAATGTACCCATCATGGATGTAACAAACAGAATACATAATGTACCCATCACGGATGTAACAAACAGAATAAATAATGTACCCATCACGGATGTAACAAACAGAATAAATAATGTACCCATCACGGATGTAACAAACAGAAGACATAATGTACCCATCATGGATGTACATGTTACAAACAGAATAAATAATGTACCAATCATGGATGTAACAAACAGAATACATAATGTACCCATCATGGATGTAACAAACAGAATACATAATGTACCCATCACGGATGTAACAAACAGAATAAATAATGTACCCATCACGGATGTAACAAACAGAATAAATAATGTACCCATCACGGATGTAACAAACAGAAGACATAATGTACCCATCATGGATGTAACAAACAGAATAAATAATGTACCCATCACGGATGTAACAAACAGAATAAATGATGTACACATCAAGTTTGTAACAAATAGATTGTATAATGTACCCATCATGGATGTAACAAACAGAATAAATGATGTAAATATCATGGATGTAACAAACAGAATACATAATGTACTCATCACGAATGTAACAAACGGAATACCTAATGTACCCATCACGGATGTAACAAACAGAATACATAATGTACCCATCACGGATGTAACAAATAGAATAAATAATGTAGCCATCATGGATGTAACAAACAGAATAAATAATGTAGCCATCATGGATGTAACAAACAGAATAAATAATGTTGTACCCATCATAGATGTAACAAACGGAATGCACTTTCAGATTCGTGCCAGTATGAAGCACCTTGGTATGTCATTGGTTGGCTGGTACCACTCACATCCCTACTGTCTGCCGGAACCATCAGTGAAGGACATAGATTGTCAGATGTCTTATCAACTTAAAATGAAGGGTTCAAAAACGACCTATTTCCCCTGTGTGGGTATCATTAATTGTAAGTACATAAAGAGTTTTATCAAAAGTAGGTCAATTTAGGCATTACCTAGTTTCCCTGAATTTTTTTCAGAATGATGCTAAATGTATGTATTTTATCGCTGGAATTGACAATTGTCAACAATATCTGTGATTTAATGAGTTTTCAATTTACTCCAAGTGTACATAGATACTTAATGGTCACTTACTTCTCACCGCTAAGGTCGTAGGTCGGAGTCTCGCTCATTCCAAAAACTTTATGTGAGAAAGTTTGCCAGATACTTGCCAAATGACAGTGGTTCTACTCAGATTAATCCTGAGGTCTTCCCCTGCGGATTAAACTGGATTTGACCTAAAATGTGTTGAAAATGGCGTTCAAAGCTAAAAAAGATGTTAAATGAAGAAGGAAGTTGGATTTACTTAATCAAATTTCCTTCTCTGTTAAGCATCTTTTTTCATGAAAAAGTTTTTGGGCAAACCCTTGAGTGTGCGCGCTCTTACCCCCAGCACTTGAATTCAAACTTGTGGCAAACCCTGTTAAGATATTTAAGATGGCTGCTGATACTGAAAAGAACAAACTTTTCAAACCATCTTGTGCAGAATTGCTGTCACAGTAATGCAAGACTAGATATATTTCATTTGATAAGATGGAATCCCTTAGGTAAAACAGGAGCCTCACCTTGGGGAATCATTGAAGAGTCACATGGGAAATTTTAATGTCATATAATGAGATATATGTACATGTATATCCAGGAAAGCTTCAACTATTGAATATAGGAATGTACTACATACATCAGTGAAAGGTCACATGAGATTTTAATGTCATAAAATGAGATATTTTTATATGTACATGGATATCAACGAAAGTTTCAACTATTGAATGTAGAAATGTAATACATACATCAGTGAAAGGTCACATGAGATTTTAATGTCATATAATGAGATATATGTATATCAACGAAAGGTTCAACTATTGAATGTAGGAATGTAGTACATACATCAGTGAAAGATCACATGAGATTTTAATGTCATATAATGAGATATATATATCAACGAAAGGTTCAACTATTGAATGTAGGAATGTATTACATACATCAGTGAAAGGTCACATTGAGATTTTAATGTCATAAAATGAGATGATTTTATATGTACAATGTATATCAACAAAAGGTTTAAATATTGAATATAGGAATGTATTACATACATCAGTAACAGGTCATATGAGATTTTAATGTCATATATGAGAAATATGTATATCATTGATAGTTTCAAATTATGAACAGGAATGTGTTACATGTTGGGCCCTATCAATGAAGGTTTGTTTTATCTTGGAAGAATAAAGAGTTGTTTTTATTAAAAACTGAAAACAGGTCATGATGTATGCCATAACTTTTCTTGACATTACACTGAACTAAATTTACATAATGCATTCAAACTTTTATCTCTTATTCAGTTTGTAAGGGAATTTATCAGGATTTTTCAAACTTATAAAATTGGCTAAAAACATATTTTTCCAATATACCATGCCTATATGTTACTCACTGACCCTGTATTTCCAAAATGATAAAGTTTAAACATGCCAAAATAATATATTAAAAAGGGATTTCCTAACTTGGGCTACATGCATACATGTACGTTAGACTAAAATAAATTTCCCACTTGACAATGCAACATATTTTGTGAGTATCAACTGAGTCACATGGTTTCATTTTGATTTCAATTTTATCCATCATGCACAGGAGCGTATCCAGGATTTCAATTTAGAGGGGCTCAATACAATATCTGAACGGCACACATGTTTTTCTGTAGAGATATGATGAATTTTAATAAAATATAGGAGCTTATGAGGGTTGTAGATCCGCAATTGATACAGACTTACACGCAGTAAAAATTGTTTCTTAGAAAGAATCTGAATGACATCAAGCAGTATCTAAGTACTATTTTACTTTTCAAGTTTACCTCTCAAATTTAAATTATCGAGTTTGTCATGTTTTGGTGGATTTGACATACAAAACCATTCAGATTTTATTTATTAATGAGAATGAGATATATGACTTTTATCCTTTTGAATAATTATTGTATTTTTAAGACATTTATAGCTTTTTTTTTCTGATATACTCTCTTTAAGTTCAGTATTGTAATATGTTTTTAAAATAATTCAAAATCTTCAAAAGCATAATTTAGTGAGTTGTTTTGAAAAAATACAGAATGCAGAGAAAGAACCAATTTATCTGATTTCAAATTATGGAGTACCTCAGCAGTAATTGTTTACTAGTTAAGCGGGTTGATGGTGTAGTGGATAGAGTGTTTGTAACAAACAGAATAAAAGATGTTCACAACATGTTTGCTCACACCAACGCCAGAAGTTGTGGGTTTGGTCCTAGCTTTTCCTGATTCCTCAGTACTAGTTCTACAGGAAGCTGGTTTCTCTGGGCAGTTATCTGAGCTTTCTCTGCAACCACGCTAAAATAAATTAATATAAATTCTAATTATCTACTTATTTTCAGCTCCATACTACGGGAAATCTCTGCAGACTGAGTCTTCCATCCAGATGCACATGGTTATGCCCCCTCCAGATGTAAGACTTAGCACTAGAATAAATGAGAAAATAGACATCAGCTCCTCCTGTCTATTTCCACATTAGCCTATAAGCCTACTGGCACATTTGTATGGTCAAGTTAAATATCTATAACATGTATTGTGAGCGACACGTTATCATCATGTTTCGGTTCGCCCCGAGCAGAAATTTAACTGCCCAATACTGCTTTGTGACATCTGTTTATACATGTACATGTGTGAGCAAGTGACAGTTCAAGATTTCTGCTGATTATATATATATATTATTAGTCTTCTTCTTGTCCATGGAATCGAGAGCAGTTATTACTTTTTTTCTGCAAGAATATTGTTAACTTATACATTGTGTCAAATACATGTGTCATCAGTACTGTTTCTACCCTGCAAACAGACTCAAAAGAGATTCATATAATCTCTGAGCTTGCCTCTCTATTCAGCTATGATAAACAGGGCCATAGCCAAAGTTTACAGTAGGCACAAACCAAACCATGCTAGAGGTATCCGTGTGTGTATGGTATGTATGTGTGGGCGGGGGGCATGTTCCCCAAAAACTCTGGGCTCCTAGAATGCATTTACTGTGCATTTCTGATATCTGATATACATTTTAAGCCTTTAAAAACGATAAAATCAATCAATTTTATATTGTTGCCCATTGTTTACACCGTTATCTTGAATTCACATTGGTCGCCTTTTAGACTTGACATAATTGTACATATCAACTATCTAATACGAATATTGTTTTTTATCATAATATATTCGAACTGAAAATATGATATGACAAGGATATGATGTTTTGTTGCAAGAGCAATTCATACTTTGGGGATAACTATTCTTTTTATAAAAAACACTAATTAAAATTTCAAACATCTACAAAGTCTACAGGAGGCAAGTGCCTCCGTTTGCCTCAGTGTAGCTACAGCCCTGATAAATAAGTATGAACTAAACACGGGAACAAGTAGACAATAACTGCCTATAGAATGACATTTTGCTCCAAGGTAATGATACACAATGATAGTACAGTTAAACCTGTGCAATTGGTCACCTCTATTAAGCAGCCACTTGTCTTAAGCAGCCACATTTGCTATTTCACATTTTTAGCTGGCCGGGATGAATGTCCAGGAGAGTATTGCCATAACCCTGGCGTCGGCATCGTCTGTAGACACCCAGGTTAAAGTTTTGTGTTTTGTTGCGTTTAAGTTTTGGGTGTTTGCCTCCAATCTCAATCTTTGCATGGGTGGCAAGTTTTATCCCATAGGCTAGGTCTTCTGACAACTCTTGTTTTGCTTTAAGATCAAATTCACCTGTATTAAGCAACAACCTGTCATAGAAGGCCACTTTTGTTCCTTCCCTTGACTAGACAGGTTTTAATGTATAATATATTTTAATATGATGAAATCGATCTTTATACTTAGAAGAATACTCAGATCTTTGCGTTTCATTATCATTCATCTCTCACTGTTGATTCAAATGCGAAAGTTATCAGTTACTTGCTGAGATTGGTATTCTCAAGTACTGGTTAACAATTCACGTTCCCAGGAAAGAGGGGTTAGATTAACTGATAGTCAGTTTGCCCTCGATGGCATAAAAAGGATGCTAAATATTCAAACAAACTAATCTATATTCATAACTTAAATACTGTGTTTAACTACAATGTCCTGTGTATATGTTTGTTTTTCAGAGTTTGCAGACTGACTACGGCATACCTATGGCATTAAAATACTCAACAAAACAAAACCATTCTGTCAGTGAAGAACTCCTCAGTCAAATGGTAAAAAACTTACACATACTTTTCTTGCATACCAGATCAGAATATCTGTATTTTTACCGGGGTTAGATATTTCTATCTCACCATTATGATCCTCTGGATACCACAGGGATGTCATATTTCATATAATCATTTAAAGAAATAGTAAAAAGTAATATGTGTAAATAACTTTTTTTTTTCAATAATTGTTTTGGAAAAGGTTTTTAATAAAACCTCCAAATAAAAAGAATTTTGGGTAAAATATGTACTTGTAAGTGATTTGACTTTTCTGTTTATATAGAGGGCGTGATCCAGGGCCAGAGGGTCGGGGTTTTATCCTTGGCCATGGCTATGTATGGTGACTTGAGCAAGCCACTTTATCTACAAATGCTTAATACTGGTACTAGAACATTTTAATATGTTTGGTCATAGTTTTGAAGATTTGGTTGAAAACTCTTTCACCATAAACCTTGATAGTTCTTAAAGCTAATGAAAATTAAACATTTATTACAATAATACATATATGACCAGTGAATAAGCGAAATATCATGTTTTTTAACCATTTTATAAGAGTTAAGCCTAAATAGGAATAGAATAAAGGATTTGTTCAAATACTTGGGTTTTCTAATTTCATATTGGCATCATATATTTTCAGAAATGAAAATTTATCAAAGTTTCTGTGTGCTTCTTTAATATTTATTGTTTAGTTGAGCATTTTTGAGTAGATCTAGATTAATTGAACATATGTTGCCTTGCTGACCTGCTCCTTGTTGTTTATTGTTTACAGAAGAAGTTAGCCGACTTTTACAGAGGGTCACCTGACTGGATCACCTTTCAACATTCCTGGCATCCTGGGATAACATACTTGGAGAAACTGAAGGTGACCACAAACATATACAAATGTACATGTCACGTGTCATTTACTGATGGTGACGCACCTTCTTGTGAAATAACATGTTAAGATTGGCTTTAATACCATTTTCAACACATTGAAGGTTAAAAATGTATATGTGCACGGCATCCAGCTTTACTGTTAAAGCGGAGACCAGTTTACTGAGTCAGTAGTATGTCCTATGATGGAATTAACACTTTTTTAACCACAAGTTCTTTCTCCTACATGTTCTATATATTTATATCGCGATACAAGCTGCTTACATTATATGAATGTTATAACTTATTAAAATACACTAATATTTTATTTAAGATACTACTAACGCGTCCGCATTATCGTAGATTTAGCGTCAATCGTCCCTTGTGGCGATGGCTATATAAACAGGGTTATCTTCCCTAGAACTCTGTACTGAGTTATCTGGCTTTACGTCGCCTCGTACTGACTATCTTCAACTGTACTTCGGCGCCAGGATCGTCAAGTCGTCCATATAACGATTATGTGGATTGCTGTCCTTATAGCAGTTCTACCACCAACTGACTTATTGTCACGTCTATACGTCGTTAACGTAGCTGACACATACTTCGCTTACGTCTAAAAACGGCTACAATATACATAATAAACTCAGATTTACTAGTTACTCAATACGTAATGGCATTTTTATCAATATATGATAACAGTGCATTCAGTTCTTACTATCCAACAGTTTCATTATAGATTTATCAACATATTACAACATCTCATATTTGAACTTTCGTCAATCCCAAAGTAGCAATTATATCTCTACCTAATTTCTCATTTATAATATAAACAATCACAGGCCAATTCTGTATCTATTCACTTTGTGAATATCAGAATAGGCATCCACAAAATTTAATTACACATACCAATCAATTCTAACATGATGAATTTCAATTCTTCATCGTAAACACGATATCAACAGCTTAAAATACGTTCTCAGATTCCTCGGCCTATATTCTTACAAAACAACTCTCAATACAACGGATGTGAATTTAAATTACAGACATTCTCGTCGTAATGGATATGAACAATTTATACAACTTTAATTAGATCTGATTACGTCAAAATATATCTATCAGACATTTAAATAACTCAATCATATACAACATAATATAAAATTCACATACCCATCTGCCGTTCTGTAATGGAACAGTAACATTCTGAATCCTTCTCGTCACAAAGTTTCAGAAAGATGTTTTTCTACTAGACTGGACAAAGTTTCCATAATACAGTCAGATATATATAGTAAAACACTTGACATACCTTAGTGAATTTCGTGCAAATTATGAATCAACAACTTTCAATAGATATCGTACGATGCAGATTTTACGCTTTAGTTTTATAAATAATAAACCTGTTTAATTGTTCTAACTTTCTGAATACTTAATGGATTTTCATGAAAAAAAAACGTCAAAATATGTTTTAACAATCCCACGCTCTAATATAGCCTATATCATTCCAATAGACACGTACTAGCTGACACTACCAAATTAGGCCACAGCAACCTAACTATTTTGTTAAAGCACCCAACTGTCAGTCCAGGGTTTGGGAGCTAGAATGGGCTGCAGTCTCCGTGATAATTAACTTTACAGAATCGCAGGGAAAAGTGGTTAGGTAAACTAATCGTTTGTTAGCCCATGACAGCATAAAAATGACACAGAATATTCAACCAAACAATTATACTGTTTGCAGAAGACGCCATGACAAGACTGTCAGAGGGGAGCCATCATCATTACACTTGTTTGTTTCTCCCGGGACTTGTAGAATAGGAAAAGCAACTCATAAATTTTGTGAAAGCTCACGTGTTCGCGCAAAATCTCATTTTCAATTATCATAACTTCCATTCATCTGAGAAATGCAGATCAAAATTGTTGCTTGCACTATGAAATTTTCTACAAAGTGAGACCATTCAGTGCAATTTGTGTGTTTAATTATTGAAATATTAATGATTACAAAGATTTGCATACAACATAATTATTGAATGCAAGTATTACTTTATATCATGTCTCTAATATTTTCAGGAATTATATTCATTATTTTCCATTTGCAGACATCATTGAACAATAAATTACCCGAAGATCAGGTGGACAATGGAACATTTCTGGATTTTGTACAACATGTTCTTACACTTAAAGTGTGAGACTTAATATGAGGCAAGCAGAAATATAAACTGTGGTTTATGATTTTAAATGATTGTAAACTTTTTGAGTTGTACATTTTCGTTTTAACTATAAGCTTTGTAACATATAACGAAGTACACTTTGGAGATGGTCTATATATCCGGAACTTAACTGCTGAGCTGATGACGGATTTTGTTGCTGGTTTCAACAGATGAATACTAATGAAGGACAACTGTGAAACTATGGAAGATAATTCTCGTAGAAGACATGGCAGCATTTTCTGACAGCTGCCATGTTATTTTCTAATTTCTCGCATATCAAATAAGAATAGCTGTCATTTTGTCAGTGTTGGATATTTTCATCTCACTGTGGACCAAGATAAATTTCACAAGCTCATAAAATGCACGTGCTGGTATGACGTCAAGCAATTTTCAGAAGACAGGCAATCATTGTGTTTGTTTGGAAAACAAATAATTGTGGTTGGTATGAAAGAAAATGTTGGATGAGTTAAGTTGTATCACTTTTTTGATAGAAGCCTAGGCAGAGCCGCGGTTAAGAATAAAACTGAAAGTTCTGGTTGCATCTCAACCTTGTAGCCATGAAATATTCTTATAATAGTGAAATTTCTGGTGGATTTTCGTATAGAATTAAATTGTAAAGTATGTCTTGTGTTCATTTTCTTTTTTCAGCTTTTCAGCTGAATATTTTTTACAATGTATACAGTTGCATGGATGGTACAGATATATATCTCAAACTACTATGATATTTGCAATAGTGCTCCATTGTAGCATTAATATCCAAAGACAGTGAACAAAAAAATAAATGTGTCTGTGCTCATATTCTTCACTGGTTCAAGATCAGCAATTATAAAGATAAAAATCATGCATAAACCTTTTTTACAAAAAATCAATGGTTTTGTGATACCTGAAATAAAGTGGTGCGAGTCCTGGATATATTACTTGCTGAAATCTCTACATTCAAGTATTTGTATATTTACATTTCTGCTGTCTTCTACTGACAAATGTTCATGACTGAGACTTGAATTTTTAAATACAGGCGATTGGTTCATACACTTGTTATTGACACCTGAGAATGTTCACTTTTTGCGGTAGCTTCGAAAAATTGAAAAAAAATGCATAAAAAATTCAAGTCTCGGTCATGAAATTTTGACGGTAGAAGACAGAGATGGCACTCTTAACGTATACAAACTCTCTTTGAAATCGGATGACATTTGCTGTATTAAATTTACCTGTATGTAAATGATGCATTTTCACAGACCCTGAGTGTATAAAAAGCAATATGTTGATGAAAATCACTAATTTAATGTTGATGAAAATCACTAATTTAATAAGTTGTTAAATATTTCATCATCCAATGAAAACTCAAAATTGTGATAATCAGAAATTGTTGCTAAAAAAAATACATAAGTAAATAAGACGGTGTTCATTCTTAAAGTCGCTGAATGGAACAGCAATCGCAACTCGTAAATAGCAGATGTTGATCTGCTTTCTTGTTCCTAGAGAGATTTCATTGACTGGTTTTTCTAATTTATTTTAGATCAATTGCAACGAAAGCTCAGAATTTATATGAATCGCTCTCGAGTTCGCTTCCTGGGTATAACCAGTACTGAGTGTTGTTTTATGAGAGGCATCGTGTCGACCGGGGGATCGAACCCGCAACCTCTGGCGTGAGCGACCAATACTCTATTCATTACACTATCATCCCGCTTTAATTTCATTGGCTGAGGAAGAAGGTCATAGCATTCTATATAAAATGGAATGTTCTATTTTGAAATTTCTGAGTGATTTTATTGGCTGAAAAATTATGACGACTATTCTTTGATTCATGACTTCAAAATCATTAAAATGATACATTCTGACCCCAAATCTACCCGAATCTCAAAACAAAAGTTCGGTTTACTTACCGAAATTGATACCGATATGTGTACATGTATGTGTTGTTGGGGAAATTGGTTCAACCAATGACCTTTAAAAGTCTATTTTAATTTGTCTTCCTTGTTCCATTTTGTATGGGCTACCGCTCCGATTCCATCACAATACCCATAATGCTAGTTGTAATGCGCATTACGATGTATGTCTCGGATCCATTCTGTGGTATCAGTGACTTAATTACAGAGACTTTATAGCAGGCTAATATCAATTTAACACGCATGGCTTAAATTTCGGATGACACTTTTCGTATTTCTGTAATAACTCGCTGAACATTTGTCTGAATTCAACTTTTGTCCCAAAGTAAAGGCGAGAAAAATGTAGACTACTTTCAATTATAGATTATTTAGTATTTTACTTCTGAATTTAAATTATTACGGGTTGAAAACGATAAATGTTGGAAGTTTTTAACGAAATATTTCAGTATTTTTTAACAAAAAAAGATAGTGTACTCGTGTCAACAAAAACCGGTTTAACAGCTTTCATAGAATTTCTTGTCTCAAATAGACACCGTCGCGATTTGATTGAATTTTTGATTTTTTTAAAACGATGCTAAAACACCATACAACAACAGCAAACAAATGACGAGTCCGATTTTTATCCTGAACACATTGCACGTGCATGGTCATTGAGGTTTAATCTTTATCAAGCTAGTGTTTATGTCTTCGTAAACGGTTCAAGATAGCCACCAAAGAGTTGCGAAATGTACACTGCATGGCTATTAAAAGTGTAAATTCGTAGCTCGTAAGAACTGGTTTTCATAAAATATGTTTTTATGACCGATCAGAATTCAGTAAGGCCGCTGTTAATAAAATATCTGTTAAAAATGAGAAATTTTCAAATTGAATCTCTGAAACCCTGTATTAAATCCTAATCGAATTCAATATGCATGATCCTTGAATTGATCGTCAAATCTTTATTTTGCCATTGTGAAATATTTGACATGGGTTTGCATTGAGTTATAGTATTAAAAATCAGATCTCTGTTTTTCATGGAAGCTCGTAATCCAATATGAACTTCGTTACTAATATTGATTGACATTTCGTGGAATTAGCATTGAGTTATATAGAGAAATTTATTACATCAACAACTGCATTTAAACCGCTGATCAAATTTTAATGAATTTTTATATACCCATAAAGACGTGTGCTCTTCCATAAATTTGTATTTGCCCTCTTCGATGACTATTTAAGACTGCTGCCTCGTGGCTATTAAATTTGCATCGAGTCATATCGACTTTGTAACCAGACGAACGTACAAAACAATTGCTAGCCATCTTGTTATCTCGTTTTTTCCAAGAATGTGTTACTTTTTTCGATGACGATATTCCTTCGGCACCATCAATAGTTTAATCGTAGGCCAGAAGTGCTTAAAATGCCATGGTGAGTTGTCTGTTGTTCATCTGTTATCTTTTCTTGTAAGCACTGTAACACATTCAGTTTTCATCCAAGCCTGATCAAACATGGTCAGGATGTTTATGTCTCTGGGACCTCTGACGAGTTGTTGAACCGGCTCTATTGGACCAGAGTGGACATAGTTCTAGCCCTTGATGATGTAAAACAATTAATTTTTGTTCTGTAAACACTCAAGGGTCGGAACCTACGTTACACGCGCCGCTAAATACGGCACCGGAAAGTTGTTTCAAAAGCTTGTTTTAGTGATGTTTTGTGTCAAATTTGGTTACATGTGTAGATTTTATAGTTCCTACCGGCCGGCTGGGTATTGGAGAAATATATGTTTATTTATGACAGCTAAATGAATATTCCGTATATAGTGATACTTTTCAAAGGTGATGTGGTGCAGTTTTCTTGTAATGGCATTTACTTCCACGGACAATTAATTTGGACAACACATTATTTAGTTAGTATACTCGCCCATTGCATAGAGCTACCACTTTGTCTGTTCAAATCTTACCGATTCCCTTTTTAATGTTAAGTTCCGTTTTTATTGTCCATACTTATATAATGGGTAGTACTGTTCCAAACTATGCTGTATTCTTCCATATGACCTTGACCTCAGCTTTCCTACTTGAATCAGCGGTGATAGGAGATTTACAATGAGACGCAGTGTCGCATACTAATCATCACGCAGACTGTTGCCAAGCGGGAATTTGAACCCACGACTCCTGTATTGATAGTCAGACGTGCTACCGACTGAGCTTACTGGACCCGGTCCTTTTAGCGGTAAAGTAGTCCATAAAATATTGTGATATTGCTGTTTGTTAAACATTGTTGACCTATATCACTCATAGTATAGTGAATAGTACTTTTCAAAACTATGAACACTGATTTTAGAGGATCTTGGTTGCTACGGATAAATAATTAAAAAATATATTGTTTATGTTTCTATGTTTGTCTATTATTTGTATACGGTTTTGTCTTAGACCACCATCTTTTCATAACCAGGTTCATCGCCACTGCCATCACGTGACAGGTTATAGATGACATATACACAGTTTCATTATTGGCAGAAGACCGTACAACGAACATGTCCGTCTGTAGACCTCAGCGGCGGTAGAGTGTCCGCGTCGCATGCGGAAGATGGTGTGTTCGATCCTCGGTCGGGTCATACTAAATACTTAAAAAAAATGTACCAGAAGTTTCTTCGCTTGGCGCTTAGCATTTTTATTCAAATTAGGTTTGCTCGGCCCGTTGTCAGTTTAATATGAATGGTAGGGGAATCATATCATGTGTCTGCGCCACGATACTCCATTGTGGCTCAGAATACTGTCACACATAACCGTGGCGGAGGATCGAACCCAAGACCCCCGATCCTGGATCCGATGCTCTACCATTGGACCGCGCAGTCCACACAATCGTAGCCAATTTGGAAAATAGAAGTAAAACTGTAAGCTGAATTCTAGCATAGGTCTTATTAATAGAGTATTTTGATAAAAAAGAAAACAGAACTCACCGAAACGTGATTTCTGTGAGTAAATTTGGCTTCTTGGTCTGGGTTACGGTTTTGCTAAAGTTGCATTATATACGGTTATTTGATTAAGTGTTTCTTTCCTGATTTATCATCGACATTAGCGATTTCATCATAACGACTTCAGTATTATGCAAATGAAATCTTTCCTCGCTTTGTCGTTGCTATGGTCGTCTCTCGGGAAAGAGTAGTTCTGTCTTTGTTGATTGACTATTTAGCATTATCTGATATGCAAACGAAGCATTCATCGTGCAAATAGAGCATAAGTTACAATTTAAACACACGACCTCTGTCTTTTCATGTATGAAACTACTAGATTTTATGTGAAGCTATCTTATCTTAAGTATCTCTTCTCTTTCAAAATAACCAAATGCTGTATAATGGATAATAGATCAAGATAGACTGTTGTTTAACGCCCTTTTCAACACACGGCATGTTACATATGGCATATCGAGATCGGGATGAAGACCTCAGAATAAATCTGATTAGAACCATCGTATTTCCGTAAGTAACTGGCACAATAACTGAAGTTTTTTTACCAACCCGGTCTCGAACCCACGACCTCAGCGATGGGAGGTAAGTGGTCATTACACGCAGGCACCTTGGACCACTCGATCACGAAATATCCAGTTTTGGGTAAACATATTTCATTAAGTATCCTCCGTTCCCAAGTGGTTTGAGGTGACGTCTCTAGGTCACTTACCTCTCACTGCTAAAGTCGTACGTTCGAGTCCCGCTCGCTCCAAAAACGTTAAACATTGACAGTTACTTGCGGAAAGACGGTGGTCTACTCAGATTCATTCTCCAACTGGATATGCCGTATATAATCTGAAATGTGTTGAAAATGGCGTTAAACACTATTAAAAAAACTTGAATCTCATGCAATAAAATGTAAGTAAGATAAATTTACGATATTATGTCACTATTGTACACAACCGTCTCTATATATTGTGAAATCATCTTCAAGTACACAGGTAAAAATGCTACGCATATTAAACGTATGTTTCTGATTATCATATGTTAATTTACGTATGTTAAACGTATGTTAATCAAAACGCATGTAAAACATACGTTTAATATACGTTAAACATATGTGTTGTCCAACATATGTTAAACATACGTGGCATTTTTTACCTGTGTATGAACACACGTGAACTGTGAGTGGCAAAGCTTTCGTGAACTCATTCGGGGTTCACTTAGTCTACTTTGCACGAATACTTTCAAATTATGAACTTTAAAAAAATTTCATTTTTTTAAAAAAATGGAACGGAATATAGAGGATTTTACATTTGTTGAATTTATTAAACTAGTTGGTAAAATATATTATGTGAGGCTCTGGCGAGTATAACACTTATTTTGCCAACGAGTTTAACAAATACGCTGCTCTCATTGTACTCGGTATATGTCTAGCAGCTCTCTCATTGTACTCGGTATATGTCTAGCAGCTCTCTCATTGTACTAGGTTTATGTCTAGCAGCACTCGGTATATGTCTAGCAGCTCTCTCATTGTACTCGGTATATGCCTAGCAGCTCTCTCATTGTACTCGGTATATGTCTAGTAGCTCTCTCATTAAACTCGGTATATGTCTGGCAGCTCTCTCATTGTACTCGGTATATGTCTAGTAGCTCTCTCATTAAACTCGGTATATGTCTGGCAGCTCTCTCATTGTACTCGGTATATGTCTGGCAGCTCTCTCATTGTACTCGGTATATGTCTAGCAGCTCTCTCATTGTACTCGGTATATGTCTGGCAGCTCTCTCATTGTACTCGGTATATGTCTAGCAGCTCTCTCATTGTACTCGGTATATGTCTGGCAGCTCTCTCATTGTACTCGGTATATGTCTTGCAGCTCTCTCATTGTACTCGGTATATGTCTGGCAGCTCTCTCATTGTACTCGGTATATTTCTGGCAGCTTTCTCATTGTACTCGGTATATGTCTGGCAGCTATCTCATTGTACTCGGTATATGTCTGGCAGCTATCTCATTGTACTCAGTATATGTCTGGCAGCTTTCTCATTGTACTCGGTATATGTCTTGCAGCTATCTCATTGTACTCGGTATATGTCTGACAGCTCTCTCATTGTACTCGTTATATGTCCAGCAGCTCTCTCATTGTACTCGGTATATGTCTAGCAGCTCTCTCATTGTACTCGGTATTTGTCTGGCAGCTCTCTCATTGTACTCGGTATATGTCTAGCAGCTCTCTCCTAGTACTCGGTATATGTCTAGCAGCTCTCTCATTGTACTCGGTATATGTCTTGCAGCTCTTTCATTGTACTCGGTATATGTCTTGCAGCTCTCTCATTGTACTCGGTATATGTCTAGCAGCTCTCTCCTAGTACTTGTTATTTGTCTAGCAGCTCTCTCATTGTACTCGGTATATGTCTAGCAGCTTTTGCATAATATATGCTTCTTTTGTCAAGTCTTTTAATTCGTTCAATAATAAATAAGCACTAATGTAATGTCCTCAATTTAAGGGCTTTTAGCGTAATGGGTTTGGAAATTAACTGTACTCGAGAGAAATTTTTATTGAACTCGGTATATGTCTAGCAGCTAGCAATGTTTTGCATGTAATTTGCGCAAATGTGCACTTGCTACGGAGCACATATCAAGCTGCACTGCGAATGCCGATTGCCTACAGCGTACTTCGCGTATAAATGGCTCATGTGCAGCTAACGTGCAACGCTTAATGAAATATTGATTTGATTAGATCTAAATTAACAGACATTAGTATTGTTTTAATGGAATTTAATTTTACGGAATGTTGAAAAAAAGCAACCGACTTGTATTAGATGGCAGCATTTGATTTTTACCTTGGGGTCCACTTGTCTAATGGATGAAGCACGTGGTCCAGTAGTAGAGCATCGGATCCAAGGTCAGGGGATCGTGGGTTCGATTCTCCGCCATGGCTTTATGTGGTGTTCTTTAGCAAGACCCGTTATCTGCATATACTTAATACTAGTTCTACTCAGGGATACTTCGAGTGTGATTTGTCTTAATAGTTTGAACTTGTTTCACAATCAATGTAAAATAAAAAAAAAATGTTGTTAATTTAAAAACTTGTCCAATTCGTTCTGGCTTTGAGCATTTCGGAAATTAAGTATTATTTTAAGTGCATTGTATCATCATTTAAGTATTTTCATTAAGTATTCTAAAAATCCAAATTATCGTCTTGCGTGTAGCAAAACATTGTGGTAGCGAACGTAATTACTCCTCCGGAAACATATTACCAGTATTCACGTTATTACATACAGAGTTATAATGTGACTTTATAACAAATTACCGGTGTTCACGTTATTACATAAAGAGTTATGATGTGACTTCATAACAAATTACCGGTGTTCACGTTATTACATAAAGAGTTATGATGTGACTTCATAACAAATTACCGGTGTTCACGTTATTACATAAGGAGTTATGATGTGACTTCATAACAAATCACCAGTATTCACGTTATTACATATAAAGTTATGATGTGACTTCATAACAAATTACCGGTGTTCACGTTATTACATAAGGAGTTATGATGTGACTTCATAACAAATCACCAGTATTCACGTTATTACATATAGAGTTATGATGTGACTTTATAACAAATTACCGGTGTTCACGTTATTATATACAGAGTTATGATGTGACTTCATAACAAATTACCGGTGTTCACGTTATTACATATAGAGTTATGATGTGACTTCATAACAAATTACCAGTGTTCACGTTATTACATATAGAGTTATGATGTGACTTTATAACAAATTACAGGTGTTCACGTTATTACATATAGAGTTATGATGTGACTTTATAACAAATTACCGGTGTTCACGTTATTACATAAAGAGTTATGATGTGACTTCATAACAAATCACCGGTATTCACGTTATTACATACAGAGTTATGATGTGACCTCATAACAATTCACCGGTATTCACGTTATTACATAAAGAGTTATGATGTGACTTTATAACAAATTGCCGGTGTTCACGTTATTACATAAAGAGTTATGATGTGACTTGTTATTTTATATAGAGTTATGATGTGACTTTATAACAAATTACCGGTATTCACGTTATTACATATAGAGTAATGATGGGTCTTTATAACAAATTACCGGTATTCACGTTATTACATATAGAGTTATGATGTGACTTTATAACAAATTACCAGTGTTCACGTTATTACATATAGAGTTATGATGTGACTTTATAACAAATTACCCGTATCCACGTTATTACATATAGAGTTATGATGTGACTTTATAACAAATTACCAGTGTTCACGTTATTACATATAGAGTTATGATGTGACTTTATAACAAATTACCCGTATCCACGTTATTACATATAGAGTTATGATGTGACTTTATAACAAATTACCGGTATTCACGTTATTACATATAGAGTTATGATGTGACTTTATAACAAATTACCTGTATTCACGTTATTACATATAGAGTTATGATATGACTTTATAATAAAAAAAAACTGTATTCACGTTATTACATATAGAGTTATGATGTGACTTTATAATAAAAAAACCAGTATCCACGTTATTACATATACGTTATGATGTGACTTTATAACAAATTACCGGTATTCACGTTATTACATATAGAGTTATGATGGGACTTTATAACAAATTACCGGTATTCAGGTTATTACATATAGATTTATAATGTGACTTTATTACAAATTACCGGTATTCAGGTTAATACATATAGAGTTATAATGTGACTTTATAACAAATTACCCGTATTCACGTTATTACATATAGAGTTATGATGTGACTTTATAACAAAATACCGGTATTCACGTTATTACATATATAGAGTTATGATGTGACTTTATAACAAATTACCGGTATTCACGTTATTACATACAGAGTTATGATGTGACTTTATAACAAATATCCGGTATTCACGTTATTATATATAGAGTTATGATGTGACTTTATAACAAATTACCGGTATTCACGTGATTATATATAGAGTTATGATGTGACTTTATAACAAATTACCGGTATTCACGTTATTACATATAGAGTTATGATTTGACTTTATAACAAATTACCAGTATTCACGTTATTACATATATAGTTATGATATGACTTTATAATAAAAAAAAACAGTATTCACGTTATTACATATAGAGTTATGATGTGACTTTATAATAAAAAAACAGTATTCACGTTATTACATATACGTTATGATGTGACTTTATAACAAATTACCCGTATCCACGTTATTACATATAGAGTAATGATGGGACTTTATAACAAATTACCGGTATTCAGGTTATTACATATAGAGTAATGATGGGACTTTATAACAAATTACCGGCATTCAGGTTATTACATATAGATTTATAATGTGACTTTATTACAAATTACCGGTATTCAGGTTAATACATATAGAGTTATAATGTGAGTTTATAACAAATTACCATTATTCACGTTATTACATGTGACTTTATAACAAATTATCCATATTCACGTTATTACATATAGAGTTATGATGTGACTTTATAACAAAATACCGGTATTCACGTTATTACATATATAGAGTTATGATGTGACTTTATAACAAATTACCGGTATTCACGTTATTACATACAGAGTTATGATGTGACTTTATAACAAATATCCGGTATTCACGTTATTATATATAGAGTATCATTGTCATTGTGACAAAATACCGGTATTCACGTTATTACATATAGAGTTATGATGTGACTTTATAACAAATTACCGGTATTCACGTTATTACATATAGAGTTATGATGTGACTTTATAACAAATTACCGGTATTCACGTTATTACATATAGAGTTATGATATGACTTTATAATAAAAAAAACAGTATTCACGTTATTACATATAAAGTTATGATGTGACTTTATAATAAAAAACCAGTATTCACGTTATTACATATAGAGTAATGATGGGAATTTATAACAAATTACCGGTATTCAGGTTATTACATATAGAGTTATGATGTGACTTTATTACAAATTACCGGTAATCAGGTTATTACATATAGAGTTATGATGTGACTTTATAACAAATTACCATTATTCACGTTATTACATGTGACTTTATAACAAATTACCCGTATTCACGTTATTACATATAGAGTTATGATGTGACTTTATAACAAATTACCGGTATTCACGTTATTACATATAGAGTTATGATGTGACTTTATAACAAATATCCGGTATTCACGTTATTACATATAGAGTTATGATGTGACTTTATAACAAATTACCGGTATTCACGTTATTACATATAGAGTTATGATGTGACTTTATAACAAATTACCGGTATTCACGTTATTACATATAGAGTTATGATGTGACTTTATAACAAATTACCGGTATTCACGTTATTACATACAGAGTTATGATGTGACTTTATAACAAATTAACGGTATTCACGTTATTACATACAGAGTTATGATGTGACTTTATAACAAATTACCGGTATTCACGTTATTACATATAGAGTTATGATGTGACTTTATAACAAATTACCAGTGTTCACGTTATTACATATAGAGTTATGATGTGACTTTATAACAAATTACCCGTATCCACGTTATTACATATAGAGTTATGATGTGACTTTATAACAAATTACCAGTGTTCACGTTATTACATATAGAGTTATGATATGCCTTTATAACAAATAACCGGTGTATTCCAGCCTGACACACGCAACGCACGCACGCACGCACGCACGCACCCACGCACGCACGCAAGCATTCACACAATGTCAATGAGTAAAAAAATCTCTTTTAATTACATTGATATGACTATGACTGCTTATATGTGAAACATGATTAAACATACATATGTGACAATTTAACAACGCTATAATATCAAAATTTACATGAACATTTGCCCACAAAATCATACTTTTTTAAAATTGAAATTTTCTTCTTCTTTTTATATGATTTTACTACAGAAATTGTGTTTACAAAATATCTTTGGCTGAAACATGCGCCGCAAAAAACAACAACATTTTGGTAACCGATTATGCGATATATTTTGTTATATGTTTTGTTTTGTATATACTTATATATTTTAGCTCGATTGCTCAGTATGAAAGCTCAGAGCTAATGAACCGGTCTCGAGTCCGGTTACTGGGTAGAGTACCGAATCTTGTTTCAGAGAGGCATTTGGTCGAGCTGGGGATATGACCAGCCAACATTACCGCCGCGCTTTTTGTTATTGACAACACTTTTTTTTAATGAAAATTATCAAGTAAAACATACTTATATAAACACTGTTTCATTTTTTTCTCGATATCTCCCAAATCTGTTGTATGCATCCTTATTATGAAAACCAGGTAATTCTATGCCTGTCCCACAATCCATAGCTATTTAACGCTTTACAAACTGTGGCGTCATTCAGTTTACCTTAGAGCAACTAATCAGTCAACATGTTCATATCTCACTGCTATCTCACTGTTATCTCACTGCTCTCTCACTGCTGTCTCTCTGCTATCTCACTGCTATCTCACTGTTATCTCACTGCTCTCTCACTGCTCTCTCATTGCTATCTCGCCGCTATCTCGCCGCTATCTCACTGCTCTCTCACTGCTCTCTCACTGCTATGTCGCTGCTATCTCACTGTTATCTCACTGCTCTCTCACTGCTGTCTCACTACTCTCTCACTGCTTTCTCTCTTTCTCTCTCTCTCTCTCTCTCTGTTATCTCGCTGCTATATCACTGCTCTCTCACTACTCCCTCACTGCTATCTCACTGCTATCTCGCTGCTATATCACTGCTATGTCACAGCTCTCTCACTGCTCTCTCACTGCTATCTCGCTGCTATATCACTGCTCTCTCACTGATCTCACACTACTATCTCACTGCTATCTCGCTGCTATATCACTGTTCTCTCACTGCTTTCTCACTGCTATCTCACTGCTATCTCTTACTGCTCTCTCACTGCTATCTCTCTCACTGCTATCTCTCTCACTGTTATCTCTCACTGCTATCTCATTGCTCTCTCTCTCTCTCCTCTCTCTCACTGCTATCTCACTGCTATCTCGCTGCTATCTCACTGCTCTCTCACTGCTCTCTCACTGCTATCTCACTGTTATCTCATTGCTCTCTCTCACTGCTCTCTCACTGCTATCTCTCACTGCTCTCTCTCGCTGCTATATCGCTGCTATATCACTGCTATCTCACTGCTCTCTCACTGCTATCACACTGCTATCTCACTGACCCAAGGCTGTTCTATAGACTATTTTATACGCTGTCCCCATCGCGACAAATTATTTCAAATCATGTGAAAAGTCGAAACAACGATGATGAGAAGTCGAAACTACGATGGTGAAAAGTAATAACAACGATAATGAAAAGTCGAAAATACGATGGTGAATCGTAATATCAACGATGATGAAAAGTTGAAAATATGATGATGAAAAGTCAATTTTATTTCAATCGTTGTTTCGATTTTTCACTATCGTAGTTTCGGCTGTTCACTATTGTAGTTTGGACTGTTCACTATCGTTGTTTCTACCTTTCACCAGCGTCGTTTCATCATTTCACCATCGTTGTTTCGTTGTTCCGGCTTTACTTAAAATAATACATATGGGACGATGGCCCCCAACGTATCACCGTAATTTTAATTCTGAACTGCTATATTATATATATTTCTTAGTTTAAACTTATATATTTTACTTCGATTGTGAAACAAGTTCTTACAACTTAGGTAAATCACGCTCAAAGTCTTCCCGGTTAAAACCAGTACTAAGCATATGCGGAAAAGTGTCTTGCTCAAGGACACCACACATAGCTTATAATGATGGCGCGATTTACAACATATGAACTAGGAGACACAATCATGTTATTAATTAACGTGTATGTGTAGGCATCATAGTTTAATATTTATACTACGGAAAATAATAACCAACTGTCTGCTCGGAGCAGTCTGCTCCACTATAAAATCACGCCGTATACGCTGCCAGTCTGGACTGGTATATCAATCTAATTTCCTTACCAATATTGGAGAGACAGATTCGTTATATAAACTGTATTAGGAGCAACTAGATAGTGTTATGTCCATATAACTATGTATGCCGTATATAGAAACCAATCTTCTGTGTTGATGGGGATGATTGCACTCAGGACGATATCTTGTGATGAAGTCCACTTGACGTCGGCGAGGACGGATACTAATAAATCTGTTATATCATTTGTGTTTCGGGCACACTTTGGTTTTTTATTTGTTTCTTTATGTATATACAGGGAGGGAGATATTGGTGCTTGCAATTCTGTAACAACACTTTAAGTAAGACATATATAGTGTAAACCCAATTTATTTTTCAGACTAAATACAATACCCTACCGATATATATTTGACAAATGAAAATATAAAATAGAAGAACTGCAGTAAACGTATGCTTCGTGTGATCCATTAATTTACATGCTAGTTAAACTCCTTCTACTATGTCCTCAACAAACTGGTTGGACGCAGTAAGAACTTGTACAACGTAGTAGGAACGCAGTAGAAACCGATACGGACATGGAGTGGTTCGATAAGGACGTGGTGTGGTCTCGATGGACGCGGAGGACGTGGTCAATCTTTGGACATGTAAACAAAAAACGTAGTAAGAACTTAATAGTAATGCCAGCATTGACGAAGTATCAACGTAACTAAAACCTAGTAGGGATTTCATTGACGTAGTTCAAGCGTGGCGCTGACGGGAAAGAGTGCATGGCGTGTTTTTTGCGCTGCCACTGGGTTGTAAGCGTGTTGAGCGCGTTAGTGAGCGCGTGTTGTGGTCTGATTGGTCGTAATTAGAATGTAGTAAGGACGTAGTAAGAACACATTGGATTTGATGCGCGCATGATCATGCACGTGGTAAGAAATTAGTAGGGACGTGTTAGACGCAGTGACAACCTTGCAGGGACGTAGTAAAGACTTCGTATGAACTTGAAAACTGCAAATTTTCACCATTTTGACTACGTCCCCGGGTATTAGTGATCACTGTTTGACTATCGTTTGATAGTTTAACGTATTTTGTTTCAATACAATACATGGAACGGGCTTGAACCAAAAGTTTTGCTAACTTTAATTCGACCTTCCACTACATATTACACAGTCGTTTGATTAACAATGGCATTTTAAAATGCATTACAAAACAAAAAGCATTAACAAATATAATAGAAGAGAGAGGAACAATAGATTTTGTTCCTGTGATCCTTTAGTTCACGTTTACTGTTTGCTAATTTAAACATTTTATTTCTACTACAATGCAAGTATTTCTATGTCTGTTTTATGCTATGAATTAAAATCGTTTTTTGTGTCAATTCGAACATTGCTCGTTAATTCGAACGCCAGCGGACTGAATACACGAGTGAAGTTCCGATTGCTTTTTTTGTGAAAATGGTCTTTATTAAAGACAAAGACAAAAGGTAATACAAAAATCAATACAATAACTAAATGTCATTCTGTAAATGTACCTGCACAGTATTTACTTAACTTAGGTATGACTGACATTTTTATTGTTGAAATGTCTTTTCGAAATGTTCCATTTTTCTTTTGTATCAGACTGACTGCTGTAATAGCCACAGTACTTTTGATGGTTAGAATAACATTGGTCGATCGCACTAGTAGTCAGTGCTGAAGATTTAGACCCTCTTTGTTCATATAAGCCGCCAATTAAATTTGAAGAAAAAAATGCGATGCTTGCTTTTCTAAAGTTTTTAGAAAATCGCTCTAAAAATATGCACGTAATGGTTACCCGGAGCAGTTCAATGAAGGCAACGACGGTAAGTCTTTACACAAAGTTTAACCGGTCAAATCTACATTAATTTCAGTTTCATACTCATTCATCATTGCACAGTTCAAGGAAGAGTAATACAGATATATGAATGATAAACGGATGTTAAGATATGTAAAAAGTACACCCAAGAACCCTGTGTGTACTTTGACAAGATGTGATTTGACCGATTAAACGTCATGCAATTTTGACGTCGTTGACCTCATCGGAATGCTCCGTGTAACCATTACATGCATATTTGTATTGTTATTGCTGGATAACCGTATTCTGCACAGACACGAACTTTGGCAATTTCATAGTTTTGACTTGCGAAATCGTATAATTATTGTCTGATTCATGGCCCTTCCTTTGCAATAATGTTGATATGGTAAGCTGAACTTTCATGATCCCAGGAAATAGTGGTTAGGTAAAGGTTTCACTTAAGAAGTACCTCCCTTACATGACGATAGCAATATCTTTGCAACCAAGAAATTAGAGTTGTGTAAACCGGTTTGGCATTATTATTGAAAATGCATAATGTTGCCATATTTCAATATGATACTATTTTAACAACAACAACAACAACAACAACAACAACAACAACAACAACAACAACCTTTATTGCATCGACGATCATGATGATGGCTACAACATAAATAATCACATGAGGGTATCGGAAGAATTCACACAAACATTTCATAAACAAATGTGATATTCTAAAATCCCGGCGGGCACAGTGAGATTTTCTTGTTAAATCATTAGTAATTAAATGTATCAAGTTAAATACTTCAAGCGGGTACAAAGTTAAACAAATGATGGAGTATAGCATTTTTGTTTCCATTTTATACGTAAAATCAAATGGGGTTTCGTCATTGTTATAGGTTTAGAATTTATAGTTACCCGATGAACAATAGACTGGATTATATAGCGCATAATTTTACAATAAGACATTGTGTTTCTTTAATGAAAACACCATACAATCGACATCCACACAAAAACACACGTACACCAAATGCCTATAATTTGTTGACCTCGACGTGGGTGTAAATAGGGATTGAATGCACGAGGATCACGGTTTCCATGAGTTCTGCCGAGTTTGGACGTTATTGGATACTCTTTGATGACGCTATAATAGTTTAAAGATGCGCAGGGATACACCGCAACACACGGGTAGAATTGTTTAAAGATGCGCAGGGATACACCGCGACACATGGGTAGAATTGTTTAAAGATGCGCAGGGATACACCGCGACACATGGGTAGAATTATTTAAAGATGCGCAGAGATACACCGCGACACACGAGTAGAATTGTTTAAAGATGCGCAGGGATACACCGCAAGACATGAATAGAATTATTTAAAGATGCGCAGGGATACACCGCAACACACGGGTAGAATTGTTTAAAGATGCGCAGGGATACACCGCGACACATGGGTAGAATTGTTTAAAGATGCGCAGGGATACACCGCGACACATGGGTAGAATTATTTAAAGATGCGCAGAGATACACCGCGACACACGAGTAGAATTGTTTAAAGATGCGCAGGGATACACCGCAAGACATGAATAGAATTGTTTAAAGATGCGCAGGGATACACCGCAACACACGGGTAGAATTGTTTAAAGATGCGCAGGGATACACCGCGACACATGTAGCATTGCTTAATGATGCGCAGGGATACACCGCGACACATGGGTAGAATTGTTTAAAATTAAAGGATGTCATCAAATTTTCAAAATTGTGAAAAAGCAACCAGGTCAACCTCCTGTTTTTTCTGCATATTTGAGCCAACATCTGACTATCTATGGAAAAAAATGCAATTTAAGAAACATTTGTAATGAATTTCAGTAGTGCATTACTCTATATGAAGAACAGTGTCACCTTAATAATTGTGTGTGACGTTAACTGATCGTCTGTTAGTCTTCGGCATGAGTGACACTAAATACTCATGTGGCTGGGTGTGTACCCCAGGACTGTTTTCATTGATTCTTCACAAAAGTTATAAAGCTAGATACCATGTTACATTTTATTTTTGGACAAGCCAAAACAAGTTATTGTTATTGAATCATCAAAAATGACATTATAAGGACGAGTGTGTACTCCAGCACCCATAGTTTTCATTGGATATTCACTAATCTTATATAGTAATTATATAATCATATTGTCTCGGACTAGTTGTTGAACTGGCCAAGTTGAATTAGATCTATTTTATGTCCAAGTCATGGCTATTTGTGTCTTGAAAACTTTATTTCACGCTGTGTATGCTTTGGTACTTCGTTAAATTCAATTATCACATAATTTACGGCGCTGGAGTGTCAATAAACCCAATACATATATTTCTTACCAACCGTGTGTAATATCACTAATCGTTACGCCATACGATGACTGACGGAAACTGATAATGCGCGATTTGTTTTCTTAGTCGTTATAGAGGTGATCTGAAAAATAATCACAACTGTCGGTTTGGAAGGTCAGTGCATTGTGGGTGTCAAAACAGTTGACAGATGGGCTAATGGCAATTTCTCCTCATGACATTACTCAGACATAAACAAATCTGATTTGACCGGTTTAAGAACTGATTAATGTATATCCAATGACAACAGTTGCTGTGAGAGTACACGAAGTTCCAAATAATGCTTTTTAATCATGATTCGATGGTCATAGCTCTGACATATCCGAATTGGGGTATTCAAACTCGTGTGCATGATATTATGGTTATATAACTACTGTGTAAGTTTGGTGGAGATCCAACAAAAGCCGCCAGTACCAGAGTACATACACGGCAAAACAATTTTGTCGATTCAATGACCATAACACTGACATTAATTATCTGTTTGACCAAGTCAAAACGTGATTGGTTATGTGAATACTGTATCATTACGTGATATCACGTGACACGATGTAGTGATAGGACATGGAATTTTAGCTCCACATTTTGTGGGAATATACTTGGAAGAAATGGATTAATTTTAGTGTAATTTTGTTCTATATGTGTCGGCAAAAGCAAAGCTCATGCCGGTAAAGAAAAACTCAAACCAAAAGAGCTCTCGGAAAAAAAAATGGTAAGCGAAAAGTTATTTCGCCGCTGTTATCGGACATTACACACGATAGTGGTCAAGATGTACAAACCGGTTCTGCATACAACGGTCAATCGAGTGGACAGTCGTGTAGTTCAAATGTACTTGGAACAGACGTGAGTAAACAAAACAAACGTTTTCATTCAGATAATTATTTCCAGTTTGATAATTTAAACAGCAATTGTAACGGCAATATGGCAAACAATATGAATATGAAATACGCACATGAACATTATGCTGGTCAGTACATGCAGTCACCACAATTCACTCAGCAGTTTGATGTACATGACTTGTTGCCTCCGTCGTGGGCATTGGAACTTATGGAAGACATAAATCAAATTAAAATGTCAACGGTCAAAATATAAAGCATACAAAAAAAAACGGTAAATAAAATAAACTATAAAGTTGATCAATTGGAAAACAAAGTCAACAGTATCGAAACTAGATTAACTGACGTTGAAACATCGTGCACATTTACAAGTCAAGAATATGACAAAACAAAGAAAAAACTCGACACTACAATAATGGCAATGAAAAACATAGATGATATAAGTTAAAGTTTTGATGAAAAAATAAAACAAATAGAACTTCAGAGTAAACAATTGGATTCTAGTCAGTGATCTCGAGGTTCGCAGTCTTAGAGAAAATCTATTATTTCACGGAATAACTGAATCAACAAATGAAAACTGTGAAGAACTTATTTTAGCACTTATTAAAAATTATCTGAACATTACAAAAGATATCTCACTTGATGGAGTCCATAGAATCGGTGCAAACAAGGACAGAGGGCCTAGACCAACAGTCGCAAAATTCCACGACTATAAGGACAGAGAGTTAGTTAGAACGACGTCCAACGATCTCAAAGTACGTAACTTAGGCATAGGTATTCAACAAAAAAAAGCTGTACTTACAAAGCGACGAGAGTTATTTGCAATCGGGGAAATCAGTAAAATGGGCTAGTGCAAAACTTTTAGTTCGAGACAGTGCCGCTGGCAGCTTCCGGGAAGTAACAGAATAGGACGAAAAATAGAAGCTACGAATCCTGTCATGGAACGTTAATGGATTATTACGAAAGTTAACTGTCGAAGATTTTATAAATAATATACAGTCCTATGACATCATATATTTTAGTGAAACATGGATCAGCGAAAAACATTTTTGTGACTTAAATATTAATGGGTTTGACAGTACATACATTTATGGTATTAAACCTCACGGTACAAAGAAAGGACGGTATAGCGGAGTAATTTCTGTTTGTTACCAAAAAAACACTAAAAAATACAATTTCTGTTGTAGAAAAAAATGACTATGATATAATTTGGTTGAAAATCAAGCAAAATATGTTTTACTTTAATGAAGATGTTTAAATTTGCAACACGTACATTACATCTATTAGTTCGAAACTTTTAAAAGATAAAGATTTGGATTTTTTGAAGAAATCGAGAAAGGTATTGAAAAACATCACAAACTTGGTAAGACATATGTTACGGGGGACTTCAATTCGAGAACAAGCGATTTATCTGATATATTAGAATTAGGATACTTCAGTTTTAAGAAGAAATGTATGTGACAATATATAATGCGAATAGTATTAATGTCGAAAAGAAAATCATATGGGATGAAACAAAAGTAGAATCATTTAAACAAATGATAGTTAGTAATATTGAACAGTTAAATACATGCTACGGTGTTAATTTATCAATCGATACGCATGTCAACAATTTATCTAAATTTATATATAATACATGTAACGCGTTTAAAGTTTTTGATAAAGATATAATCGATAAAGAAAAATAATCATTTGTGTCAAATGCTTCAAAATGGGTCGACGAAAATTGCTTAACAACGAAACATGATTTTAAAAGAGCAAGAAACATATTTACATAAAATAAATCTGAAGAAAACAGAATGATATTTACACGCTTGCGTACAAAATATAACAAGATACGAAAAAAAAAAAATAAATAAATTTAAACTAAAAGAGGGACAGCGATTAGAAAAAATTGCAAAAACTCAACTAAGACAATTCTGGAAATCAATTAAAAATGCTATAAAAGAACAAAAAACAACAAGCGATGAAATAAATATAAATTACTTGTTTAATCATTTCAATTCATTATATGGAGAAAATATTGATATAGAAAACGTAGAAAATGACGATATACAAAACATTAATGATGATGCTCTCGACTCACAAATATTAAAGTCAGAAATACGTACTGCAGTTTTTAAGCAGAATAATTTTAAATCACATGGACCCGATGAAATATCAGCAGAGGTAATAAAAGCATCTTATGATATCATTTCACCATTTCTTGTAACAGTTTTTAATAGATTATTTGACAAATCGTAACACACAGAAAGCTGGGGATTATTTACACAGTAATATTGTTTAAACTAAACAAAAAGTGCTTTATTTTACAAAAAAGATGTACAATGTATCTAAAATATGTTGTTTATTTTCTCCAGATTTCAACAAATATATTTAAATCTATAAAAATGGCGAAGTCTTATTTTGCATAATTATAGTTATACTTTATGAAAGTGTTTACTAAACTTTTTTTTTTAGAATAAATGACATCAAATTGTGTTGGCTGAATGACGAGTGTTCAACTCGTCATTCAGCCAACACAATTTGATGTCATTTATTCTAAAAATCGTCCTTCCGCAAGTAATAGGCGGCAACTAAATAGCAAACTTAAAAAAAATATTTATTGATTTATTGGTTTTAAACAACTGAAATATTTTGGCAATAATAATGATCATGCGATATACGTATAGATAGTATTCATTACTGATATGTCATTCTATACATATAAATGTAAAACATAAATATCGCTTTCAACGGTTTGATAATGTGGTTCTGAAATTATCCCAATGTTTCTTTATCCATCCTGCCCTTGTGGTTCCGGCTAAGAATAAAATCACTGCCGATCTCTGCAGAGGGGTAGGAATCCTCCGAATTGGTGGCATGTTCATTTTATCATTTTTTTGTCATGTTCACTTTTGTGATTAAATTATCAACTCCTGTGTGGTTTCAGGGAGCCATATGAGTGATGGCAAGAATAAAACCACTGTGGCTCATACATGTCGTAAGAAGCGACAATTTGAGTAATACGATAGAATATGCTGAAACTCTGCAGTTCTGCAGGTATTAAGGTTCTAGGTTCATTCTACATATTCATTTGTTGGTGTATTTTTTTTAAATCTGTGTGTTAATTTTTTTTTTTTGTACGTGTAGAGTGAAGCTGGAATCTTCCTTCCTGTTGGTGTCGAATAACCTATAATATGTTGGTATGCCGTAAAGCCCAATTCATTCACTCATTCATTTATTAAAAAGAGCAGAATGTGCGAAATTAAACTAAAATGATATTGAACAAAATCAATATTGTCAAAGGAAGATGATCTAAAAGAAACAAAACCTTATATGTATGGTGACCCATTGGTGGTCATCGCGGCATATTTAACAACGAAACTACGATGATGTTAATTCGAAACAACTAAGATGAAAAGCCGAAACAACGAAACTACGATGATGAAAGTTCGAAAATTTCGTAATCTCGGCTTTTCACCATCACTGTTTCGACTTTTCGCCATCGTAGTTTTGCTGTTTCGTTATTTTGACTTTTTTTTTTGATGCCACAATGGTCTCAATGGGATACCGTACATATGCATGGCATGGCAGTCTCCGCATTATTCGAATCTACTCTTCGAGAGTACACGGGTGACGATGATACGCTAGTCAGACTTAAAACCGCCTGTTCAGCATTACACGAATTTAGAACTCTTTTTAATTTTAATAATACCATCAAACCATTTGTTACTGTAGACATAAAGAACGTCTGGACCGTTTTCTTCACACACATATCTTTATCTAAACCGTTACTTCCGGCACTGCTCCGCCTTTTCCCTCCATAATTATTTAAATGACCAGACGCCTATAATTCACGCCAGTGAATTGACATTTCATACATCCAATTTAAACTACTGGTGATGAAAAGTAGACCCTGACTTCAGACACCATGTTTTCCCATCAAGTGTTCTGCGTCATTATATTGACATTACTTGTATTTTTGTCGACTGATGCAAAGTTTCAACTATGCGATAGTTTGCCATCGACTCATTTTGAAAATGGCCAATGCAGAACGACAGACGAGCTCTGCTTATATCGTCGTGGCCAAGCTTTGGAGTGTTGATCACCACCAAATTGATCCTACGACACAGGGACTACTTTTTATTCCCTGAATTTCATTTTTGTCATTTATTCAAAATAAGCGAACAGATATAAATCAAATAATGAAAATATAATGTGGACATTGTAGTATGATTGCTGTTTTTTATAAAAAAAGAACATGTTGTATAAAATTAACCAAACACTACAATGATATCAACAAAATTAGGTGGGCGTATGAATATTTACTTAACCCTTTACTTCAAATAGACGTCTTTGGACACCTCTAATATAGAAGGCTTTTGAATTATTGGGTGAATTATGTTTAGTGAGTGGAAAACAGTGCTGGAAGAGTTCAGATTGCTCGTAACTGCACTGTTTTCAAAGGCCTTCTGTGATTGGTGCGTTAAAACGCGTATCTATGGAGTAAAGGGTTAAATTAAGTACTTAATTTATCTACTGGTTACCGTTTATAATGATCATACTTAAATTTTTAACCAAAAATAATATATAACACGAGTTTACATGAGCGTTTGGAGTTTATGATCGAATTTATTAAACGAGTTTGCAAACAAATATATTCCGAGCATTTAAATATGTTTGCCAATGAGTTTAATAAATTCAGTGATAAATGAGCACAAATGTAAAATTACATTTACACTGAGACAAATTTCTAATTGGTCACCCACATCTTGTTGGCAGTTATCAAAAATGGAAATGCTAAACATAACAACTAGAAGTAGATCGTGTACACATATAAATGGATATGTGTTGTATGACAATTAGTAACAGTAACTTAATAAATGAAAATGTTACACCACTACAAAGAGCAGCATCTTCCTCATTTCGAAAAGTTACACTTTTTTACATTTACTTTAGTACGGTAAATATGAAAGCCTACTCTCAAGCTATTCCAATCTCTTACACAGCAATTAGGAAACACATGAAACAATTAAAGGGTTAATCCGTGTGTCCCATTGGATATTCTATTATCAAACATCTTTGAAATGAGTTTCTGTTAAAAAAATGCATTTTCTATGGTATTTAGATAGTAATTTCAATTTATCCTGCATTTTCAACTTTATAGTTGTATGTTTGATTTTCATCAACTTTATGATGCTTCACTCATTAAATGCAGTTACCAAAACAATAAAATTGATACATTTGTCACAATTTCCAGGAAAGATATTTAAAGAAATTCAGGCCAATCAGAGCCTGATTAAATTTATTTTTATCGAATATTCACATATTGCAATATAACTGAGACTAATTATGTGATGACACATATGCTATAAACCCATTGTGTTTTATGCCCTTATGTTTCATGCCCTTATGTTTCAGGCCACTATATTCCATGCCCTTATGTTTCAGGCCTCTTTGTTTCATAGCCTTATGTTTCAGGCCCCTTTGTTTCAAAGCCTTATGTTTCAGGCCCTTATGTTTCATTTCCTATGTTTCATGTACTTATGTTTCATGCCCTTATGTTTCATTTCCTATGTTTCATGCCCTTATGTTTCATTTCCTATGTTTAATGTACTTATGTTTCATACCCTTATGTTTCATTTCCTATGTTTCATGTACTTATGTTTCATGCCCTTATGTTTCATTTCCTATGTTTCATGTACTTTTGTTTCATGCCCTTATGTTTCATTTCCTATGTTTCATGTACTTATGTTTCATGCCCTTATGTTTCATTTCCTATGTTTCATGTCCTTATGTTTCATGCCCTTATGTTTCATTTCCTATGTTTCATGCCCTTATGTTTCATGCCCTTATGTTTCATTTCCTATGTTTCATGTACTTATGTTTCATGCCCTTATGTTTCATTTCCTATGTTTCATGCCCTTATGTTTCATTTCCTATGTTTCATGTACTTATGTTTCATGCCCTTATGTTTCATTTCCTATGTTTCATGCCCTTATGTTTCATGTCCTATGTTTCATCTTCTTATGTTTCATGCCCTTATCTATCATATCCTTTGTTTCATGTCTTAAATTTTATGTCCTATGTTTCATTTCCTTATGTTTCAGTCCCCTATGTTTCATGTCCTTATGTTTCAGGCCCTTATGTTTCATGCCCTCGTGTTTCATGCCCCAATGTTTCAGCCCCCTATGTTTCATGTCCTTATGTTTCAGCCCCCTATGTTTCGTGCCCTATGTTTCATGTCCTATGTTTTCGGCCCCTATGTTTGATGCCTTTATGTTTCAGTTTCATGTCCTTATGTTTCAGGCCCCTATGTTTGACGCCCTTATGTTTCATGTCGCTTTGTTTCATGCCCTTATGTTTCAGACCTTTATGTTTCAGGCCCTTATGTTTTATGCCCTTTTGATTTATGCCGTTATGTTTCATGTCCTTATGTTTCAGGCCCCTATGGTTCATGCCCTTATGTTTCAGGCCCCTATGTTTCATGCCCTTATGTTTCATGCCCTAATGTTTCAGGACCCTATATTTCATGCCCTTATGTTTCATGCCGTTATGTTTCAGGACCTCGTGTTTCAGGCCCATATATTTCAGTCCCCTATGTTTCATATCCTATGTTTCATGTCCTATGTTTCATGCCCTCAAGTTTTAGCCCCCTATATCTAATGTCCTATGTTTCATGTCCTTATGTTACAGGCCCCTATGTTTCATGCCCTTAATGTTTCATGTCTTATGTTTCATGTCATTATGTTTTATGTCTTATGTTTCATGTCCGTATGTTTCCGCCCCCTATGTTTCATGTCCTATGTTTCATGTCCTATGTTTCATGCCCTTAAGTTTCAGTCCCCTATGTCTCATGTCCTATGTTTCATGTCCTTATGTTACAGGCCCCTATGTTTCATGCCCTTAATGTTTCATGTCTTATGTTTCATGTCATTATGTTTTATGTCTTATGTTTCATGTCCGTATGTTTCCGCCCCCTATGTTTCATGTCCTATGTTTCATGTCCTATGTTTCAAGCCCTCAAGTTTCAGTCCCCTATGTCTCTTGTCCTATGTTTCATGTCCTTATGTTACAGGCCCCTATGTTTCATGCCCTTAATGTTTCATGTCTTATGTTTCATGTCATCATGTTTTATGTCTTATGTTTCATGTCCGTATGTTTCCGCCCCCTATGTTTCATGTCCTATGTTTCTTGTCCTATGTTTCATGCCCTTAAGTTTCAGTCCCCTATGTCTCATGTCCTATGTTTCATGTCCTTATGTTACAGGCCCCTATGTTTCATGCCCTTAATGTTTCATGTCTTATGTTTCATGTCATTATGTTTTATGTCTTATGTTTCATGTCCGTATGTTTCCGCCCCCTATGTTTCATGTCCTATGTTTCATGTCCTATGTTTCATGTCCTATGTTTCATATCCTATGTTTCATGTCCTTATGTTTCATGACCTTATGTTTCATGCCCTTATGTTTCATGCCCTTATATTTCAGGCCCAAATGTCTTATGCCCTTATGTTTCATGACCTTATGTTTCAGGCCCTTGTGTTTCATGCCTTATGTTTCAGGCCCCTATGTTTCATGTTCTTATGTTTCAGGCCCTTATGTTTCATGTCCTATGTTTCATGTCCTATGTTTCGTTTCCTTTTGTTTTAGGCCCCTATGTTTGATGCCCTTATGTTTCAGTTTCATGTCCTTATGTTTCAGACCCGTATGTTTCATGTCCTATGTTTCATGTCTTAATGTTCATGTCCTTATGTTTTATTTCCTATGTGACATGTCCTTATGTTTCAGGCCCCTATGATTCATGCCCTTATGTTTCATGTCCTTATGTTTCATGCCCTTATGTTTCAGACCCTTCTGTTTCATTTCCTATGTTTCATGTTCTTATGTTTCATGCCTTTATGTTACATGTTCTATGTTTCATGTCCTTATGTTTTAGACTCCTATGTTTGATGCCCTTATGTTTCATTTTCATGTCCTTATGTTTCAGGCCCCTTTGTTTCATGCCCTTATGTTTCATGCCCATATCTTTCAGGTCTTTATGTTTCATACCCTTTTGTTTGATGCCCTTATGTTTCATGTCCCATGTTTCATGTCCTATGTTTATGTCTTTATGTTTCAGGCCCTTATGTTTCATTCCCTTATGTTTTAGGCCCTTATGTTTCATGCCCTTATGTTTCATGTCCTATGTTTATATCATTATGTTTCATGTCTTTATGTTTCAGGCCCTTATGTTTCATGCCCTTATGTTTCAGGTCCGTATGTTTCATGCACTTATGTTTCCGGCCCTTACGTTTCATGCCCTTGCCCTTATGTTTCATGTCCTTATGTTTCAGGCCCCTATGTTTTATTTCCTATGTTTCATGTCCTTATGTTTCAGGCCCCTATGTTTCATTTCCTTTGTTTCATGTCCTTATGTTTCAAGCCCCTATGTTTCATTTGCTATGTTTCATTTCCTTATGTTTCAGGTTCTATGTTTTATTTCCTATGTTTCATGTTTCATGTCCTTATGTTTCAGGCCCCTATGTTTCATTTCCTATGTTTCATGTCCTTATGTTTCAGGCCCTTATGTTTTATTTCCTATGTTTCATGTCCCTATGTTTCAGGCCCCTATGTTTTATTTCCTATGTTTCATGTCCTTATGTTTCAGGCCCTTATGTTTCATTTCCTATATTTCATGTCCTTATGTTTCAGGCCCCTATGTTTCATTTCCTATGTTTCATGTCCTTATGTTTCGGTCCCCTATGTTTCATTTTCTATGTTTCATGTCCTTATGTTTCAGGCCCCTATGTTTTATTTCCTATGTTTCATGTCCTTATGTTTCAGGCCCCTATGTTTCATTTCCTATGTTTCAAGTCCCTATATTTCAGGCCCCTATGTTTCATTTCCTATGTTTCATGTCCTTATGTTTCAGGCCCCTATGTTTCATTTCCTATGTTTCATGTCCTTATGTTTCAGGCCCCTATGTTTCATTTCCTATGTTTCAAGTCCCTATATTTCAGGCCCCTATGTTTCATTTCCTATGTTTTATGTCCTTATGTTTCAGGCCCCTATGTTTTATTTCCTATGTTTCAGGCCCCTATGTTTCATTTCCTATGTTTGATGTCCTTATGTTTCAAGCCCCTATGTTTCATTTCGTATGTTTCATGTCCTTATGTTTCAGGTTCTATGTTTTATTTCCTATGTTTCATGTCCTTATGTTTCATGTCCTTATGTTTCAGGCCCCTATGTTTCATTTCCTATGTTTCATGTCCTTATGTTTCAGGCTCTATGTTTTATTTCCTATGTTTCATGTCCTTATGTTTCATGTCCTTATGTTTCAGGCCCCTATGTTTCATTTCCTATGTTTCATGTCCCTATATTTCAGGCCCCTATGTTTTATTTCCTATGTTTCATGTCCCTATGTTTCAGGCCCCTATGTTTTATTTCCTATGTTTCATGTCCTTATGTTTCAGGACCTTATATTTCATGTCCTTATGTTTCATGTCCTTATGTTTCAGGCCTCTATGTTTCATTTCCTATGTAACATGTCCTTATATTTCAGTCCCCTATGTTTCATTTTCTATGTTTCATGTCCTTATGTTTCAGGCCCCTATGTTCCATTTCCTATGTTTCATGTCCTTATGTTTCAGGCCCCTATGTTTTATTTCCTATGTTTCATGTTCCTATGTTTCATGTCCTTATGTTTCAGTCCCCTATGTTTTATTTCCTATGTTTCATGTCCCTATGTTTCAGGCCCCTATGTTTTATTTCCTATGTTTCATGTCCTTATGTTTCAGGCCCCTATGTTTCATTTCCTATGTTTCATGTCCTTATGTTTCAGGCCCCTATGTTTTATTTCTTATGTTTCATGTCCTTATGTTTCAGGCCCCTATGTTTTATTTCCTATGTTTCATGTCCTTATGTTTCAAGCCCCTATGTTTTATTTCCTATGTTTCATGTCCTTATGTTTCAGGCCCCTATGTTTCATTTCCTCTGTTTCATGTCCTTATGTTTCATGTCCTTATGTTCATGCCCTTATGTTTCATTTCCTATGTTTCATGTCCTTATGTTTCATGTCCTTATGTTCATGCCCTTATGTTTCATGTCCTTATGTTTCATGCCCTTATGTTTCATGTCCTTATATTTCATGCCCTTATTTTTCATTCCTTAATGTTTTATGTCCTTATGTTTCAGGCCCTTATGTTTCATTTCCTATGTTTCATGTCCTTATGTTTCATGTCCTTATGTTTCATGCCCTTATGTTTCATGTCCTTATGTTTCATGCCCTGATGTTTCATGTCCTTATGTTTCATGTCCTTATGTTTCAGACCCTTATGTTTCATTTCCTATGTTTCATGTCCTTATGTTTCAGGCCTTTATGTTTCATGCCGTTATGTTTCAGGACCTTATGTTTCATGTCCTTATGTTTCATGTCCTTATGTTTCAGGTCCCTAAGTTTCTTGCCCTTATGTTTCAGGTCCTTGTGTTTCATGTCCTTATGTTTCAGGCCCCTATGTTTTATTTCTTATGTTTCATGTCCTTATGTTTCAGGCCCCTATGTTTTATTTCCTATGTTTCATGTCCTTATGTTTCAAGCCCCTATGTTTTATTTCCTATGTTTCATGTCCTTATGTTTCAGGCCCCTATGTTTCATTTCCTATGTTTCATGTCCTTATGTTTCATGTCCTTATGTTCATGCCCTTATGTTTCATTTCCTATGTTTCATGTCCTTATGTTTCATGTCCTTATGTTCATGCCCTTATGTTTCATGTCCTTATGTTTCATGCCCTTATGTTTCATGTCCTTATATTTCATGCCCTTATGTTTCATTCCTTAATGTTTTATGTCCTTATGTTTCAGGCCCTTATGTTTCATTTCCTATGTTTCATGTCCTTATGTTTCATGTCCTTATGTTTCATGCCCTTATGTTTCATGTCCTTATGTTTCATGCCCTGATGTTTCATGTCCTTATGTTTCATGTCCTTATGTTTCAGACCCTTATGTTTCATTTCCTATGTTTCATGTCCTTATGTTTCAGGCCTTTATGTTTCATGCCGTTATGTTTCAGGACCTTATGTTTCATGTCCTTATGTTTCATGTCCTTATGTTTCAGGTCCCTAAGTTTCTTGCCCTTATGTTTCAGGTCCTTGTGTTTCATGTCATTATGTTTCATGTCCTTATGTTTCATATCATATGTTTCATGTCCTATGTTTAATATCCTTATGTTTCAGGTTCCTAAGTGTCATGCCTTTATGTTTCAGGTCTTTATGTTTCATGTCCTTATGTTTCAGGCCCTTATGTTTCATGCACTTACGTTTCAGACCCTTCTGTTTCATTTTTATGTTTCATGTCCTTATGTTTCATGCCCATGCCCTTATGTTTCTGGCCCTAATGTTTCATTCTCTATGTTTCATGTCCTTATGTTTCAGTCCCCTATGTTTTATTTCCTATGTTTCATGTCCTTATGTTTCAGGATCCTATGTTTTATTTCCTATGTTTCATGTCCTTATGTTTCAGGCCCCTATGTTTCATTTCCTATATTTCATGTCCTTATGTTTCAGGCCCCTATGTTTCATTTCCTATGTTTCATGTCTTTATGTTTCAGGCCCCTATGTTTCATTTCCTAAGTTTCATGTCCCTATGTTTCAGGCCCCTATGTTTTATTTCCTATGTTTCATGTCCTTATGTTTCAGGCCTTTATGTTTTATTTCCTATGTTTCATGTCCTTATGTTTCGGGCCCCTATGTTTCATTTCCTATGTTTCATGTCCTTATGTTTCAGGCCCCTATGTTTTATTTCTTATGTTTCATGTCCTTATGTTTCAGGCCCCTATGTTTTATTTCCTATGTTTCATGTCCTTATGTTTCAAGCCCCTATGTTTTATTTCCTATGTTTCATGTCCTTATGTTTCAGGCCCCTATGTTTCATTTCCTATGTTTCATGTCCTTATGTTTCATGTCCTTATGTTCATGCCCTTATGTTTCATGTCCTGATGTTTCATGCCCTTATGTTTCATGTCCTTATATTTCATGCCCTTGTGTTTCATTCCCTTATGTTTTATGTCCTTATGTTTCAGGCCCTTATGTTTCATTTCCTATGTTTCATGTCCTTATGTTTCATGTCCTTATGTTTCTTGCCCTTATGTTTCATGTCATTATGTTTCATGCCCTGATGTTTCATCTCCTTATGTTTCATGTCCTTATGTTTCAGACCCTTATGTTTCATTTCCTATGTTTCATGTCATTATGTTTCAGGCCTTTATGTTTCATGCCGTTATGTTTCATGTATTTATGTTTCATGTCCTTATGTTTCAGGCCTCTATGTTTCATTTCCTTATGTTTCATGTCCTTATATTTCAGTCCCCTATGTTTCATTTTCTATGTTTCATGTCCTTATGTTTCAGGCCCCTATGTTCCATTTCCTATGTTTCATGTCCTTATGTTTCAGGCCCCTATGTTTTATTTCCTATGTTTCGTGTCCCTATGTTTCATGTCCTTATGTTTCAGTCCCCTATGTTTTATTTCATATGTTTCATGTCCTTATGTTTCAGGATCCTATGTTTTTTTTCCTATGTTTCATGTCCTTATGTTTCCGTCCCTATGTTTCATTTCCTATGTTTCATGTCCTTATGTTTCAGGCCCTATGTTTCATTTCCTATGTTTCATTTCCTTATGTTTCAGGCCCCTATGTTTCATTTCCTATGTTTCATGTCCTTATGTTTCAGGCCCCTATGTTTTATTTCCTATGTTTCATGTCCTTATGTTTCAGGCCCCTATGTTTCATTTCCTATGTTTCATGTCCTTATGTTTCAGGCCCCTATGTTTTATTTCTTATGTTTCATGTCCTTATGTTTCAGGCCCCTATGTTTTATTTCCTATGTTTCATGTCCTTATGTTTCAAGCCCCTATGTTTTATTTCCTATGTTTCATGTCCTTATGTTTCAGGCCCCTATGTTTCATTTCCTATGTTTCATGTCCTTATGTTTCATGTCCTTATGTTCATGCCCTTATGTTTCATTTCCTATGTTTCATGTCCTTATGTTTCATGTCCTTATGTTCATGCCCTTATGTTTCATGTCCTTATGTTTCATGCCCTTATGTTTCATGTCCTTATGTTTCATGCCCTGATGTTTCATGTCCTTATGTTTCATGTCCTTATGTTTCAGACCCTTATGTTTCATTTCCTATGTTTCATGTCCTTATGTTTCAGGCCTTTATGTTTCATGCCGTTATGTTTCAGGACCTTATGTTTCATGTCCTTATGTTTCATGTCCTTATGTTTCAGGTCCCTAAGTTTCTTGCCCTTATGTTCCAGGTCCTTGTGTTTCATGTCATTATGTTTCATGTCCTTATGTTTCATATCATATGTTTCATGTCCTATGTTTAATATCCTTATGTTTCAGGTTCCTAAGTGTCATTCCTTTATGTTTCAGGTCTTTATGTTTCATGTCCTTATGTTTCAGGCCCTTATGTTTCATGCACTTACGTTTCAGACCCTTCTGTTTCATTTTTATGTTTCATGTCCTTATGTTTCATGCCCATGCCCTTATGTTTCTGGCCCTAATGTTTCATTCTCTATGTTTCATGTCCTTATGTTTCAGTCCCCTATGTTTTATTTCCTATGTTTCATGTCCTTATGTTTCAGGATCCTATGTTTTATTTCCTATGTTTCATGTCCTTATGTTTCAGGCCCCTATGTTTCATTTCCTATGTTTCATGTCCTTATGTTTCAGGCCCCTATGTTTCATTTCCTATGTTTCATGTCTTTATGTTTCAGGCCCCTATGTTTCATTTCCTAAGTTTCATGTCCCTATGTTTCAGGCCCCTATGTTTTATTTCCTATGTTTCATGTCCTTATGTTTCAGGCCTTTATGTTTTATTTCCTATGTTTCATGTCCTTATGTTTCGGGCCCCTATGTTTCATTTCCTATGTTTCATGTCCTTATGTTTCAGGCCCCTATGTTTTATTTCTTATGTTTCATGTCCTTATGTTTCAGGCCCCTATGTTTTATTTCCTATGTTTCATGTCCTTATGTTTCAAGCCCCTATGTTTTATTTCCTATGTTTCATGTCCTTATGTTTCAGGCCCCTATGTTTCATTTCCTATGTTTCATGTCCTTATGTTTCATGTCCTTATGTTCATGCCCTTATGTTTCATGTCCTGATGTTTCATGCCCTTATGTTTCATGTCCTTATATTTCATGCCCTTATGTTTCATTCCCTTATGTTTTATGTCCTTATGTTTCAGGCCCTTATGTTTCATTTCCTATATTTCATGTCCTTATGTTTCATGTCCTTATGTTTCATGCCCTTATGTTTCATGTCCTTATGTTTCATGTCCTTATGTTTCATGTCCTTATGTTTCAGACCCTTATGTTTCATTTCCTATGTTTCATGTCCTTATGTTTCAGGCCTTTATGTTTCATGCCGTTATGTTTCTTGCCCTTATGTTTCAGGTCCTTGTGTTTCATGTCATTATGTTTCATGTCCTTATGTTTCATATCATATGTTTCAGGCCCCTATGTTTTATTTCCTATGTTTCATGTCCTTATGTTTCAAGCCCCTATGTTTTATTTCCTATGTTTCATGTCCTTATGTTTCAGGCCCCTATGTTTCATTTCCTATGTTTCATGTCCTTATGTTTCATGTCCTTATGTTCATGCCCTTATGTTTCATGTCCTTATGTTTCATGCCCTTATGTTTCATGTCCTTATATTTCATGCCCTTATGTTTCATTCCCTTATGTTTTATGTCCTTATGTTTCAGGCCCTTATGTTTCATTTTCTATGTTTCATGTCCTTATGTTTCATGCCCTTATGTTTCATGTCCTTATGTTTCATGCCCTGATGTTTCATGTCCTTATGTTTCATGTCCTTATGTTTCAGACCCTTATGTTTCATTTCCTATGTTTCATGTCCTTATGTTTCAGGCCTTTATGTTTCATGCCGTTATGTTTCATGTCCTTATGTTTCAGGTCCCTAAGTTTCTTGCCCTTATGTTTCAGGTCCTTGTGGTTCATGTCATTATGTTTCATGTCCTTATGTTTCATATCATATGTTTCATGTCCTATGTTTAATATCCTTATGTTTCAGGTTCCTAAGTGTCATGCCTTTATGTTTCAGGTCTTTATGTTTCATGTCCTTATGTTTCAGGCCCTTATGTTTCATGCACTTACGTTTCAGACCCTTCTGTTTCATTTTTATGTTTCATGTCCTTATGTTTCATGCCCATGCCCTTATGTTTCTGGCCCTAATGTTTCATTCTCTATGTTTCATGTCCTTATGTTTCAAGCCCCTATGTTTCATGTCCTTATGTTTCATCCCCTTATGTTTTATGCCCTTATGTTTCATGTCATTTTGTTTCATGCCCGTATGTTTCATGTCCTGTTATTTGATATCTCTAAACAAGAATACTGAACTGATGTCTCAGCATGGAGACGACTTAAATCAATATTTTCATACACACATTGGGTTGTATCACATCGTAAACCAACAAGAAATCCTAATATTTTATACTCATCCAAATGAACCGAAAATGATGTTGTTTTTTTCTAGAAATACAATCATTATAAATTACTTTGTGAAGAGCAGCCCATGAGTTCTGCTTAAGCTCTACTTATAAAAGCTCAGACAAGCTTTCGCCATAGTGTAGTATAAGACGTCTGTCATTCTGTCAACCAATTAACTGTAACATTTGTATCAAGGTTTCTAGTAGCATTAAGACGCTGCCCTGTCAGCCATAAACCTATGGACATGTGATATTCGGCCTTTGTTGATGTGTACGGATAATTTGTGTTATGACTTACGCGTGTTATTATGTCGGACTTTTTTTTTTTGCTTTGTTGGTTCACGGAGATATTTTTTTAACTTTGCAAATTATCTGTTTTTTTATCAGCGATCCGGCGATGATTACAGCAGATAATTTGTAAAGTAAAACAAACAAAAAGATTTAATAATTATATTCCCATCATTCGTGTTTTCCTATAGTTTCAAGAAAATGTGCATGTTTTTAAAGAAAATATTTTTATATTTCATCATCAGCAGAACACACAAGAAAGTAATAAACACCGTTAATGATTTTTTTACACGAATGGAAAAAGAACGAAGGAATTCGTAAACTAAAAATATAGCGCGAATTCATTACTCTACGTGAACTATACATTGCAACAGTCTTTTTATAATGTTAATAATAATCGGCAGACTGACATTTATTCGTCATTTGTCTTCTGTCTTTCGATATTTAACCTGAGAAACTAACCCAACGTTAACCACCTTCAATTTTGAAGAATATCAAAAGACGGACGGTAAACAATAAACTCCTATCTTCTATAATGGTAGCATATATTGTTTGCTTTATATGAAAGTCGGTAATGATAATATATAGTCTTAACTATTCACCTTTGATTGTGCCAGAAAAACAAAAGGACCACTCTCCTCTTGGTAATGTTACATTACAGATTTTCAGACAGAGTGGGTCGCCCTCATTTTATTCGCATCTACATTTTTACCAAAACTGCTATAGTAGTGTAAGCTAAATTAAAATCAACCCAAACCTATACAAACTGTTACAGACGTAACACGTTTTCATGAAATGCACCTCGCAGATGGCCTGTAATAAATAGACAGTCAGTGTGTTTTAGTTGGCAAATACTTGCATGTAGTCAGGCAAAATAGTATGGAAGCGTATTTGATGAACTGTAATAGTTTATTTTCAAACCACCCAGCTAGAAAAAAAAAGATTAAAAAAAAAGAAGTTTAAAAAGAAGTTGACAAGCATTTATCGAACGTAAGATGTGCTTTAGAAACGATTTGAAAAAAAAATCAACGATTTATAATGACGTTTTGGAATTGGATACTCTGTGTAAAAATATAGAAAAAACACAGTACCATAGATGCCGTGTGAGATCTGGGAATTTGTGACATATCATCGGTAGACGACGACGCCCTACCATAGATGCCGTGTGAGATCTGGGAATTTGTGACATATCATCGGTAGACGACTACGCCCTACCATAGATGCCGTGTGAGATCTGGGAATTTGTGACATATCATCGGTAGACGATGACGCCCTACCATAGATGCCGTGTGAGATCTGGGAATTTGTGACATATCATTGGTAAACGACGACGCCCTACCATAGATGCCGTGTGAGATCTGGGAATTTGTGACATATCATTGATAAACGACGACGCCCTACCATAGATGCCGTGTGAGATCTGGGAATTTGTGACATATCATCGGTAGACGACGACGCCCTACCATAGATGCCGTGTAAGATCTGGGAATTTGTGACATATCATTGGTAGACGACGACGCCCTACCATAGATGCCGTGTGAGATCTGGGAATTTGTGACATATCATTGATAAACGACGACGCCCTACCATAGATGTCGTGTAAGATCTGTGAATTTGTGACATATCATCGGTAGACGACGACGCCCTACCATAGATGCCGTGTGAGATCTGGGAATTTGTGACATATCATCGGTAGACGACGCCCTACCATAGATGCCGTGTGAGATCTGGGAATTTGTGACATATCATCGGTAGACGACGCCCTACCATAGATGCCGTGTGAGATCTGGGAATTTGTGACATATCATCGGTAGACGACGACGCCCTACCATATATGCCGTGTGAGATCTGGGAATTTGTGACATCTTTGGTAAACGATGCCCTACCATAGATGTCGTGTAAGATCTGTGAATTTATGACATATCATTGATAAACGACGACGCCCTACCGTAGATGTCGTGTAAGATCTGTGAATTTGTGACATATCATCGGTAGACGACGACGCCCTACCATAGATGCCGTGTGAGATCTGGGAATTTGTGACATATCATCGGTAGACGACGCCCTACCATAGATGCCGTGTGAGATCTTGGAATTTGTGACATATCATCGGTAGACGACGCCCTACCATAGATGCCGTGTGAGATCTGGGAATTTGTGACATATCATCGGTAGACGACGCCCTACCATAGATGCCGTGTGAGATCTGGGAATTTGTGACATCTTTGGTAAACGATGCCCTACCATAGATGTCATGTAAGATCTGTGAATTTGTGACATATCATCGGTAGACGAGCTAAACGTTTTTTCAAATGTTGCAGTACGTTATGATAGCACAATCTGTATAGTCTGGTGCTTGATTATTTGTTCATCTATCTGTAGACCATTATGCATTTATGATATTTGATTCGTTATTTTGACGGCCGCCATTGGAGAACTAAACATGCAATTTGAAGGTATAGCCAGTTGAACTCCTAGTGTAAGTCTAGCAGCTGTTATTTGTTGTTTCTGTATTCCATTAGTTTTATTTGCCAAACATCGACCACAAAGTATATATCCATAATCAAATAATATGCATTAAAGAACATTTCACAATATCCTGAGTGAAGTGTTATGATAACAGTTTCATCAGAGTAATTTTCTGGTAATATTATGACATATTTTATCTAGTTGTTTTTCTTCCCAATCTAACGCTCCTTTTTACTTTGTTGGTCGTCGTTCTTGCAATGACGTAATACTTTGTGAGTGCTATTGCAAAATGAGTTTGAGTTTCTATGAATCGTTCTCGAGTTATTTCCTTGGGCAGGACTTACTCGTACTGGATGCTATTTTTGAGAGGCCATGGAAGCGAGGCTGGAAGCGCACCCGTGACTTCTGGTGTGATCACCAAAACTCCTCTCACTACATTGCTTCCCCACTTCATTTGATCAATGTGTATACATGAAAGCTTTTAAAATTCCGTTGCTTGAATTATATTGTCATTTTATATACGTTCGTGTGTGCGTGCGTTCGTCTATGCGTTTGTGCTTTCGTTCAATAATTCTGTGAAATACTTTTTTAGCATTCCGTCCATATTTGTTATATCCCAACATAACACTTTTATCTCTAATAAATGCTTTTCGCTAATATGAAATAATAAATAGTATGTTATTAGCAAACAACTTGTACATTTAAGATTCAATATTCCTTGAAAGTAAGCAGGTTCCATTTGTATAATTCCACCTATATCATTGCCATCATGTAAATCAATATTGTACTAGTATTGCCGCAGCTAAAGTGTTTATCTCATATGACGCATGCTGAGACAGTGTGAGCCAAACTGGAATAACATAAAGAACAAGGACACTATAAACCGGAACTTGACCAATACGACTACTTCTGATCATCAGTAAGAGTTTACTTACATGGTTGTCATTAAAGTATTTTTTAAAGCAGGGAGGTTAAATAGAGGATATAGTATAAAGGGATCATTTCTGACGTTGCGGATACGATCCCCAGCCCGACCCACCGCCTCCACTCAATACATCTGTCAATACTTGCTCTACACAGGAGCCGGACTCGAGGGCGGTTCATGCATGTAAGCTATGAATTCCTTTTCATTCAAATTAAAATGAATGAGTATTAATAATGGTTAGTTATTTCTCGCCTTTTCCGTTACCTGTCCTCGGAGATTCATGCTTTCAAGCGACCTGATTATTTTTTTTTCAGTTTTATTGGCATAACGACAATACACAATTGGCTATGGCCATTTACAGAGAATATTTAAACAAATATGGCATAGACACACATATATAAACATAGATAAGACATTCACAAACAAACAGTCAAATATTGTTTGATAACAAATCTAGACATTATATTTTCAATAAATCATTTAAGTGAATATAGTTAAGAAGCAGTCATTGTATTCAAGGTAGTTTTTCTAAGCGTAAAAGCCTCAGTAATATATCTTGATGTATTACTCACTAGTCGTTTATTTGTAGATGAAAGTAGATATATAAATTTATTAACTATTGGAAATGATATATTTTTTAGATATTTAGTTCTTATTGTTCTATATTTTGGACAACATAAGAGAAAATGATACTCTGATTCAACAACATTTAAGGAACATAATTTACAAATTCGATTTTCTCTTTCTACATTATTATATCTGCCTGATTCTATTTCTAAAGTATGGGCACTAAGACGTAAACGTGTCAGATTTTTGCGATTATTTTCGTTTGAAATAAAATCTAAGTACTCTTCATATTTAAAATCTACTTTAAACTTATTAAAATGTTGTAGTTTTGCATAGTCTGGACAGATGCAGTCCACGTTTTCATGTATTGGTCTCTAATTCTTTGTTTAAATAAGATAGAGTAGTTTATAATTGGGTTGAAATTTTGCCAAATGTCTCCAAATCCTAGATTATTTATGAAAGATTCCATACATTTGGCCCAACATTTATTATTTTGAAAGTTACATTGCTCATTAAAAGATTTATACAAAATTGAATTCGGTTGCTTCATGATCTTAGTCCAGTACATAATGGAACGTTCTTTGGCACTCACAGATATAGGAAATCTACCTAGTTCACCTAAAACAGCTATGTTCGGAGTTTGCTGTTTTACACTTAAAATATGTTTGCAAAATTTTATGTGTAATTTATCTAAATCTTTAAATTCATATATTCCCCAAATTTCCGACCCATATAAAAGTATAGGTTAAACCATTGAATCGAAAAGTTGTAACTTGGTTTTAATATCTACATTGATTCTACTAAACACCGAAAGCAAACACTTATACGCTTTAAGTGCTTGCTCTTGAAGAGCTATTATCGCATTTGCCATGCTTCCTGTATATGAAAAACGTATTCCTAAATAACAAAATGTATCTACTGTTTCTAATTTCTCATTATTGATAAACCATTCGTAGTGATGTAATTGCTTTCTTTTCTCAAATATGCATACTTTTGTTTTATTAACATTAATTTTTAAACCCCATTTAGCTGAATATTGAAAAATAGTATCAAGCTGTAATTGTAAACTATGTGGATCAGTCGTAAATAGAGCTATGTCATCGGCAAAAAGTAACATATAAATAGATAATTGATCAATGTCCTTATCAGTTAAATTGTTGAAATCAATATTTTCGGTTATATCATTGATGAACAAAATAAAAAGTAATGGTGACAAGGGCTCCCCTTGCTTTAAACCAAGGGTTACATCAAAGAAGTCTGAAAAAGTCATATTAGGTGATTTTATACAAGATTTAACGTTATTATAGATGGCTTTTATAATATTAATCATTTTGCAACTTATACCCGATTGCACGAGCTTTACCCACAGTGCATCATGTATAACGGTATCAAAAGCCTTTTCATAATCTATAAATGTACAGTATAATTTAGATTTAGACATAAGTACTTTTTGTATAATCGAATGAAGAATGAATTATTAAGACCAATAGTAGAATATTTGGACCAATAATTGGGCCAATTGTAATTGCTTAACTAATTGATACAGAACAGAACAGAACAGATATTTCATTTCAGACTTGTACATAAATACATCGTCATAATAACATATTTACAATACATAATATCACGTAAAATATATTGTTAATTAATACGTAAATTGTACCGCCATTTTTTATTTACATTTAAAGAAAGTTCTTTTTATTTTTTTTATTATCAATATCGAAATAATGCATGAAAAATTTTTAAGTCATAAATTCATAAAAATAAGAGGATGAACAAATTTATTAAATATTTAAATGATTTTCTTTCATTGATTAAGTGAAATGTTTCCAAAAATATATAAAAAATATTCAATATATTTACATAAACTATTAAACGTTTAAAATGCTGTTTCTTAATTTCAGAGATTTCTTAATATACTGAGCAAAACTGACTAAAATACTTTTATCATTTGTTTTAAGCAATTCCATAAGCTTGTACATAGACGGTCTTTGATAAACATGTTTATTTATATACTTCTTTCTAAAATCACTGTAGCAAGGACAGATGCAAATAAAATGGTATATATCTTCTACCTCAGTATTGTTACAACAAAGACAATATCTCTCATTTCTTGGAATGTGATTTCTTGCATAACGACCTGTTTGAATTCTAAGAGTATGTGCTGATAATCTAATTCTAGTAACAAACAATCTTAAATCGTTTTGGAGAATATCTAAATATTGTTCGTATGCAAAACTACTTTTGAAATATTTATACTCTTCTATAACATGACTATTGTTAATTGAGCCATACCATTCTTGGATAAAACAATCAATAACACGCTTTTTGAATATACAAGGAAATGGTTTTTTATCAAAAGAAGCATCTGTAAATAAGTAAGAAAACCCATAATCATTTAATAGTTTCTTAACATTGGAAACCCAATTTTTACATCCTTTTGCACAATCATTTACACCTTGTTGATATAATTTCTGTATAATGATATTGTCAGTATTAATAATTTTACACCAATACTTTACAATTCTACTATATCGGGTAATGTAAAGCGGATAACGTCCAAGTTCACCGTAAACCCCTGCTGTACATGTACTTAACCTAACGTTTAAAAGACGTTTACAAAATTTTAAATGAAGACGTTCAATTTCCTTGGACTTAGTGAAACCCCATATTTCAGAAGAATAACACAATATTGATCCAACAAATGAATCAAATAACTGACACAAAATTTTGGGTTTTAAATGTATTTTCTTACAATTTATCAATAAAACGTTTAAAGCCTTTAGAGCTTTACCTACTATATGTTCGTTATTCAATGAAAAATTACCAGTATAATTAAAAATGTTACCCAAGTAATTAAAATCATCTACAACCTCCACATTTTGCCCATTATATGACCAATTCTCGCCATGTAATAGACGTCCGCGTTTTCGAAAGACCATCATTTTTGTTTTAGAACTATTTACTTCCAAACTCCAAATATTACAATATGTATGTAAACTGTTTAAGTTATTTTGTAACTCTTCTGGTGATTTGCCTAAAATTACCATATCGTCGGCAAAAAGCAATACTATTAATACTATGTCATCAATCAATAATCCAGAATCAGCCTTATTTTGCAAATACAGTTCTAAGTCTTCCATGAATAGAGATACTAAAATAGGCGAGATTACCTCCCCTTGACGTAAACCTATCGAATATTCAAAAAAGTCAGAAAAATTGTTACAACTTTTAACACATGACTTCACCTTTTCATACATATTTTTAATGACCCATAAGAGTACCCTGTATGCCAGTTTTGTATAGTTTTAACCATAAAGCGTTTCTGTATATACTGTCAAAACACTTCTTCAGGTCAATAAAAGCTACGTAAAGACGTTTATTATTGTTTAAATAATTTTGTACAATAGAAATTAAAGCAAACATGGCATCCACTGTAGATCTACCTTTCCTAAATCCAAATTGTGCATCAGAAATGCTGTCGTGTTTGTCACAAAAAAATTCAATTCTTTTGTTCAAAATGGTAGTAAACAGTTTAGAAAGACAACTTAATAATGTTATGCCACGTTAATTACTAACATTATTCTTATCACCCTTTTTGTGTAACGGGATAATAATTCCCTCGGTCCACTGCTCAGGGAAACCCCGAGTTTAAAATAGCATTAAAAATGTCGCACAAATATAGTGCTATAATATCGATACTTTCAATAAAATATTCATTTAATAAACAATCAATACCAATAGATTTGCCAGAGTTTAACTTTTTCGTGGCAAGTAAAATTTCAGCAACGGTGATAGGTGTATCAAGCTCCTCGTTGAAATGTTCGGTATCGTTAAAATCGTGCTCGTTACAAAACGTCTCGGCTTCATTGTTTGTACAACTGAAAATATCTTCTTCTAAATTAGAAAAATAATTATAAAATTCATTTAAAGGAATTTCGCTACTTTTATTGTTTTTATTATTATTTTTAAAATACTTCCAAAATTGCTGTGGTTTACAATGTCTTAGATTTTTTATTTCAGTCAATTTTTTTAGTTCAAAACGTCTTTTCTTACTACTTATAATATTTTTGTAAGTAGTTTTCAATTCGCAATAATGTTTCCTACTAACTTCTGTATTACACTGATTAAAAACACGCAACGCATCTAAATATCGGGTTTTAGCCGTAACATATTCGGCGTCGAACCATTCAGCGTTTTTTACGAAAGATTTATCGGTAAAAGAAATATTGCCCCTCTGCGCATGACGTTTTGAAAACAGTGGGTCATCAATATTGGTAAATTCATTAATTATCCTATTTATTGAATCTTGTGAAGCGTCAATATCGCGCGTTAGCTGATTAAAAACAGGTAACTTTGCTATAAGACCCGATCTAAAAGTATTTTTATGAATACCATTCCACTTAAATTTAATCCCATCGCCGTTTTCAAGTACTTGAGAACTTTTATTACAGCATAAAGAAAAGGTAATTGGTGCGTGGTCACTCCATTCATACATAGGTTTAATTTCAAAGTGAGAAATGCGTGGAAAATTACATTCTTTAGTGAGTAAATAATCAATGACTGAAGACCCGTTGTGAGATACAAAAGTGTACGCACCACTGCCGTAATCATCTCCGAGTCTACCGTTAACTATGCGTAAACGTGCCGACTTACATAAATCAAGAAGCTTGACCCCGTAGTTATTGCATTTTTTGTCAAGAGAGGCCCGGTTCATGTGAACGTCAGGAACATAACTGTCATCCTCAATACAATCGTTAACTCGGTCGTGAATAATAAAATCATTCTGAGTTCCAACTCGACTATTGAGGTCACCTGACAAGAATACAGAGCCTAAATTTTCATAGTAATCAATATCAATTTCAAGCAACTCAAACAAGTCAACATTAACATTATTATAAACTGGTGAATCCTCTCCCCATATGTAAATGCCACATATATAAACATCATTTTCAAAATGAAAAAAGTTACGATCGAGTTTTAACCAAATTATGGTGTCATGATGATTTTTAACAATCTCAATACCGTCTTTCAGCTCTTCTTTATAATAAACTGCAATACCACCGCTACATCTTTTGGCTTTACGATTTTGAAATTTTCTATAAAAGTTATGAAATATGTATCCTGAAAGTTCAATGTCACTACTTGCACTTGTCCATGTCTCATATAAAAATATTATGTCATTTCCGGCTAGTATGTTTACAAAGTCATCACTGCTCTTCTTAACTGAAGACAGACCATTGACATTCCATGACATCACGTTCAGCTCATCCTCATCGTACCCCTAGTCCTTCACAGCTCTGCCGTTGATATTCAAAGTATCGTATGCAATCCAGGATGTCTTGCCCTCTTGCCGCGCAGCCTTCATCCTTGGAACCAGCCTTCTTCTCCTCTCTACGATCTCCCTGGGGAATTGTTCATTTACAAATTATGGAGTCCCTTGTAACGCCTTCCACTGTTTACGCACCAACTCCTTCTCCTTGTACTCGTGAAACTTGGCAACTATGTTTCGACACCTGCCAGAAACCTTCGAACCCACTCTATGTACCCTCTCGAATACTATCTTCTCCACTATCTCTTTTGCAATATGCATTTTTTCAATTATAAAATCCCTCAGTTTCACTTCAGCGTCCTCGTTACTCTCTACCTGGGCCTCCGCAATGTTGGAAAAAAGCAAATTGTTCCTCATTGACTGCGATTGTAAATAAACAATATCATCTTTCAGGGCATTTTTCTCTTTCTCTAATGAAATAACTTTGTCATTTAGAATGCCTATAGAAAAGTCAGCACTATCGGTTTTCTCCTCCACCCTATTTATCCTCTCGTCTGTCAACTTATTTCTGTCCTCTATAACAGTCCACAACTTCTTTAACTCCTTGTCCATCAAATTTAATTTTCATCTCCTCCAAAGCACCCAGTCTCTTATCCATGCTAGTTTTTCTACTGTCAATCTGCTTCAAGCATGCCATAATGTCTGCATTTGTTGGCTCATTACTACGCGAACCCCCTCCAGACGCCATGTTTGATTTAGTAGTAGTAGTAGTTTTGGGTAAAACTGAGTCAGCGTCCGATTCTTTGGCACTCTCAGAAATAATTGGTGAATTAAATACTTTATCACTATCGAAACTTGTTTCATTTGTATCGTATAACACGGAGTTTGTTTGGTTCAAAATGTCACTCACCGCCACTTCACTAGCCTCCGGCGGGCCTTCCGATTTAAACGCCTTGCTTTGTTGACATTGGTGACTTTCACTACCATTACTTCCACTACTCCCTCTATTCTTCCTTTTCACCTTTCCTCTCATGACTTACTAATCAAACATGGTCCAAACAATTTCTAGTCCAATTTCCAGAAGAATAAACGTACTGGTTACAATGTAAATCATTATTTTTGATTACTTTTATCAGAGCTCCGAAATATGGCTTCCATTACATTGGCTTGTGTCACGTGACACAGATTTGATCGGAAACGGAAGAATAATGTATTTTCTGATGTAACACTGGCCAGGCATCGTATTAAAACCATTTATTACCTTGTGTGTCTGGGGTGACAAGAAAAATAATGATTACGTTCGCTACTAATTGTATTAATTTATTAATTAACACGATGTTAAACATCCATCCATCAAATAATTTCTATTTGCAGTTTAATAATTTACTCTTTTATAAATTGATTTTAGTTAACCATGACGTGCATGCCATTACACAGTAGTTTCATTAGCAATAAATTATGAAAAACATATTTTATGAATTTATATTCAATTAATGTCATCAAGTTAAGGATGCGAAATAATTGATTTGCATGTTTTATTCACGGTGAAATTAATACAATATAGTAATTAAAATTGAGTGAATTTAAAATGCGGCATTAACATGTGAATGTTTTTAGCATTGTAAAGTTTCAAATTTAGATATAATTGCGCTCATTGTCCGTTGTAAAATGAAAAAGTAATATCATTTTAAATTAATATTTCTACGATAAATATGATTGTTAACCTTTAGCCAACAGGAACAACAATAACATCATCAACAAAAACATTTATTATCTCATAACATATAGTTGTAGAAATGAGAAACACATTTTGTAACAGGTAGTGTCAATTGTGTTGGCTGGTGCTCCAGTGTAGACCCAATCCTGTCAGAGCATGGGAGTAAGGGACCATCGTGACTCTGTCGGGATAGGCAGGTATTAAAAACACTATAAACCCGACCTAAACCACGCATACACACATACTGGTATCTGGTCAAATACTGGCAGAAGACACGACGGGATAGCCAGGTACTAATATCGCTATATACCCGACCTAAACTACGCATACACACATACTGGTATCTGGTCAAATACTGGCAGAAGACACGACGGGATAGCCAGGTACTAATATCGCTATATACCCGACTTAAACCACACACACACACATACTAATATCTGGTCAAATACTGGCAGAAGACACGGCGAGATAGCCAGGTACTAATATCGCTATATACCCGACTTAAACCACGCACACACACATACTGGTATCTGGTCAAATACTGGCAGAAGACACGGCGAGATAGCCAGGTACTAATATCGCTATATACCAGACCTAAACCACGCACACACATACTAGTATCTGGTCACATACTGGCAGAAGACACGACGAGATAGCCAGGTACTAATATCGCTATATAACCGACCTTAACCACGCACACACACATACTAGTATCTGGTCACATACCGGCAGAAGACACGGCGAGATAGCTAGGTACTAGAATCGCTATATACCCGACCTAAACCACGCACAAACATACTAGTATCTGGTTATAACTGGTAGAAGACACGGCGAGATAGCCAGGTACTAATATCGCTATATACCCGACCTAAACCATGCACACGCACACACACACACACACACACTAGTATCTGGTCACATACTGGCAGAAGACACGGCGGGATAGCCAGGTACAAATATTGCTATATACCCGACCTAAACCGCGTGAAAGAACACGTGGCGATATGACCATAAGCGCATGTAATTAGCGCTCCTCAAACATTTCAAAATTTTAAATGGATAACTAATCTCTGTCGACAAATGTTGTTGATTACCAGGAATGTAAACTATCAGTGATGCTAATGATAAACTTTGGATAACGTTTTGATAATCGGAAAGTGTGTTTTGGACGATTTTAATATTGACTACACGGTGGTTACTAGTTTTCAATCGGGAATCCATTATCGGACATTCCATTGACCACTCTATTGTTATTGTTACACAAGAGGAAAACGTGCAGCACGTTGGTGAGTGACCTGTATTTATACAGCTTGTACAGTACACGCACAAAACGTAAACATTATAATATATGATAGTGATGGTGCCGAGTACTTGGAGGCTGAGGCCGGAGGTCCTATCGCCAAACCCAGCCCAGCGACCAAACGTAAAGGCTCGCCCATAAACAAGCCTGTTATTAAAAGAGTAAACTCACTCCCAGACCTACCCTTACAGAAAAATCTGTCCTTCACGGAGCTAATTGTTAAAACTTTTAAAGATGAACGTTTTCAAAAAGATGTAGCACCAGTGCTCTCCACCCTTATAAATCCGATCGTCAAATCTACCATTAGCGAACTTATCACGACTATTAAAGATTTGGTTTTGTCAAACAAGAGTCTCCAGGACACTATCCAAAAACAGTGCAATCTGCTCGAGAGTCAAAAAGTAATCATTGACTGGCAGTCTAAAATCATTGAGGATAAGACCACGGAAATATCGGACCTATCCGCCTCAGTGCAATCGCTGACAAATGACTTGAGCAAACTTAAAATGGACCACAATGAACTTGAACAATATGGCCGGAGAAACTCCCTTAGAATCTCCAACTTGAAATTTGATAAATCTGCAAATGAAGCCGAGCTAACAAAACACATAGCCAAATTTATCAACAAAGAAATGCTCAAATCTGAAAACACTGTAAAAATCCAAACTTCAGATATAGCCAGATGCCATCCAGCATCACGTGGTCCATCTCCACAGATCCTAATAAAATTCAAGGATTACCACGATAAACACCGCGTTTTTTCGGCCAAAAAGGAACTAAAACAAAATCCTAACAGGATCTTCATCTCCGAAGACCTAACAAAATATAACCATTCACTTGTTAAGAGTCTCATCCCGTTGAGGAAAAGTGGCCAAATCACAAACTTCTGGACCTTCAACGGTACCGTGTACACGAAGAAAACCGAGCAAAGCAGTCCTATAAGGATCAAGAGTGTTGATGACATCCCCACTTGACTCACGCATAGTGTGCTGCAAATGTATTTCTAACCGTAAACATTTTTTTTATTTTCTTATCTTTAATGAAACAACGAACCGATCACTTGTTCAATTACCTAACAACTCTCGATGGTAAACAAACTATTTCAAGAATCAACCATCATGGTCTCGGAAAACATTGTTATTTAAAAAAGCACATGTGATTTTGTTTGTGTTTATATATGTGCCATTCTATTTATAGCCACACATCTACATATCGTCAGCCGATTGGTGAATAACAGATAAAAATAGAATGCCAGTGACGCCAAGCAAGTCAACGTGTACATCCGCGGGACACAGAAATAGTGAAAAATGAATCTATAGCTACTTGTGACTTTAACTGTTATATTTGTACTTTCCATTATAACATTAGATAGTAAAATATCTGCATAACTTTACAGAATTTTACTGACCAGTATATTTATAACATGTACTCTGAATCGCGATAAAATGGGTGCCCTGGAGTGTATTCATTTTGCCTGGTCGGACACCACGCTATGAGAAAGCCGATGTGGTTTACATTGGTTCACACTTATTCGCGCTATGCTTTATTATTACTTATTAACACATATAAACGATATATGTGTGGTATTGTTATGCACATGCAAATAAGTATTATATTTTATTTTTTTTTTGAAAATACTTGCAGTATATTCTGATCATTATTAAATCGCTCCTTATGGGGGGGGGGGGGGGGGGTTAATGGAGGCCTGGAGTGTATCCATATAGCCCGATAGGTAAATAGTGTATCCCTTGACGGACACAGCCGGCATATATGGTCTACATCGGTCAGTAATTATTCGCACTATGCTTTATTATTACTTATCAACACATATAGATAATATATATGTGGTAGTGTTATGCACATGCAAATAAGTATTATATTTTGTTTATTTTTAAAAATACTTGCAGTATATTCTGAGCATTACTGAAACGCTCCTTATTGGGTAAGATTGGTGCCCTGGAGCGTATCCATATTGCATGAGAGGCAAACAGTGTATTCCTGGTCAGACACCACATTATGTGAAAGCCGGTCTACATCGGTTAGTACTTATTCGCGCCCCGGGTTTCGAGTTATGCTTTATTATTACTTATTAACACATATAAACAACAATATGTGCGGCATTGTTATGCAAATAAGAATTATATCTTGTTTATTTTTTAAAAATACTTACAGTCTATATTTGAGCATACATAATGATTATTAGTTACTAGCTCTTTTACTGATGATCATGTATAACACATTACAGAGCGGACATCTTTGATCTTTGTTATCATTCTGTATGTGTGTATATATATACGCATGTGTATGTTGGTATTTGTATGTACATGCATGCTTACGTCTGCTACATATGTATGCATATATATCCGTGTTCTTTAAGACTTTTGAACACCTGGTGAGACAAAAACACTTACTTTATTCAAGACAGATTCTTTATTATCTTAAAAAAAAATGTTTGATTTATCCATTTAATATTTTTGAAACTAACTTTCGTTTACTCCTACTCGACTCAAACTTGTAAATATAATGTTTTTCAAATACAGTCTTTATTTTCTCTTAATTATCTCTCAATTGTCTACTTCTGTTCTCATCTCTCTATTACTGGCTGGCATTCTCAGTATTTTTTCTGTGTATTTATATGGAATGATGGTGGCCTCTTGTGTGATCCTTTCTTTAGTGTTACTACCCAATGGGTAATGACATCTGTACATGGAGAGCCGCCATCGGTCTGTTTAATGGCCGTAGCATATTGGCACATTGTACACTTATTTTCAAGGTATCTTTAACAAAACTTGGTATACTGATTTTATTAGACAATATATTTAGAATTACCTGTCTTGTTGATACAATTTTGAGTGATTTTGTTGATAAAGTTGATTTTAAGATAATTTTATTACTGCTTCTTTTGAATGGAGGAGACATAGAGAGCAATCCCGGACCGACAAACGATACACATGTTCTAACGATTTTACACTGTAATATTAGAAGTATTAGAAATAAGATAAATTTTATTGTTGAAAACCTTTTAGACCATGATATTCTTTGTTTTACTGAAACGCACCTTGATAATCAGATACCAAATGACTCTTTAATACTTAATGAAAACTTTGATATATTTTATAGAAAGGACCGTTCTAATCATGGAGGTGGGATACTTATTTATGTTTTAAATAGTGTTATTCATTCTAGGCGAAATGACTTGGAAATATTTTGTAACAAATCAATTTGGATAAATGTCATAATCAAAAATGAAAATATACTATTAGGTGTATTCTATAGTCCCAAAACCGCAGATACCACGTTTTTGATAACCTGAATGTAAATATTGAGAAGGCCTATGAAACATCTAAAAATATCGTCCTCCTAGGTGATTTTAATGAAAACCTTCTAAACTCATCATTCCATAACCTGAAAGATATATTAACCTTAAACTCACTTATCAATACTATAAATGAACCCACCAGAAATCTAGCCATTCTTGATCTAATCATTGTACCATATGATATGCCATATAAAAATGCTGGTACTATAGAAGTTCCAGCTAACATAAGTGATCATAAAGCAACATATATAATATTACCATTCCCGTACGAGCTAAATTCTACATATAAAAGACAAATATGGTTATACAACAAAGCAAATTTTAATCTCCTTTATGATAAAGTTGAATCATATGATTGGGACTGCTTAATAAACTGCTCTATTAATGAAGCATGCGACAAGTTTACATATATATTTATTGAAATGGTTAAAACTTGCATACCATCTAAATTAATAACTGTTCGTCCAAACGACAGGCCTTGGTTCGATTCAGAAGTTAGAAAATATCTAAAAATAAGGGACAGACTAAAGAAAATTGCAATTAAATCAGGTAAGGCAAATGATTGGTGTAAATATAAGCAATCTAGAAACAAAGTAAATAACATAAAAAAAACAAGCTAAAGAAAACTTTTTTAATAATCTGGAAATTACATTAAACGATTTACAGTCGAACGATAAAAGAGGTTTCTGGAAAATCATTAGACATTTTGTTAAAATTCAGACTCTTCATCTACAATTCCACCTCTTTGTAAAACAAATATAAATGGCACTAAATATTTTCTTATTTCTTGCAAAGAAAAGGCTGAGCACCTTAATGACTATTTTACATCTATATCGACTCAAGACGAGATAAATGTTCAACTACCAGTATCTACAACAAAAACATATGAGAGTCTTACAAATTTTGTTAATTCAGAAAATGATATATCTGACATTTTAAACACTGTTAATATAAATAAAGCATGTGGCCATGACTCTATAAGCCATAAGATGCTTAAAGGGGTAACAAAACCCATATCTAAACCTTTAGCCATACTTTTTAACCGCTCTCTGAATGAAAGGATTTATCCTGACGTTTGGAAGATAGCAAATGTTACACCAATATATAAAAAAGGTGACAAGTCTATAGCTTCAAACTATAGACCAGTTTCTTTACTTAGCTGTTGTGGTAAGATATTTGAAAGAATCAGTTTTAAACACATGTACAACTTTCTTCTTACAAATAAATTATTGTATAAATATCAATCAGGATTTCTGCCAAACCATTCAACAACATTTCAGTTAATAGACATTTATCATCATATCTGTAAAACCTTTGATAGCAAACAATTTTCTTGCATAGTATTCTGTGACATATCAAAGGCTTTTAATCGTGTCTGGCATCAGGGGCTCTTATTCAAACTTAATGAAATTGGCATAAATGGTACACTACTAAATTGGTTATCAAGTTATCTGAAACACAGATCTCAACGTGTTGTTATACAATCATCAGAATCCACTCTTAAATCTATAAATGCAGGTGTTCCCCAAGGGACTGTCCTTGGCCCTCTATTATTTCTAATATATGTTAACGATATCGCTGATTCTCTATTAAGTTTAACTAGGTTGTATGCGGACGATAGTTCCTTATATTATTCTGCAACTTCTACCCAGGATCTTGAAGGTATTATAAACTATGATCTTGATATTATATCTAAATGGTCTAAACAATGGATGGTGAACTTTAATCCGAACAAAACTGAAGCTATGTTCTTCTCTTAATGAAAACCTGATAGACTACCTAATATTATATTTGAAAATACTTCTTTACAATTTGTTAATTCTCATAAACATCTTGGTGTTACTTTAAGCCATGATGGTAACTGGTCAACACATATTGAAAGCATATTACTTTCTGCTTCCAAGACAATACACATTATGAGACCCTTAAAATTCACTATTGGAAGAAACGCACTCAATCAAATGTATATATCGTATGTGCGTCCAATTCTAGAGTATTCCTCATTGGTCTGGGATGGTTGCACAGTGCACCTCACAGATTCAATAGAAAAACTACAAAACGAAGCAGCAAGAATTGTCACAGGACTTACCCAATCAGTATCTATTCAAAAACTGTATAATGAATGTGGATGGGAACCACTTAAAGAGAGAAGAGAAATTCAAAAATATTACCTTATGTATAATGTATACCATTCAAATATTCCAAGTTATATAAATGATCTTTCCCCACCTCTAGTTGGTGTAACAACTGAATACCCACTTAGAAACAGAGATAACTATACTACTCCATACTGTAGAACAGAGATAATGCAAAAGTCATGCATTCCCTCTTCTATTTCTCTTTGGAATCAGCTTGATGAAAACATTAGAGCAGCGCATTCACTTTCAATCTTTAAAAATACATTACGCCAAAATACTAAATTTTAAATACCACCATATTATTCTCATGCGAACGATGTGTCTCAGTTTATCATGCAAGACTTAGAAACAACTGTAGTAATCTAAATGCCGTTCTTTGTAGAAATCATCTGCACCCGTCACCTTTCTGTGAGTGTCAAGAGGTTATAGAAGATGCTGAACACTACTTCTTTAAATGTCCTAGATATAGCAATCAAAGATTCGTCTTGTTCCAAACAACACGAGCATTACATCCATTAAATATTAATCTACTACTGAGTGGAAGTGAAACTATATCTATAGCAGATAACATAACTATTGTAGATGCTGTCCATAACTTTATTAAAGATACCCATAGATTTTGATATAATAATAATAATATTAATAATATTAATAATAATAATAACAATAATAATAATAATAATAATGATGATAATAATAATAACAATAATAATAACACAAATAATAATAATAATCATAATAATAATGATTACAAATAATAAATGATTTTAAATATATTATATATATCTAGTTAAAAATATACACCCACTTGTGTGCTAGTATGTCCTGTCCAAACACAAAGTTATGATATCTGAGAATGCCTGTCACAAGGGAGACAAGAAAATATAATCATATACTTTTTACTATTTTTCTTTTATCTGCTTACGAAAATCTCTCTCTCTCTCTGTCTCTCTCTGTCTCTCTCTCTCTCTCTCTCTCTCTCTGTTTATATTAGCATAAACATGTAATTCGTTTTGTTATACACTGTAAATTTGTTACTTGTAGGGGGAGGGCCGAATCTAAGTTGGAATAACTTGTGGCCCAACCCCATTTCAAAATATCTGAAATAAAATATGTTTAAACTAAACTAAACCTAAACCAAGCACACACACATACAAGTATCTGGTCACATACTGACAGAAGACACGGCGAGGTAGCCAGGTGCAACTATCGCTATATACACGACCTAAATCACGCACACACACATACAAGTATCTGGTCACATACTGGCAGAAGACACGGCGAGATAGCAAGGTACAACTATCGCTATATACCCGACCTAAATCACGCACACACACATACAAGTATCTGGTCACATACTTGCAGAAGACACGGCGAGATAGCAAGGTACAACTATCGCTATATACCCGACCTAAATCACGCACACACACATACAAGTATCTGGTCACATACTTGCAGAAGACACGGCGAGATAGTCAGGTACAACTATCGCTATATACCCGACCTAAATCACGCACACACACATACAAGTATCTGGTCACATACTTGCAGAAGACACGGCGAGATAGTCAGGTACAACTATCGCTATATACCCGACCTAAATCACGCACACACACACACATACAAGTATCTGGTCACATACTTGCAGAAGACACGGCGAGATAGCAAGGTACAACTATCGCTATATACCCGACCTAAATCACGCACACACACATACAAGTATCTGGTCACATACTTGCAGAAGACACGGCGAGATAGCAAGGTACAACTATCGCTATATACCCGACCTAAATCACGCACACACACACATACAAGTATCTGGTCACATACTTGCAGAAGACACGGCGAGATAGCCAGGTACAACTATCGCTATATACCCGACCTAAATCACGCACACACACACATACAAGTATCTGGTCACATACTTGCAGAAGACACGGCGAGATAGTCAGGTACAACTATCGCTTTATACCCGACCTAAATCACGCACACACACACATACAAGTATCTGGTCACATACTGGCAGAAGACACGGCGAGATAGCCAGGTACAACTATCGCTATATACCCGACCTAAATCACGCACACACACACATACAAGTATCTGGTCACATACTTGCAGAAGACACGGCGAGATAGCCAGGTACAACTATCGCTATATACCCGACCTAAATCACGCACACACACACATAAAAGTATCTGGTCACATACTTGCAGAAGACACGGCGAGATAGTCAGGTACAACTATCGCTATATACCTGACCTAAACCACACACACACACACACACACACACACACACACACACTAGTATCTGGCCACATACTGACAGAAGGCACTGCGGGATAGCCAGGTACTAATATCGCTATATACCTGACCTAAACCATGCACAAACACACACACAAACACACACACACACACACACACACACACACTAGTATCTGGCCACATACTGACAGAAGACACGGCGGGATAGCCAGGTATTAATATCACTATATACCCGACCTAAACCACGCACACACATACTAGTATCTGGTCACATACTGGTAGAAGACACAGCGGGATAGCCAGGTACTAATATCGCTATATACCCGACTTAAACCACGCACGCACACACACACACACACACACACACACACACACACACACACACACTAGTATCTTGCCACATACTGACAGAAGACACGGCGGGATAGCCGGGTATTAATATCACTATATACCTGACCTAAACCACGCACACACATACAAGTATCTGATCACATACTGGCAGAAGAGACGGCGGGATAGCTAGGTACTAATATCGCTATATACCAGACTTTAACCACGCACACACACATACTAGTATCTGATCACATACTGGCAGAAAAGACGGCGGGATAGCAAGGTACTAATATCGCTATATACCCGACCTAAACCACGCACACACATACAAGTATCTGATCACATACTGGCAGAAGACACGGCGGGATAATAAGGCACCAATATCGCTATATACCCGACCTTAACCACGCACACACATACAAGTATCTGATCACATGCTGGTAGAAGACACGGCGGGATAATAAGTACCAATATCGCTATATACCCGACTTAAACCACGGACACACATACTGGTATCTGATAACATACTGGCAGAAGAGACGGCGGGATAGTAAGGTACTAATATCGCTATATACCTGACCAAAACAACGCACACACATACTAGTATCTGATCACATACTGCCAAAAGACACGGCAGGATAGCCAGGTACTAATATCGCTATAAACCCGACCTAAACCACGCACACACACATACTAGTATCTGATCACATACTGGCAAAAGACACGGCGGGATAGCTAGGTACTAATATCGCTATATACCCGACCTAAACCACGCACACACACATACTAGTATCTGATCACATACTGGCAGAAGAGACGGCGGGATAGCTAGGTACTAATATCGCTATATACCAGACCTAAACCACGCACACACACATACTAGTATCTGATCACATACTGGCAGAAAAGACGGCGGGATAGCAAGGTACTAATATCGCTATATACCCGACCTAAACCACGCACACACATACTAGTATCTGATCACATACTGCCAGAAGACACGGCAGGATAGCCAGGTACTAATATCGCTATATACCCGACCTAAACCACGCACACACACATACTAGTATCTGGTCACATACTGGCAGAAGACATGGCGGGATAGCCAGGTACTAATATCGCTATATACCCGACCTAAACCACGCACACACACATACTAGTATCTGGTCACATACTGGCAGAAGACATGGCGGGATAGCCAGGTACTAATATCGCTATATACCCTACCTAAACGACGCACATACATATTCTAGTATCTGGTCACATACTGGCAGAAGACACGGTGGGGAAGCCTCGGATTTTATCATTACAATTTTGAATCAAAGCGTTTTATTTCTTATCAATGTTAGCTCGCTTAAGACGTGGTTAGGTTTTGTGTGACTGATCGTCTGTTAGTCATCGTTGCCATGGAAAAGACGCTCACCATTCAAACATAATCGTTTACGAAATAAGCTTTAAACTTACACGACTCACTCTCGTGTCTGTTCCAGTGGTACAGAACAAGTACTGAGATTTGAATCATTTCAATATACCTTTAAATTCTTCATTGTATAGTCGAGCGTAGTTGACAGCTCCTTTATATAATCGTATTCTTATTTGTTTTCTTCTTCTGTATTTGTATAGGTTGGAACAGATCCACAGCAGGTACTATCGTTGGCGATCAGCTTTAGAGGAGCTTACTACATTCATAATAAACAAGCGACGAGTGTCGAGGTCAGGCAGATCTAAAAATGGCAAAGCAATCCCTGTGGCCAATATCAGTACCAGCAGGCGATGTAGCTGATTGTACGCAAATACTCCACTGCGTATTTAAAATCAGGGGTCCTTACTGACAAAAGAAAAGCCTTAGTAGGAAAAAGTCGCAACCAATCTAATTGGTAACCGACAGACCGATAGACATACATAAATACATACATACATACATACATACATACATACATACATACGGTCGGACAGACGGACGGAGGGAGGAAGGAGAGAATTATGATAGAACGGACAAACATTCGGACGGAGGGACGCAGGCAGGCAGGCAGGCAGGCGGGCAGGCAGAGCTCAATCCTTATGTATATTAATTTCATTCATGTTTTAACATTGTGGTATCAGTGTTGTCAACAAAATCGCTAAATGATAGATATTTAAAATCATATTTAAGATATTTTTTGTGTTTGAATGTATATATTCATTTGTGTACATGTATATCTAATTTACTAGTATTTATTCAACACATTTTGTCAGATTTATATCAAAGTAAATGTTTAATATCTTGTTACCGTTCGTTATACTCATTCATTACACCGGAAGGTATGAAATGACACGGTATCTATTACAGCATGCGTCTCTTTATAGTTTATTATAAAAACAGCCAAAGCACATTATAGTATAGTACATTACAATATAGTATATTACACTATAGTGCATTACAGTATAGTACATTACAACAAAGTACATTACACTATAGTACATTACAGTATAGTATATTACACTATAGTGAATTACAGTATAGTATATAACAATAAAGTACATTACACTATAGTACATTACAAAAAAGAACATTACACTATAGTGCATTACAGTATAGTATATTACAATATAGTTCATTACAGTATAGTATATTACACTATAGCACATTTCCAGTATAGTACATTACAACAAAGTACATAACACTATAGTGCATTACAGTATAGTATATTACACTATAGCACATTACAGTATAGTACATTACAACAAAGTACATTACATTATAGTGCATTACAGTATAGTATATTACACTATAGCACATTACAGTATAGTACATTACAATAAAGTACATTACACTATAGTACATTACAACAAAGTACATTAAACTATAGTGCATTACAGTATAGTATATTACACAATAGCACATTACAGTATAGTACATTACAACAAAGTACATTACACTATAGTACATTACAACAAAGTACATTACACTATAGTGCATTACAGTGTTTTATTTTACATTATAGCACATTACAGTATAGTACATTACAACAAAGTATATTACACTATAGTACATTACAACAAAGTACATTACACTATAGTGCATTACAGTATAGTATATTACACTATAGCACATTACAGTATAGTACATTACAACAAAGTACATTACTCTATAGTACATTACAGTATAGAACATTTCACTATAGTGCATTACAGTGTAACACATTACAGTATAGTACATTACACTATAGTACATTACAGTGTAGCACATTACAGTATAGTACATTACACTATAGTACATTACAGTGTAGCACATTACAGTATAGTACATTACACTATAGTACATTACATTATAGTGCATTACAGTATAGTACATTACAGTATAGTACATTACAGTATAGCACATTACAGTACATTACACTATAGTACATTACAGAATAGTACATTACACTACAATATACAATACAATAATGCATAACACTATATTACATTACACTATAGTACATTACAGTATAGAGCATTACAGTATAGAACATTACACTATAGTACATTATACTATAGTACATTATAATGTAATACATTACACTAAAGTACATTATACTGTAGAACATTACACTATAGTACATTACAGTATAGTACATAACACTATATTACATAACAGTATAGAAAATTACACTGTAGTACATTACACTGTAGTACATTACTGTACAGTACATTACAGTGTAGTACATTACATTGTATTACATTAGACAGTTGTACATTACAGTATAGTATATTCCACTGTAGTACATTACACTGTAGTACATTACAGTATAGTACATTACAGTGTAGTACATTAGACTGTAGTACATAACACTATAGTACATTACAGTATAGAACATTACACTATAGAACATTACAGTAGAGAAAATTACACTGTAGTACATAACAATGTAGTACATTACAAAGTAGTACATTACAGTATAGTATATTACACTGTAGTACATTACACTGTAGTACATTACACTGTAGTACATTACAGTATAGTACATGGCAGTATCGTACATTACACTATAACACATTACAGTGTAGTAAATTACACGGTATTACATTACACAGTAGTACATTACAGTATAGTATATTACATTGTAGTACATTACACTGTAGACATTACAGTATAGTACATAACAGTATCGTACATTAAAATATAGCACATTACAGTGTAGTACATATCACTGTATAACATTACACAGTAGAACATTACAGTATAGTATATTACACTGTAGTACATTACACTGTAGTACATTACAGTATAGTACATAACAGTATCGTACATTAAACTATAGCACATTACCGTATAATACATTACAGTGTAGTACATTAGACTGTAGTGCATAACACTATAGTACATTACAGTAAAGAACATTACGCTATAGTACATTACAATATAGAAAATTACACTGTAGCCCATTACACTGTAGTACGTTACATTATAGTACATTACAGTGTAGTACATTACACTGTAGTATATAACACTATAGTACATTACAGTTTAATACATTACACTAAAGTACATTACAGTATAGTACATTATAGTGTAGTACATTACACTGTAGTACATAACACTATAGTACATGACACTATAGTACATAATACTATAGTTAATTACAGTATAGTACATTACACTGTAGTACATTACACTGTAATACATTACAGTATAGTACATTACAGTGTAGTACATAACACTGTATTACATTTCACTATAGTACATTACAGTATAGTACATTACAGTGTAGTACATTACACTATAGTACATTACAGTACAGTACATTGCAGAATAGTACATTACACTATAGTACATAATACTGAAGCACATAAAGTAAAGTACATAACAATGTAGTTCATTACAGAATAATACATTACAGTATAGAACATTACACTGTAGTGCATTACAGTATAGTACATTACACTGTAGTACATTACAGTATAGTACATTACAGTATAGTACATCACACTGTTATGCTTTTCAGTATAGTACATTACAGTATAGTGCATGACAGTATGACATTATATTGCACTATAGTATAGTGTATTACAGTGTAGTATATTACACTGTAGTACATAACACTGTAGAACTCTACAGTATAGTACTTTACACTATATACACTGTAGTGCATTCCAGTATAATATATAACAGTATATTGCATTACAGTATAGTAAATTGCAATAGAGTGTATTACAGTATAATGCATTTCACTTCAGTGCATAACACTATATTACATTACATAACAGTACATTACAATGAATTGCACTACAGTATGGTACACTTCAGTGTAGTACACAACAGTGTAGTACATTACAGTGTAGTACATTACTGTGCACGTACATTACAGTGCACGTACATTACAGTGTAGTACATTACAATGTAGCACATTACAGCATGGTACATTACAGTGTAGTGCATTACAGTCTAGTACATTACACTATTGTACATTACAGTATAGTACATTACAGTGTAGTACATTACACTATTGTACATTACACTTTTGTACATTACACTATAGTACATTACATTACTGTACATTACAGTGTAGTACATAACACTAGTGTATATTACACTATAGTACATTACAGTGTAGTACATTACACTATTGTACATTACAATGTAGTACATTACATTGTAGTACATAACACTATTGTACATTACACTATTGTACATTACAGTATAGTACATTACAGTGTAGTACATTTCAGTGTAGTTCATTACACTGTTGTACATTACACTATTGTACATTACAGTATAGTACATTACAGTGTAGTACATAACACTATTGTACCTTACAGTGTAGTACATACCAGTGTAGTACATAACACTGTTGTATATTACAGTATTGTACATATCAGTGTAGTACATAACACTATCGTACATTACAGTGTAATACATTACACTATAGCACATTACAGTGTAGTACATTACACAATAGCACATTACAGTGTAGCGCATTACAGTGTAGTACATAACACTATAGCACATTAGTGTAGTACATTACAGTGTAGTACATTACACTATTGTACATTATAGTATAGCACATTACATTGTAGTACATTACAGTGTAGTACATTAAACTATTGTACATTACACTATTGTACATAACAGTATAGTACATTACAGTATAGTATATTACAGTGTTGTACATTACACTTTTGTACATTACACTATTGTACATTGCAATATAGTACATTACAGTGTAGTACATAACTCGATTGTACATTACAGTATAGTACATACCAGTGTAGTACATTAGAGTGTAGCACATTACAGTATAGTACATTTTTCTGTTGCGCATTACAGTATAGCACATTACAGTATAGTGCATTATAGTATAGAACATTACACTAAAGTGCATTCCAGTATAGTACAGTACAGTACAGTATAGTTCATTGCAGTATAGGGATTTACAGTATAGTGTATTACAGTATAGTGTATGTCACTTCAGACTATAACGCTATATTACATTACAGTATAGTGCATGACACTTTAGTACATTACAGTATAGAACAATAATCTATAAGACATTACAGTATAGTACATTACGGTATGGTGCATTACAGTACGGTACAATACACTATAGTACATTACAGTATAGTACATTACAGTATAGTACATTACAGTATAGTGCATTATAGTATAGAACATTACACTGAAGTGCATTCCAGTATAGTACAGTACAGTACAGTATAGTTCATTGCAGTATAGTGATTTACAGTATAGTGTATTACAGTGTAATGTATGTCACTTCAGAGCATAACGCTATATTACATCACAGTATAGTGCATGACACTTTAGTACATTACAGTATAGTACAATAAACTATAAGACATTACAGTAAAGGACATTACGGTATGGTGCATTACAGTACGGTACAATACACTATAGTACATTACAGTATAGTACATTACAGTATGGTACATTACAGTATAGTGCATTACACTATAGTACTTTAAACTATATTACATTACAATATAGTACATAATACTATAGTACATTACACTATGGAACATTACACTATATTATATAACAGTATATTACATTACAGTATAGTACATTACACAATAATACATTGTATTATAGTAAATTACAGTATAGTACATTATAGTATAGTACATTACACTTTAGTGCATTACACTATAGAACATTATGATATAGTGCAGTACAGCATAGTGCATTACAGTATAGTACATTACAGTATAGTACATTACAGTATAGTACGTTACACTGTAGTAAATAACATTATAGTACATTACACTATAGTACATTACAATATAGTATTTTACTGTGTAGTACATTACAGTGTAGTATATTACAATACAGTACATTACACTATAGTACATTGCAGTTAAGTGCATTACAGTTTAGTGCATTACACTGTAGTCCATTAGAGTATAGTACATTATAATATAGTACGTTACTGTATAGAACATTACAGTATAGTACAATACAGTATAGTAAATTTCACTGTAGTACATAACAGTGTAGTACTTTACTGGGTAGTACGTTACATTATAGTATATTACACTATAGTACAATACAGTGTAGTACATTACTGTGTAGTACATTACAATATAGTACATAACACAATAATACATAACACTATAGTACGTTACAATATAGTGCATTACTGCGTTGTACGTTACACTGTAGTACATTATAATATAGTATATTACAGTTTAGTACATAACACTATAGTACATTACAGAATAGTACATTACACTATAGTACATTAAACTATAGAACATTAAACGATAGCACATTACACTATAGCACATTAAATTATAGAACATTAAACGATAGCACATTACACTATAGCACATTAAACTATAGAACATTAAACGATAGCACATTACAATATAGCATATTAAACTATAGCCCATTAAACTATAGCACATTACAGTCCATTACACAATAGCACATTACATTATAGCACATTACACTCTAGCACATTACAGTATAGTATATTAAATTATAGCACATTACACTATAGTAAATTACACTATAGGACATTACACTATACCACATTACACTATAGCACATTACAGTATAGTACATTACAGTATAGTACATTGCAGTATAGTACATTACAGTATAGCACATTACACTATAGCCCATTACACTATAACACATTACACTATAGCACATTACACTATAGCACATTACAGTATAGTACATTCTAGTATAGTACATTGCAGTATAGTACATTACAGTATAGCACATTACACTATAGCCCATTACACTATAGCCCATTACACTATAGCACATTAAACTATAGCACATTACAGTACAGTACACTATAGTACAGTACACTATAGCACATTACATTATAGCACATTACACTATAGCACATTAAACTATAGCACATTACAGAATAGTACACTATAGAACATAACACTATAGCACATTACACTATAGCACATTACAGTATAGCACATTACACTATAGCACATTAAACTATAGCACATTAAACTATAGCACATTACAGTACAGTACACTATAGTACATTACACTATAGCACATTAAACTATAGCACATTAAAATAGAGCACATTACAGTACAGTACACTATAGCACATTACACTATAGCACATTACACTATAGTACATTACACTTTAGTACATTACAGTTTAGTACATTGCAGTGTAGTACATTACAGTATAGCACATTACACTATAGCACATTGCACTATAGTACATTACACACTATATTACATTGCAGTATAGCACATTACACTATATCACATTACACTATAGTACATTACAGTATAGCACATTACACTATAGCACATTACAGTATAGCACATTACAGTGTAGAACATTACAGTGTAGTACATTACAGTGTAGCACATTACACTTTAGCACATTACAGTGTAGCACATTACAGTATAGCACATTACACTATAGCACATTACAGTATAGCACATTACAGTATAGTACATTACAGTGTAGCACATTACAGTATAGTACATTACACTGTATTTACAGTGTAATACATTACAGTGTAGAACATTACAGTGTAGAACATTACAGTGTAGTACATTACAGTGTAGCACATTACACTTTAGCACATTACAGTGTAGCACATTACAGTGTAGCACATTACAGTTTAGTACATTACACTTTAGCACATTACAGTATAGTACATTACAGTGTAGCACATTACAGTATAGTACATTACACTGTATTTACAGTGTAGTACATTACTGTTTAGTACGTTACACTATAGTACATTACACTGTAGTACATTACAGTATAGCAGATTACAGTATAGTACATTACATTATAGTACATTACATTATAGTACATTACACTGTAGTACATTGCAGTATAGCACATTACAGTATAGTACGTTACCCTATAGAACATTACACTATAATTTATTACACTATAGTACATTACAGTGTAGTATATTTCTGTGTAGTACGTTACACTATAGTACATTACACTGTAGTACATTACAGGTTAGCACATTGAACTGTAGTACATTACACTATAGTACACAACAGTGTAGTACATTATTGTTTAGTACGTTACAGTATAGTACATTACACTGTAGTACATTACAGTATAGCACATTACAGTATAGTACATTGCAGTTTACCACATTACAGTATAGCACATTGCAGTATACCACATTACAGTATAGCACATTACAATATAGCACATAACAGTATAGCCCATTACATTATAGTACATTTCACTATGGCACATTACAGTATAGCATATTACAGTATAGTACATTACACTATAAAACATTACACTATAATTCATTACACTATAGTACATTACAGTGTAGACATTACTGTGTAGTACGTTACACTATAGTACATTACAATGTAGTGCATTACACTGGAGTACATAACAGTATAGTATATTACACTATATTACATTACAGTGTAGAACATTACTGTGAAGTACGTTACACTATAGTACATTACACTGTAGTACATTACAGTATAGCACATTACAGTATAGTACATTACACTACAAAACATTACACTATAATTCATTACACTATAGTACATTACAGTGTAGACATTACTGTGTAGTACGTTACACTATAGTACATTACAATGTAGTGCATTACACTGGAGTACATAACTGTATAGTATATTACACTATATTACAATACAGTGTAGAACATTACTGTGAAGTACGTTACACTATAGTACATTACACTGTAGTACATTACAGTATAGCACATTACAGTATAGTACATTACATTATAGCACATTACAGTATAGTACATTACACTGTAGTACATTATAGTATAGCACATTTCAGTATAGTGCATTACAGTATAGTACATTACACTGTAGTACATTACAGTATAGCACATTACAGTATAGTACATTACATTATAGTACATTACAGTATAGTACATTACACTGTAGTACATTATAGTATAGCACATTTCAGTATAGTGCATTACAGTATCGTACATTACACTATAGTACATTACAGTATAGCACATTACAGTATAGTACATTACAGTATAGCACATTACAGTATAGTACATTACAGTATAGCACATTACAGTGTAGTGCATTATTCCTCGACTAATGGGTATACCATTAATCTAAATAATATCTTAATGGTTAATACAAATGTTTGCATTATATATCGGAAAAATATATTTTCAATCAATTACACTGAGATATAATTATATAGTATTCTTCACCAAAATTTACTAGGACAGGAAATCGAACCGAGGTATTCGGAATTGTGGGTCCGTTAACATAAATACCATACCAAACACTAAATATTTGTCGGATGTCATGTCAAAATAAATTCGGGATTATGAACCACACCACCACTAGTACAACCTAATATACAGGAAAGGCTTATGAGACGCTTCCAGATATCAGTGCACAAGACAAACTCACTGGCATACAGTTAGGTACCGCCTTGGAACAGGCATCAGGGGATTTGAAACCTGATTTGCGATGCATCAAATCGCACTTTTACGCAAAAATTATGACAAAATACATCAATAATGCCATTAAAATTAACAAAAATAACATTGTAATCAGGTAAATATATCTTTTAAATAAGAAGAAACAATGATTATGTAAATCCACCATTATGTGGAATCATTTTCTGTTTCCAATGATGGTGTGCTATAACTATAGAATGCTTAATTTTCGCACTGAATCAGTCAATCCTAATTATATCGAACTGACTAGATCTGAATTAATATCGCTTTATTTAAGCAAAACGTTGAAATCTAAAATATGTTGAAACAATGCACAGTGAAAATACACCATACTTGAAATACACATCTGAACTATTTCCCTTTTTTAAACATCAGTTCAAGCATCTATGAACCGATTTTGCATCCAAACGATGCAATAAACGGCAAATTTTGAAACGCATCTAACAAAGCTTATACTTGCCAGTGCTATATACTGTGTTGAACTCATTTCTACCAAATCCGTATACGGTAACTACAGTCTAGCAGTTCGGAGGGAATCTATTTCATTCTTCCAAACCAGTAGTTTAGGCATTATTGCAGTCAAACCCTTTCTGGCAAATACCATGTTTTATATCAATTATGGTTGGCAAAAGTCCAAGATTAATGCAAGGTCTTTCAATTATTCATCTTTATATTCTACTTTTTACATCATTAGTCCTAAATATGCCCATAATCAATATACGAGGGGAATTCAATAAATACTGTCACTAATGGCCTCTCGTAGAAACAATGTTGTGTACGGACATGAAAATCTCGTGCAATTGTTTGGGGATGTTTATTCAAAACACCTACGAATTTTCAATTTAATCCGATAATAATTGACCAAGATATTCATTGTTGAGTTATACACACTCATGTACAGTGGCTATATTTCAATATCATAATGGAATCTGAAGAAAAATGAGAAAAAAGGGCTTATAGTAAAGTCCGAGTTTACTTGCAGTTATCGCCAAAAGTGATTTATTCTGAATTGTGTCGTATACATGATAGCTCTACCGTAACACTAAGAATAGTTTTTCGCTTGGTTAAGAAATTTAAGGGAGATCAGTATAGCCTGATAGATGTTAACAGCCAAGGTAGGCCTGTTGTTGCATCAACAAAGGAAAACATTGGTGCTGTTAGAGCTATGGTAGAAGATGATGGACGGTATACTGTTTCCCAGATAGTCTGTAGTTTAGATATTTCAGAAGGCACCGTACATCCTATTCTGACTAACTGTTTGAAATTAAAGAAGCTTTGTGCTATATGGATCCCCTTCTTACTGACACATGAACAGAAAGCCGAGCGTTAGATTGTGATAAAATAACTTCAGAAAAAAATATAAAAACTGTAATCTTAGGAAAACTTGCTCACTGAGGATGAAACTTGTTTTTTTTTATTTTGAGCCCCAAACAATGGACTGGTAAAAATTAGGCTAGCAAAGAGGACAAAAAGCGCCAAGAAAAATTGATATGCCATTCATTTTATATTCTAGTGGTCCTGTTGTACAAACTCCTTGCAAAGAAGGTAGAACAATAACAGGCGTTTTACAAAGATAGAGTACTTAAATCTGTCAAAAAGATTTATCAAAATAAACGCCCAAGTAAAGGCTTGGAAGGCATACAACTTATTCATGACAATACTTTTGCCAACAAAAGTAAAAGTGTAAAATTTGTAACAAAAAAAATGTTATTCATGTTGAGCACCTCTTTATTCCCCTGACTTGAGCCTCTGTGACTTTTTCCTATTTCCCATGCTTAAAAAACATGCTCGTAGTTAAACGCTATGCTACTAGAAGTGTCACTGAGTCTGCAATCTTTCAGTGTCTGAACAGTATAACAAGGGGATACATACTCTGTGTCATCAAGGTCGTGAATAGCAATACTTTAAAAGCATGTATCTGTGCGGGGGGATACTTTTAAGGGTTGGCCTGAAAAAATCCCGTTCCTGTGAAAATCTTAAATATCCGAAGACCACTGACAGAATATATTGAACGCCTCTCGTAACAATATAACAGAAGACGTCATTATAGTTTTGTGTCACATTTCGTGGTACTTTCATTCCAGTGACTTGATTACAGAGACTAGCAGGCTAATATCAATTCAACATCAGTAATCCTAAATATATTGGTCCATAACCAATATAACAGAAGACGTCGTTATAGTTTTGTTTCACATTTCGTGGTACATTCTTTCCAGTGACTTGATTACAGAGACTAGCAGGCTTATATCAATTCAGCATACACGGCAGAAATTGCGGGTGGCACCGTTGATATTTTTATATATAACTCTTTGAACTTTTGACTGAATATAATAATTTTGGTGTCAAGGTAAAGCTAGTATAAATGTTGACTTCAGTCCCATTATCAATACTTTTGCTTCGGAATTTGAAAACGAAACATGTTGGAATGACGAAATATTCATTTTAACAAAAATGTTTGTGTATTCGTTTTAATAAAAAAACGTTTTGACACATCATACATAAAACAATTAGTAGAAAGATGAAGAAGTAAGTTAACTATGAGTGATGAAATTTTCATATATAAAAGAAACATTTCTTCTTATTTACTTTAAAAATGGGTTGAAATGATCACAAAAAAATAACTGCAAGTGTAAAAACCTTCATTTCTTTCAAATTAAAAAAGAAAAGTTAACCTCTCAAAGTTACAACCAAAAATTGAAGCGACGCTAAACCATATAGAGCAACATCTATAATCATACGTGCCAAACGAACTTATTGTACAGAAGAATGTGTCGTACGCAGAACTTCCATGACATACTTTGTGGGTATTAAAACAATACGCGAAATGGAAGAAACGTGTGATTTTTCATATTCGACATTTTTAAAACGAATTAAAACTGTAAATGTAGATTTCAGAATATGTTAATATTGAAAAGGTACACGTTTCTTACCTTGCATGTGTCAGTTGAATACATAAGAAATCTACACAGGAAGTTCATTTATGGCCTCAGACGTCTTTTGTTAATAAAGTCATATTTATTTCACAATTGACAAGCATGCGTACAATGTGAAAAGGACGACAAAATAAACTTAAATAGTTCCTCTTTTTGTAGATTAATTACATACGATGATGGCCAACATTGGATACACAATCGTAATTGTACACCATTAAAATACGTTAGTGAGTATTGCAGGAGTAAATGTGCAGCAGTGACTTGATTACATAGACAGGCAGGCTGATATCAATATAATATTCACGGCCAAAATTTCGGATGGCACCTTTAGTATTTGTTTAATAACTCTTTGAATCTTTGTCTGAATTTAATAATTTAGTTACCAATGCAAAGCAGATTAAAATGATACTTTTTTCTCCAAATTTCAATTATTACGAATTGAAAACAAAATGTGTTGGAAATTTTACGAAATTTGGATTTTTAACAAAAAAATGGAAGCGTACTTGATGTAATAAATACATTTTAACAACTCACTATAGAAACAGAAATTGGTGTAGAAAGTCGAAAAAGTAAGTTCTTCATCGGTGGCAAAATTTCATTTAGATATACAGAAGGTTTTTTTCTTATAAAAAGGGGAAAACAGAGAACATAGTCACAAAAAATAATTGTAAGCGTGAATATTCTACATTTATTTAAACTGCAAAAAAAATAAAGATTTACCATTTAAAGTAACAATCAAACCCTTTTATTTGTTACCATTATCATCAAAATATGTTATTTGATTCAAGAGTCAAATAATATATTTGATGATATTGGTTATTTGATTCAAGAGACCGGGCTCGAATAGCTCAGTCGTTAGCTCGTCTGACTATCAAACTAGGGGTGAGTTCGAATCCTCGCTCGGCCACAGTCTCCGTGATGATTGTTATACGACATTGTGTCATATTATCATTCGTCCCTCATTGCTTATTAAAGTGGGAAAGTTATCAATTACTTGCGGAGATTGGATGTGCTCGAGTACTGGTTAACCTACCAGGATCCAAGGAAACAGTGGAAAGGTTAACTGATCGTCTGTTGGCCCTCAATGGCTTAAAATGACGTTTAATATTCAATCAATTGATTCAAGAGGAGTTGGGGTTTCTAAGATTTAAAAAACGCCAAATGTGCCACCTGAAATTAAGACAAGTGCTTGCAATTGCATATCTCTGTTTATATGTCTCTGGACATAGCAACAACAACAATAAATGTCTTTAAACAAGGGCTTCTTGCTCCGTGAATCCACCTAACGTAATAAACGAGTATCTACTGACACATGTCAGCGATTAATGTTCCAGATAACAAACTTTTCCATCACAATCATAAAATAAAATAAACAAAAAACGTATATATATAACCTGATATGTAATAGATTCCTTCTCAGCAGCGAATGCTTTACGGCAAACACATTCCATTTATTATTTTACAGTTAAGTTAATAGGCAAATACTACAAACCTCGATTGTGAATTACTGCATTAGAGTGTTTTAGCAGAGACCATTACTCCATTTGTTACATTATAATGGAGTGTTGCAAGTGAAGCGAATGAGTGTGCCGCTGATGTCTCTTAAACAAAAGAGATATGACGCCAGGCGATCAATGTGACAACGTGTCAACACCAGAGGCTTTCACCTCCAGAGACGCTGATACTGAAGAGCTAATAAACAAATGAACCTCTATTAAAACGTATTACGCGAATGCTGTTTGAGGCGAAAAACGTCGTTATTTGATACGGGCGATGCCAGTTATGTTCAATACTGTAAACAATTGTATTTAATGGCTTGATCATACTAATCAATTTGTCAGTTATTCCAGATTTTTTTGTTTCCTTTAAAGTAAAAAAAAGAGAAAATGATATTAAAAATGTCACGAAATATTCCGATTAAAGCCTGAAACATTATTTTTGCGTATTAAGCGAAGATTGTTTTAGAAACATAAAAAGGTGCCCAGTTTGTTTTAGTTTTGATTGCTCACGTTCCATCCGTATGGTAAGATACAGTAAGTAAATATTGTATAAAGAACCAGTGATATCGTATTGCTGTATATGCTTTGTAATCATTGCTTTACTCACCAAAGTAAACAATCCCAACCTTTATTAACCGTTTTGAAAGTATTCAAAACCCAACAAAATATTTATTGATGGGCAAGAATAGTTAAAATGTCACAATTTGCACTGAGGAATGCACGAATACGGAACACGCTTACATGACACTGGTCCGCCCATTTGTTGAGTATACCAGTCCTATATGAGATCAACATGATCAGACAGATATCAGCAAGCTGGAGGACAGATTTACATGTATTAAGTAAGATTTATTTCATCTTAGAAAGAGTTCGAATGGAGATGCGAAGCTTTCTATTTTTCAAATAGGGATTTCGTTTCAAGTTTATCCCTCCAATTTAAATATAGAATTTTCAACGTTTTGGTGCATCTGACATATCAAACCATCGGTTATACGTTTTAAAATTATTTCATATTTTAATACATTTTCAACGTTTCTACCTGATATACACCATTTACGGCTTCAATTCATATTTAGTTATCTCAATCGAACCGTTTATGATCAGTTTTTAACATTTCAAATATCACTTGAGAACTTTCCGGGGCACAGACTACTTGGTAACGATGTAAAAAGGATACGTTAATTTGATTTGTATCTCCCATGTGGAGAGATTATTAATCATTTGAAAACGGAAAATAATTAAAACAAAAGATAACTTAAGAGGTGCACCTATTTTTTCTAACGTATTCGCTGACATGCATGCGTTTAATTTCGATCAGTTGGCACGAGAACATTTCGTGATGCGCAATTACATCAGAGAGAAAATTAAGTCTGTCTTTCTTCTTAAACTATATGTTCAAATTCAAATGTGTGTGGTTTTTTTTCTAGTACATAACCTGCGATCTGCATACACGTGGTATATGGAAAGTCTATGGCCGAATATCGTTATTGCATGTAATTTTTTTGTTTTACATTTCGGTTTCCCGTATGGGCGATATTGCCAGCAGAATGTTAGGCAATTTAGGTTTGTTGGGGTTAGTGCATGATACATATAGTAACCAATTGTAAGTTTATTCTGGTTCTTTAGCATGCTCGGTGTCGCATCCGAACGATTGTAAGTATTTCTAGTTGGCCAGCCCTGGGATTTGAATCCACAACCCTGAGACTAGAAATCTCGTGGTATGCCGACTGAGCTACTTGGAATAGTCGGTCGAACATTAAACAGTATTAATATGGTGTTAAAATGATTGTTGGAATTAACAAATTGTGTTCATAAAATTATGTTACACTTTGACAAACACAATTCTTACAATACATCACACAAACATAACTCCCACAAAAGCAATGACGCAAACATAACTTACAAAAGCAATGACGCAAACATAATTTTTACAAGCCATGGCGCAAATATATTTTGTTCAAGCCATGGCGCAAATATAATTTTTACAAGCAAAGGCGCAAGCATAATTTTTACAAGACATGGCGCAAGCATTGTCTTTTTACAAGCCAAGGCGCAAGCATATTTTTACAAGCCATGGCGCAAGCATAATTTTTACAAACCATGGCGCAAGCATAATTTTTACAAACCATGGCGCAAGCATATTTTTACAAACCATGTCGCAAGCATAATTTTTACAAGCTATGACGCAAGCATAATTTTTACAAGCCATGTCGCAAGCACTTTTTTTTACAAGCCATTGCGCAAGCATATTTTTACAAGTCATGTCGCAAGCATATTTTTTACAAGCAATGGCGCAAGCATAATCTTTACAAGCTATGGGACAAACATACTTTTTACAAGCTATGGCGCAAATATAATTTTTACAAGCCATGGCGCAAGCATATTTTTACAAGCCATGACGCAAGCATAATTTTTACCAGCCATTGCGCAAGCATAATTTTTAAAAGCCATGGCGCAAGCATTATTTTACAAGCCATATTAACATGACTTTACAAGTCCCGCCAGCAAAATTCTGACTTACGTATATTTTCCAAGCCCCACACACATTAAACTTAACAAGAGCAAACTTCAAAGCTCTATTTTAACCAACGTAACCAAAAAAGGTCGTGTTAACAGACAAATAGTAGAGGAGAAATGGATAAGGAAACTGGCAACAAAATTTTCCCGCATGGTTGCAATGTTAAATATAACATTTGAATTCAATTTCTTTAATTAATATATAGTGCGGGAAATGACGTTACGTCTGTTGACGTTGTCCATACAGGATGTGACGTCACGCCATCATTATAGAAAAACAATTTATAGGAAAATTTGTTTAGTTAAACTTTACAAAATGGATTTGACATAGTCCTTAAAAGACTGCGATTTTTCTGAAGAAGGCGAAAGCCGAAAATTTGTGAAAAAAAAGAGTTTAATATAGACCTTGATATAGAAAAATGGACGTTACCTAGCTGCAATATTAAATTTTCAATTTTTGATAAAGGCCAGGTGGCCGAAAATTAAATATAGAGTGAACTAAATTGTAAAATAAATGAGTTACTTATATATGAATTGGAATATTAGCATATTCTATAGTTACAATGGCTTGGTATGTTATATACGTGTACTGCCACATATACACAAGTTCTAAATATTTCGACACATTCGATTGTTTTCGTAATGGGATATAACTTCCACTTTAAACACATCACATTACTTGCTAACCAGTTTTTCTAAAGTAACTGGCAAACATTCACGCAGAAGCGATTAAAGCAGGTTGGGCTCAAACAACGACCTCAGTGACGAGAGATATTTTATCGTGAGACGTAGACTTGGATCACGATATATAATATTTGTAACTCCATTTTATCAAAATTACAAATCAACGTTTCGCTGGAAAGTCTTGATAAAAGCAATCACACTATATAATTGAAATTTAGAAAATAATGCCACTAAACTGGTGTACAAATTTTATTTTATTTTTTGCCGACAAAAATATGGAACAGATGCTATCAAAGGACCATATCTACTACATCAATCTGGAACTTTTTTTTATTTTATTCTATTTGTGTGTGCTTTTATATCTAGCCGACACAATTAACAACGATCACGCCTATCCGGACTGAAAACAGGTGGTTGTTTACGACTGGGTTCGCGTAATTAATGTCTGTATGGTATATCCCAGAATTGCTAAAGGTAAACAATTGACTGCAATGTCGGAACACCCTGAAGTTTAACAGTTGATTGCAATGGCGGAACATTGTTATACTGCAGATGGCAGGATAATGAATTCACACTTATGGGGCCCGATGGCAATCTTAACTTGTTCATACTAATGCATTTACAAGTGGTTCAAGATAGAAAAACGAATACAAAGATGTAGATCTAATTACGTTACTGACAAACTTTATTATTTACACCATATCCATGGTACACGACAGAAACTATCAAAAAGTAGAGTTCTGTAGAATTAAGCATCAACTTTCAATATAAGGACAAATCACCAATCTGAAGCACTGTTTTGTCTTCTGTTTTGTGATCATGTTCTTCCAAAACGACGTGAGTATACACTATCTATTATTTGATGTTGTTGTTGTTGTTGTTGTTGTTGTTGTTGTTGTATGGTGTTAAGCGTCACTTTCAACAAATGTTCGATCATATTGTAAATGTGTCTACTTAAGTATCAACTGAGTGCCGCCGAAGCAAATACGAACATGTTGTTCTAATTACGTTACTGACAAAAACAGCGATGCAAAATTTATTTGAATCAAATTTATTATTAGCACCATATACATAATACACGACAGATACTATCAGAAGGTAGAGTTTTGTAGAATAAAGCATCAAATGTTAGTATAAGGACACATCAACAATCGGTAGCAATGTTTTGTTTTGTCTTTTGTTTTGTGTAACCACTGTCTAGTTATCACTGTTTTAACTGGAACAACATTGACCTAAGCATATGTTTTGTCTCTTGTTTTGTGTGACGACTGTCTAGTTATCACTGTTTTGATTGGAACATCATATACCTAAGCATATGTTTTGTCTTTTGTTTAGTGTGACGACTGTCTAGTTATCACTGTTTTGACTGGAACAACATTGACCTAAGCATATGTTCCTCGAAATGATCGGAACAACATTGACCTAAGCATATATTTCGTCGTTTGGATTGGAACAACATTGACTTAAGCATATGTTTCGTTGTTTAGATTGGAACAACATTGACTTAAGCATGTGTTTCATCGTTTTGATTGGAACAACATTGACTTAAGCATATGTTTCGTCGTTTGGATTGGAACAACATTGACTTAAGCATATGTTTCGTCGTTTTGATTGGAACAACATTGACTTAAGCATATGTTTCGTCGTTTGGATTGGAACAACATTGACCTAAGCATATGTTTCGTCGTTTAGATTGGAACAACATTGACCTAAGCATATGTTTCGTCGTTTGGATTGGAACAACATTGACTTAAGCATATGTTTCGTCGTTTGGATTGGAACAACATTGACTTAAGCATGTGTTTCGTTGTTTAGATTGGAACAACATTGACTTAAGCATATGTTTCGTCATTTTGATGGAACAACATTGACCTAAGTATATGTTTCGTCGTTTGGATTGGAACAACATTGACTTAAGCATATGTTTCGTCGTTTGGATTGGAACAACATTGACTTAAGCATAGGTTTCGTCGTTTTGATTGGAACAACATTGACTTAAGCATGTGTTTCGTTGTTTAGATTGGAACAACATTGACTTAAGCATGTGTTTCGTTGTTTAGATTGGAACAACATTGACTTAAGCATATGTTTCGTCGTTTGGATTGGAACAACATTGACTTAAGCATATGTTTCGTCGTTTGGATTGGAACAACATTGACTTAAGCATATGTTTCGTCGTTTAGATTGGAACAACATTGACCTAAGTATATGTTTCGTCGTTTGGATTGGAACAACATTGACTTAAGCATAGGTTTCGTCGTTTTGATTGGAACAACATTGACTTAAGCATGTGTTTCGTTGTTTAGATTGGAACAACATTGACTTAAGCATGTGTTTCGTTGTTTAGATTGGAACAACATTGACTTAAGCACGTGTTTCATCGTTTTGATTGGAACAACATTGACTTAAGCATAGGTTTCGTCGTTTTGATTGGAACAACATTGACTTAAGCATATGTTTCGTCGTTTGGATTGGAACAACATTGACCTAAGCATATGTTTCGTCGTTTAGATTGGAACAACATTGACCTAAGCATATGTTTCGTCATTTTGTTGGAACAACATTGACCTTAGCATATGTTTCGTCTTTTGGATTGGAACAACATTGACCTAAGCATATGTTTCGTCGTTGGGATTGGAACAACATTGACTTAAGCATATGTTTCGTCGTTTGGATTGGAACAACATTGAATTAAGCATATGTTTCGTTGTTTAGATTGGAACAACATTGACTTAAGCATAGGTTTCGTCGTTTTGATTGGAACAACATTGACCTAAGCATGTGTTTCGATGTTTAGATTGGAACAACATTGAACTAAGCATAGGTTTCGTCGTTTGGATTGGAACAACATTGACTTAAGCATGTGTTTCGTTGTTTAGATTGGAACAACATTGACTTAAGCATGTGTTTCATCGTTTTGATTGGAACAACATTGACTTAAGCATGTGTTTCGTTGTTTAGATTGGAACAACATTGACCTAAGCATATGTTTCGTCGTTTGGATTGGAACAACATTGACTTAAGCATGTGTTTCGTTGTTTAGATTGGAACAACATTGACTTAAGCATGTGTTTCATCGTTTTGATTGGAACAACATTGACTTAAGCATGTGTTTCGTCGTTTTGATTGGAACAACATTGACTTAAGCATATGTTTCGTCGTTTGGATTGGAACAACATTGACCTAAGCATATGTTTCGTCGTTTTGATTGGAACAACATTGACTTAAGCATGTGTTTCGTCGTTTGGATTGGAACAACATTGACCTAAGCATATGTTTCGTCGTTTTAATTGGAACAACATTGACTTAAGCATGTGTTTCATCGTTTTGATTGGAACAACATTGACTTAAGCATGTGTTTCATCGTTTTGATTGGAACAACATTGACCTAAGCATATGTTTCGTCGTTTGGATTGGAACAACATTGACTTAAGCATATGTTTCGTCGTTTTGATTGGAACATCATTGACCTAAGCATGTGTTTCGTTGTTTAGATTGGAACAACATTGACCTAAGCATATGTTTCGTCGTTTGGATTGGAACAACATTGACTTAAGCATGTGTTTCGTTGTTTAGATTGGAACAACATTGACTTAAGCATGTGTTTCATCGTTTGGATTGGAACAACATTGACCTAAGCATATGTTTCGTCGTTTGGATTGGAACAACATTGACTGAAGCATGTGTTTCGTTGTTTAGATTGGAACAACATTGACCTAAGCATGTGTTTCGTCGTTTGGATTGGAACAACATTGACTTAAGCATATGTTTCGTCGTTTTGATTGGAACAACATTGACTGAAGCATATGTTTCATCGTTTTGATTGGAACAACATTGACTTAAGCATGTGTTTCATCGTTTTGATTGGAACAACATTGACTTAAGCATGTGTTTCATCGTTTTGATTAGAACAACATTGACCTAAGCATATGTTTCGTTGTTTGGATTGGAACAACATTGACTTAAGCATGTGTTTCGTTGTTTGGATTGGAACAACATTGACTTAAGCATATGTTTCGTCGTTTTGATAGGAACAACATTGACTTAAGCATATGTTTCGTTGTTTGGATTGGAACAACATTGACCTAAGCATATGTTTCGTTGTTTGGATTGGAACAACATTGACTTAAGCATGTGTTTCATCGTTTTGATTGGAACAACATTGACCTAAGCATATGTTTCGTTGTTTGGATTGGAACAACATTGACTTAAGCATGTGTTTCGTTGTTTGGATTGGAACAACATTGACTTAAGCATATGTTTCGTCGTTTTGATTGGAACAACATTGACCTAAGCATATGTTTCGTTGTTAGGATTGGAACAACATTGACTTAAGCATGTGTTTCGTTGTTTTGATTGGAACAACATTGACTTAAGCATATGTTTCTTCGTTTTGATTGGAACAACATTGACTTAAGCATATGTTTCGTTGTTTAGATTGGAACAACATTGACCTAAGCATGTGTTTCGTCGTTTGGATTGGAACAACATTGACCTAAGCATATGTTTCGTCGTTTTGATTGGAACAACATCGACTTAAGCATATGTTTCATCGTTTTGATTGAAACAACATTGACTTAAGCATGTGTTTCATCGTTTTGATTGGAACAACATTGACCTAAGCATATGTTTCGTTGTTTGGATTGGAACAACATTGACTTAAGCATGTGTTTCGTTGTTTGGATTGGAACAACATTGACTTAAGCATATGTTTCGTCTTTTTGATTGGAACAACATTGACTTAAGCATATGTTTCGTTGTTTGGATTGGAACAACATTGACTTAAGCATGTGATTCGTCGTTTAGATTGGAACAACATTGACCTAAGCATATGTTTCGTCATTTTGTTTGAACAACATTGACCTAAGCATATGTTTCGTTGTTTAGATTGGAACAACATTGACCTAAGTATATGTTTCGTCGTTTTGATTGGAACAACATTGACCTAAGCATGTGTGTCATCGTTTTGATTGGAACAACATTGACTTAAGCATATATTTCGTCGTTTGGATTGGAACAACATTGACCTAAGCATATGTTTCGTTGTTTGGATTGGAACAACATTGACTTAAGCATATGTTTCGTTGTTTGGATTGGAACAACATTGACCTAAGCATATGTTTCGTCGTTTGGATTGAAACAACATTGACCTAAGTATATATTTCGTCGTTTTGATTGGAACAACATTGACCTAAGCATATGTTTCGTTGTTTAGATTGGAACAACATTGACCTAAGCATATGTGTCATCGTTTTGATTGGAACAACATTGACTTAAGCATATATTTCGTCGTTTGGATTGGAACAACATTGACTTAAGCATGTGTTTCGTTGTTTGGATTGGAACAACATTGACTGAAGCATATGTTTCGTCGTTTGGATTGGAACAACATTTACCTAAGCATATGTTTCGTCGTTTGGATTGGAACAACATTGACTTAAGCATATGTTTCGTCGTTTGGATTGGAACAACATTGACCTAAGCATATGTTTCGTCGTTTGGATTGAAACAACATTGACCTAAGTATATGTTTCGTCGTTTTGATTGGAACAACATTGACTTAAGCATGTGTTTCGTTGTTTACATTGGAACAACATTGAACTAAGCATATGTTTCGTCATTTTGATGGAACAACATTGACTTTAGCATATGTTTCGTCGTTTGGATTGGAACAACATTGACTGAAGCATATGTTTCGTCGTTTGGATTGGAACAACATTGACCTAAGCATATGTTTCGTCGTTTGGATTGAAACAACATTGACCTAAGTATATGTTTCGTCGTTTTGAATGGAACATCATTGACCTAAGCATATGTTTCGTTGTTTAGATTGGAACAACATTGACTTAAGCATATGTTTCGTCGTTTGGATTGAAACAACATTGACTTAAGCATATGTTTCGTCGTTTGGATTGGAACAACATTGACCTAAGTATATGTTTCGTCGTTTTGATTGGAACAACATTGACCTAAGCATATGTGTCATCGTTTTGATTGGAACAACATTGACTTAAGCATATATTTCGTCGTTTGGATTGGAACAACATTGACTTAAGCATGTGTTTCGTTGTTTGGATTGGAACAACATTGACTTAAGCATGTGTTTCGTCGTTTGGATTGAAACAACATTGACCTAAGCATATGTTTCGTCGTTTGGATTGGAACAACATTGACTTAAGCATATGTTTCGTCGTTTGGATTGGAACAATATTGACCTAAGCATGTGTTTCGTCGTTTGGATTGGAACAACATTAACCTAAGCATATGTTCCGTCGTTTTGATTGGAACAACATTGACTTAAGCATATGTTTCGTCGTTTGGATTGGAACAACATTGACCTAAGCATATGTTTCGTCGTTTGGATTGGAACAACATTGACCTAAGCATATGTTTCGTTGTTTGGATTGAAACAACATTGACCGAAGCATATGTGTCATCGTTTTGATTGGAACAACATTGACTTAAGCATATTTTTCATCGTTTGGATTGGAACAACATTGACCTAAGCATATGTTTCTTCGTTTGGATTGGAACAAATTGACCTAAGCATATGTTTCGTCGTTTTGAATTGGAACAACAATGACCTAAGCATATGTTTCGTCGTTTGGATTGGAACAACATTGACCTAAGCATATATTTCGTCGTTTTGATTGGAACAACATTGACTTAATCATATGTTTCGTCGTTTTGATTGAAACAACATTGACATAAGCATTTGTTTCCTCGTTTGGATTGGAACAACATTGACCTAAGGATATGTTTCGTCATTTCGACTGGAACAACATTGACGTAAGCATATATTTGGTCGTTTGGATTGGAACAACACTGACCTAAGCAAATGTTTCGTCGTTTTGATTGGAACAACATTGACTTAAGCATATGTTTCGTCTTTTTTATTGAAAAAACATTGACCTAAGCATATGTTTCATCGTTTGGATTGGAACAACATTGACCTAAGCATATGTTTCGTCGTTTGGATTGGAAAATCATTGACCTAAGCATATATTGCGTCGTTTGGATTTGAACAACATTGACTTAAGCATATGTTTCGTCGTTTGGATTGGAACAACAGTGACCTAAGCATATGTTTCGTCGTTTGGATTGGAACAACATTAACCTAAGCATATGTTCCGTCGTTTCGATTGAAACAACATTGACTTAAGCATATGTTTCGTCGTATGGATTGGAACAACATTGACCTAAGCATATGTTTCGTCGTATGGAATGGAACAACAATGACCTAAGCATATGTTTTGTTGTTTTGATTGGAACAATATTGACCTAAGCATATGTTTCGTCATTGGGATTGGAACAACATTGACCTAAGTATATCTTTCGTCGTTTTAATTGGAACAACATTGACTTAAACATGTGTTGCGTCGTTTCGACCGAACAACATTGACCTAAGCATATGTTTCGTCGTTTGGATTGGAAAATCATTGACCTAAGCATATATTGCGTCGTTTGGATTTGAACAACATTGACTTAAGCATATGTTTCGTCGTTTGGATTGGAACAACAGTGACCTAAGCATATGTTTCGTCGTTTGGATTGGAACAACATTAACCTAAGCATATGTTCCGTCGTTTCGATTGAAACAACATTGACTTAAGCATATGTTTCGTCGTATGGATTGGAACAACATTGACCTAAGCATATGTTTCGTCGTATGGAATGGAACAACAATGACCTAAGCATATGTTTTGTTGTTTTGATTGGAACAATATTGACCTAAGCATATGTTTCGTCATTGGGATTGGAACAACATTGACCTAAGTATATCTTTCGTCGTTTTAATTGGAACAACATTGACTTAAACATGTGTTGCGTCGTTTCGACCGAACAACATTGACCTAAGCATATGTTTCGTCGTTTCGACTGGAACAACATTGACCTAAGCATATGTTTCGTCGTTTCGACTGGAACAACATTGACCTAAGCATATGTTTCGTCGTTTCGACTGGAACAACATTGACCTAAGCATATGTTTCGTCGTTTTGATTGGAACAACATTGACTTAAGCATGTGTTTCGTCGTTTCGACTGGAACAACATTGACCTAAGCATATGTTTCGTCGTTTCGACTGGAACAACATTGACCTAAGCATCTGTTGCATCGTTTTGTTGGAACAAAATTGACTGAAGCATATGTTTCGTCGTTTTGATTTGAACAACATTGACCTAAGCCTGTGTTGCGTCGTTTTGTTGGAACAACATTGACTGTAGCATAAGTTTCGTTGTTTGGATTGGAACAACATTGACCTAAGCATGTTGCGTTGTTTAGACTGGAACAACATTGACCTAAACATATGTTTCGTCATTTGGATTGGAACAACATTGACCTAAGCATATGTTTCGCCGTTTGGATTGAAACGACATTGACCTCAGCATATTTTTCATCCTTTTGATTGAAACAACATTTACTTAAGCATATGTTTCGTCGTTTTGATTGGAACAACATTGACCTAAACATGTGTTGCGTCGTTTCGACTGGAACAACATTGACCTAAGCCTATGTTTCGTCATTTTGTTTCGAACAACATTGACCTTAGCATATGTTTCGTCATTTTGATTGGAACAATATTGACGTAGGCATATGTTTCGTCGTATGGATAAGAACAACATTGACCTAAGCATATGTTTCGTCGTTTGGACTGAAACAACATTGACCTAAGCATCTGTTTCGTCGTTTTGATTGGAACAACAAAGTCCTAAGCATGTGCTGTGTCATTTTGACTGGAACAACATTGTTATAAGCATATGTTTCGTCGTTTTGACTGGAACAACATTGACCTAAGCATATGTTTCGTCGTTTTGACTGGAACAACATTGACTTAAGCATATGTTTCGTCGTTTCGACTGGAACAACATTGACCTAAGCATATGTTTCGTCGTTTTGACTGGAACAACATTGACCTAAGCAAGCGTTGCGTCGTTTTGTTGGAACAACATTGACCTAAGCAAGCGTTGCGTCGTTTTGTTGGAACAACATTGACCTAAGCATGTGTTGCGTCGTTTTGTTGGAACAACATTGACCTAAGCATGTGTTATGTCGTTTCGATTGGAACAACATTGACCGAAGCATGTGTTGCGTCGTTTTGTTGGAACAACATTGAACTAAGCATGTGTTGCGTCGTTTCGACTAGAACAACATTGACCTAAACATGTGTTGCGTCGTTTTGTTGGAACAACATTGACCTAAGCGTATGTTTCGTCGTTTCAACTGGAAGAATATTGACTTAAGCATATGTTTCGTCGTTTTGTTGGAACAACATTGACTTAAGCATATGTTTCGTCGTTTGGATTGGAACAACATTGACTTAAGCATAGGTTTCATCGTTTTGTTTGGAACAACATTGACCTAAGCATATATTTTGTCGTTTGGATTGGAACAACATTGACTTAAGCATAGGTTTCATCGTTTTGTTTGGAACAACATTGACCTAAGCATGTGTTTCGTCGTTTTGATTGGAACAACATTGACCTCAGTGTACGTTTCGTCGATTCGACTGGAACAACATTGACTTAAGCATATGTTTCGTCATTTTGATTTGAACAACATTGACCTAAGCATGTGCTACGTCGTTTCGACTGGAACAACATTGACTTAAGCATATGTTTCGTTGTTTTGACTGGAACAACATTGACCTCAGCATGTGTTGCTTCGTTTGGTTGGAACAACATTGACTTAAGCATATGTTTCTTCTTTTTGATTGAAACAACATTGACTAAAGCATATGTTTCGTCATTTGGATTGAAACAACATTGGCCTAAGCATATGTTTCTTCGTTTTGATTGGAACAACATTAACTTAAGCATATGTTCCGTCGTTTGGATTGAAACAATATTGACTTAAGCATGTGTTGCGTAGTTTTGTTGGAACAACATTGACTTAAGCATATATTTCGTCGTTTGGATCGGAACAACATTGACCTAAGCATATGTTTCGTCGTTTGGATTGGAACAACATTGACCTAAGCATGTGTTGCATCGTTTCGACTGGAAAAACAATGACCTAAGCATGTGTTTCGTCGTTTTGTTTGGAACAACATTGACCTAAGCATATGTTTCGTCATTTTGATTGGAACAATATTGACGTAGGCATATGTTTTGTCCTATGGATAAGAACAACATTGACCTAAGCATATATTTCGTCATTTGGACTGAAACAACATTGACCTAAGCATCTGTTTTGTCGTTTTGATTGGAACAACAAAGTCCTAAGCATGTGCTGTGTCATTTTGACTGGAACAACATTGTCATAAGCATATGTTTCGTCGTTTTGACTGGAACAACATTGACCTAAGCATATGTTTCGTCGTTTTGATTGGAACAACATTGACTTAAGCATGTGTTTCGTCGTTTCGCCTGGAACAACATTGACCTAAGCATATATTTCGTCGTTTTGACTGGAACAACATTGACCTAAGCAAGCGTTGCGTCGTTTTGTTGGAACAACATTGACCTAAGCATGTGTTGCGTCGTTTTGTTGGAACAACATTGACCTAAGCATGTGTTATGTCGTTTCGATTGGAACAACATTGACCGAAGCATGTGTTGCGTCGTTTTGTTGGAACAACATTGAACTAAGCATGTGTTGCGTCGTTTCGACTAGAACAACATTGACCTAAACATGTGTTGCGTCGTTTTGTTGGAACAACATTGACCTAAGCATATGTTTCGTCGTTTCGACTGGAAGAATATTGACTTAAGCATATGTTTCGTCGTTTTGTTGGAACAACATTGACTTAAGCATATGTTTCGTCGTTTGGATTGAAACAACATTGACCTAAGCATATGTTTAATCGTTTGGATTGGAACAACATTGACTTAAGCATAGGTTTCATCGTTTTGTTTGGAACAACATTGACCTAAGCATGTGTTGCGTCGTTTCGACTGGAACAACATTGACCTAAGCATATACTTCGTCGTTTGGATTGGAACAACATTGACCTTAGCATGTGTTTCGTCGTTTTGATTGGAACAACATTGACCTCAGTGTATGTTTCGTCGATTCGACTGGAACAACATTGACTTAAGCATATGTTTCGTCGTTTTGATTTGAACAACATTGACCTAAGCATGTGCTACGTCGTTTCGACTGGAACAACATTGACTTAAGCATATGTTTCGTTGTTTTGACTAGAACAACATTGACCTAAGCATGTGTTGCTTCGTTTGGTTGGAACAACATTGACTTAAGCATATGTTTCTTCTTTTGGATTGAAACAACATTGACTAAAGCACATGTTTCGTCATTTGGATTGAAACAACATTGGCCTAAGCATATGTTTCGTCGTTTGGATTGAAACAATATTGACCTAAGCATGTGTTGCGTCGTTTCGGCTGGAACAACATTGACTGAAGCATGTGTTGCGTAGTTTTGTTGGAACAACATTGACTTAAGCATATATTTCGTCGTTTGGATCGGAACAACATTGACCTAAGCATATGTTTCGTCGTTTGGATTGGAACAACATTGACCTAAGCATGTGTTGCATCGTTTCGACTGGAAAAACAACGACCTAAGCATGTGTTTCGTCGTTTTGATTGGAACAACATTGACCTAAGCATGTGTTTCGTGGTTTTGTTGGAACAACATTGACTTAAGCATATGTTTCGTTGTTTAGATTGGAACAACATTGACCTAAGCATGTGTTTCGTCGTTTTTTTTGGAACAATGTTGACTTAAGCATATGTTTTGTCCTTTGGATAGGAACAACATTGACCTAAGCATGTGCTGCGTCATTTCAACTGGAACAACATTGACTTAAGGATATGTTTTGTCGTTTCGACTGGGACAACATTGACTTAAGCATGTGTTGCGTCATTTTGTTGGAACAACATTGACTTAGGCATATGTTTTGTCGTTTGGATTGAAACAACATTGACCTAAGCATATGTTTCGTCGTTTTGATTGGAACAACATTGACTTAAGCATGTGTTCCATTGTTTGGATTGGAACAACATTGATCTAAGCATATGTTTCGTCGTTTTGATTGAAACAACATTGACCTAATCATATGTTTCGTTGTTTGGATTGGAACGACATTGACCTAAGCATGTGTTGAGCGATTTCGACTGGAACAACATTGACCTAGGCATGTGTTGCTTTGTTTTGTTGGAAAAAACATTGACTTAAGCGTATATATCGTCGTCTGGATATTAACAACATTGACCTATGCCTACATTTCGTCATTTTGATTGGAACAACATTGACTGAAGCGTATGTTTGTCGTTTGGATTGGAACAACATTGACCTAAGCATATGTTTCGTCGTTTTGATTGGAACAACATTGACCTAAGCATATGTTTTGTCGTTTGGATTAGAACAACATTGATTTAAGCATATGTTTCGTCATTTTGTTGGAACAAAATTGACTTAAGCATATGTTTCGTTGTTTGGATTGGAACAACATTGACTTAAGCATGTGCTGTGTCATTTCGACTGGAACAACATTGACCTAAGCATATGTTTCGTCGTTTCGACTGGAACAACATTGACTTTAGCATGTGTTGGGTCGTTTTGTTGGAACAACATTGACTTAGGCATATGTTTTGTCGTTTGGATCGAAACAACATTGACCTAAGCATATGTTTCATCGTTTGGATTGGAACAACATTGACTGAAGCATATGTTTCATCATTTGGATTGGAACAACATTGACCTAAGCATATGTTTCGTCGTTTTGATTGGAACAACATTGACCTAATCATATGTTTTTTCGTTTGGATTGGAACGACATTGACTTAAGCATGTGTTGCACCGTTTCGACTGGAACAACATTGACATAGGCATGTGTTGCGTAGTTTTGTTGGAAAAAAACATTGACTTAAGCATATATATCATCGTTTGGATTGGAACAACATTGACCTATGCCTACGTTTCGTCGTTTTGATTGGAACAACATTGACTTAAGCATATGTTTCGTCGTTTGGATTGGAACAACATTGACCTAAGCATATGTTTCGTTGTTCCGATTAGAACAACATTGACCTTACCATGTGTTGCGTCGTTTCGACTGGAAAAACATTGACTTAAGCATATATATCATCGTTTGGATTGGAACAACATTGACCTATGCCTACGTTTCGTCGTTTTGATTGGAACAACATTGACTGAAGCATATATTTCGTCGTTTGGATTGGAACAACATTGACCTAAGCATATATTTCGTCGTTTAGATTGAAACAACATTGACCTAAGCATATGTTTTGTGGTTTGGATTGGAACAACATTGACCTAAGCATATGTTTCGTCGTTTGGATTGAAACAACATTCACCTTATCATATGTTTCATCGTTTGGACATGAACAACATTGACCTAAGCATGTGTTTCTTGGTTTGATTGGAACAACATTGACTTAAGCATATGTTTCGTCATTTGGATTGGAACAACATTGACCTGAGCATGTGTTTCATCGTTTTGTTGGAACAATATTGACTTAAGCATATGTTTCGTCGCTTGGATTGGAACAACATTGACCTAAGCATAGACCGATGTATACGCTGCTTTGATCGAAACAACATAGACCGATGTATACGGTGCTTTGATTGGAACAACATAGAACGTTTTATACGCTGTTTTGATTGGAACCAATACTAAAGTATGACACCGATATCATGGTATAACTGTTTTGATTGAAACAACCTGAACTGAGATATACGTTTCGCTGTTAAGCATGGTTTAATTAAAACCGTGGCCTGATGAATGGAGGGTCGGCTTTTAGATCTTTCCTATGATTTGAACTTTGTCCTCTGTAACATCATTTCGATTAAAGTATCGGCTTCCGTATACATATATCGATTTGATTATCGATTTTAGTATAATTGTTTCATTTTTAACACCGATATCTCACATGAAACATTAAAGAACAAAATTTTAGATTTAGTTAATGATTAGTTAATGATTGATTGATTGTTGATTATTTAGTGTCTTTTTATGCCATCGAGGGCTAACAACCGATCAGCTAACCTAACTACTGTTTCCTGGGATCCTGACAGATTAACCAGTGCTCGAACACATCCCGTCTCCGCAAGTAACAGATAACTTTCCCACTTGAATCAGAGGTGAGAGACGAATGATAATCGGGCCAAGCTAAAATTGGTTAAAATATTTTTTCGAGTATATTATAAGCCCTTATTAGATCTAAGAAATCACCATAAATGACAAATTAATTGATCCAAACTAATTTTCTGAACAAGTGATCATAGAATTTATCGTTTGACAAGGCACGGTTGAAGCTTGAGAGTTGCGAGCAGTAATACAGTGGATATAGAGCGTTAACCGCCTATGCCAGAGGTTGCGGGTTAGATTCCCAGCTCGCCCGTTGTCTCTAAAAAACACTAAGTTCGTGTTCTACCCACGAAGCGGACAGCAGTTCACATATAAGCACTAAGCTTTCTTCGCAATTGAGCTAATATAAATTAATATAAACTAAATCACGGTTTATTTGTCAAATGACAAATTCTGATCATTTTCATCTCTATTATTTGCATTTTCTCGTGTAGTTATAATAAATCGTATTAATTTAAACATATTCATATTTTACAAAAAGAAAACGGGTCGATAACGTTACATTTAAAGATTTCTAAAACACAAATTTCGCACAATCCAATCTTGTCAAATAAAATACAATTGTTAAAAGCTAAAATAATATCAAAACCACTAATGCTGGAACTAGACGTTGGCATTTCTTAAAATGAAATTTGAAAATGTGTCTGACGACAAAATGTAGGGTAAAATTTGACACTCGACAAAGAAATTGTCCTCTGGGGGATTTTCTAGTCTCATCTGCTTTTTGCCATGAGGATAGATATCAAAAACATTAAATAATACTTCGAAAAATGACTGGTTCTTGCTCTCAGGATAGGATAGAATCAATATAATATGTATTTTATCTGAAAATTGCAATGCATTTTTGGGTGTATGAAAGGAGTCTTAAATTTGATGTCGATTTGATCCGGCATATTGAACAGTTTTCAAATTGTTGGACTTGTCTAATTGTACAAAGAGTCAAAATGACGTGGTGAATTTTCTCGAAGCAGTACGTGCGTGTGTCTGTACGTGTGTGCTTGCGTTTTATTTAATTATCATAATTGAGATTCCATTTTGATCTCACCACTTCCATAAAAATATACCACAACGGTGGTTAAGTGTAAGAACCGTCTTGCGTGCGGAATGTCGTTGGTTCGATCCATGCCCGGTCAAATCAAAGACTTGAAAACAGTACGAGAAGCTTCCTCGTTTGACGCGCAGCAGTTAGAGGACAGTTCTAAGTCTGGTGTGCCCAGTGTCATTATAATATGACAGGGTGGGGGTATCATACCATGTGTTTGCGGTAATATACTCAGGTATGGTCGAGCTTAGAATATTGTTTCAAGTAGACAGAGCCGTGATATGACTGAAAATATTGTTGAAAGGAACGCTAAACACCATAGAACAACAACAACTAAAATATTATATAATCACGTTTTAGAAGATTTGAAAAATTGAAATCATTTGTATTGTATACTAGTAAAAATGATCATTAGATGCTTTATATTCATTTTAAAATTAAACTTATTTTTTAAACAGTTATAAACTAACATTTTATCGGAATTGTCGTACCATACTTCAATATTTACATATCTCAGAGCCAATCAAAACCGTGTATGTAATCCGCCATTGTAATTTGTTGAAGACTCGGTAAGGCTTCGTATAATTTGGTTCATAACTATTTTCATTTATATTCTAAAATGATTTGCATTTGGAAGATAAACGTTGCAATAACGACTGAATATATCATGACGTTGCATAATTACAAACCACTTGGTGATAAGTTGGTGCAGAATCAGAATTAGTTTCGCGGGTAAATACTTGATTATTCTATTTACGTCGCCTGGGTTCAGTTAGGTGCTTTGCTTCCAGTGAGTACAGAGAATTATGTGTGAGTGTCCATTTTTATATATGTCTATATTTTTGCAATTTATTCGTTGAGCTATAATGAAATATATCCAGGGACGATTTCAAAAAAATACTTGGACACAAACTAGATCATTTGTGTAATCAGCCGGACAAGCTTCACGTATACGCGAATAAATAAACACCGACCTACACAACCAACTAACTTTGCATATACATATACAAACCTCAATTGTCGCCTTATAAACTGAGTACATGTAATGTGTTTTGTAGAAGCAAACTTATCTTCGAGATCTTCGCAGACTGGTGGAGAATTGAATTCCGTGATGATACATTTTCCTTCATCAATCTATGAACATATACTCAATACACGCATCACGTTAAGTAAGAAGTCCTGAAGAAACTAGACACGCGATCAGCGAGGCAATACTATCTTGTTTCACAGTGAATAAACACTATCCGTGTCTAGTTAGGCCTATAATTGAGACGTCACACGTCAAAATAGTACGTTGTGGGATAGTGTTACGGTTTCTATATATCTAGAACTAGTGGCATACATGGTTACTGGTGAAAGGAGATCTGAAAATCATCTACATTAAACATGAAGCTGTGTGAAACCATCGCCCGTCTGCAAACAAACTGGCAACATTTCTCGCATGAAATTATTGGACCAAACTAGTCACCAATCTACAACCTCTGCTGTGAGTGGCAAGTGCTATATTATGAAATAATATATAGTAACATCAAAGAATCATTAATATTCACATTTACTAAAAAGTACTTTACTCTTCAATGAAGATCATGCATTATGAGAATCAAACAGATCCTGCCAGTAACACTATAGTCATTTCACGATGACTTTCAAATGAGTGATTGTGTCTTTATAGACCTTCAATATGACATCAGTTTTATTTTTGGAATTTCATATTATGAATATGGAATAGATGACATGTATCAAATGTCAACTGTAAATAGAGATATTCATTTTGCTTTTTTATGGGAAGACGTGTTGAGATCGAAAATGTGGAACTCAAGTTTATATTGACTGTTCAGTTTTGAGCATATGGCATACTAATGGACCAGAATATACATGACGCCTCTACTAGACTATTCCATACCGGTGTAATACATGACGCCTCTACTAGACTACTCCATACCAGTATAATACATGACGCCTCTACTAGACTATTCCATACCGGTGTAATACATGACACCTCTACTAGACTATTCCATACCGGTATAATACATGACGCCTCTACTAGACTATTCCATACCAGTGTAATACATGACGCCTCTACTAGACTATTCCACACCGGTATAATACATGATGCCTCTACTAGACTATTCCATACCGGTGTAATACATGGTACCTCTACTAAACCATTCCATACCGGTATAATACATGATGCCTCTACTAGACTATTCCATACCGGTATAATACATGATGCATCTACTAGACTATTCCATACCGGTGTAATACATGACGCCTCTACTAGACTATTCCATACCGGTATAATACATGATGCCTCTACTAGACTATTCCATACCGGTATAATACATGACACTTCTACTAGACTATTCCATACCGGTGTAATACATGACGCCTCTACTAGACTATTCCATACCGGTGTAATACATGACACCTCTACTAGACTATTCCATACCGGTGTAATACATGACGCATCTACTAGACTATTCCATACCGGTATAATACATGACGCCTCTACTAGACTATTCCATACCGGTATAATACATGACGCCTCTACTAGACTATTCCATACCGGTATAATACATGATGCCTCTACTAGACTATTCCATACCGGTATAATACATGATGCCTCTACTAGACTATTCCATACCGGTGTAATACATGACGCCTCTACTAGACTATTCAATACCGGTGTAATACATGATGCCTCTACTAGACTATTCCATACTGGTATAATACATGACGCCTCTACTAGACTATTCCATACCGGTATAATACATGATGCCTCTACTAGACTATACCATGCCGGTGTAATACGTGGCACCTCTACTAGACTACTCCATACCAGTATAATACATGACGCCTCTACTAGACTATTCCATACCGGTGTAATACTAGACTATTACATACCGGTATAATTCATGACACCTCTACTAGACTATTCCATACCGGTATAATACATGACGCCTCTACTAGACTATTCCATACCGGTGTAATACATGATGCCTCTACTAGACTATTCCATACCGGTGTAATACATGACGCCTCTACTAGACTATTCCATACCGGTGTAATACATGACGCCTCTACTAGACTATTCCATACCGGTGTAATACATGACGTCTCTACTAGACTATTCCATACCGGTGTAATACATGACGCCTCTACTAGACTATTCCATACCGGTGTAATACATGACGCCTCTACTAGACTATTCCATACCGGTGTAATACATGACGCCTCTACTAGACTATTCCATACCGGTATAATACATAATGCCTCTACTACACTATTCAATACCGGTGTAATACATGACGCCTCTACTAGACTATTCCATACCGGTGTAATACATGACGCCTCTACTAGATTATTCAATACCAGTGTAATACATGATGCCTCTACTAGACTATTCCATACTGGTGTTATACATGATGCCTCTACTAGACTATTCCATACCGGTATAATACATGATGCATCTACTAGACTATTCCATACCGGTGTAATACATGATGCCTCTACTAGACTATTCCATACTGGTATAATACATGATGCCTCTACTAGACTATTCCATACCGATGTAATACATGATGCCTCTACTAGACTATTCCATACCGGTGTAATACAAGATGCCTCTACTAGACTATTCCATACCAGTATGATACATGACGCCTCTACTAGACTATTCCATACCGGTATAATACATGACGCCTCTACTAGACTATTCCATACCGGTATAATACATGACGCCTCTACTAGACTATTCCATACCAGTGTAATACATGACGCTTCTACTAGACTATTCAATACCGGTGTAATACATGATGCCTCTACTAGACTATTCCATACCGGTGTAATACATGACGCCTCTACTAGACTATTCCATACCGTTATAATACATGATGCATCTACTAGACTATTCCATACCGGTATAATACATGATGCCTCTACTAGACTATTCCATACCGGTATAATACATGATGCCTCTACTAGACTATTCCATACCGGTATAATACATGATGCCTCTACTAGACTATTCCATACCGGTGTAATACGTGGCGCCTCTACTAGACTACTCCATACCAGTATAATACATGATGCATCTACTAGACTATTCCATACCGGTATAATACATGATGCCTCTACTAGACTATTCCATACCGGTGTAATACGTGGTGCCTCTACTAGACTAATCCATACCAGTATAATACATGACGCCTCTACTAGACTATTCCATACCAGTGTAATACTAGACTATTCCATACCGGTATGATACATGACGCCTATACTAGACTATTCCATACCGGTATAATACATGACGCCTCTACTAGACTATTCCATACCGGTGTAATACATGACGCCTCTACTAGACTATTCCATACCGGTGTAATACATAACGCCTCTACTAGACTATTCCATACCGGTGTAATACATGACGCCTCTACTAGACTATTCCATACCGGTGTAATACATGATGCCTCTACTAGACTATTCCATACCGGTGTAATACATGACGCCTCTACTAGACTATTCCATACCAGTGTAATACATGACACCTCTACTAGACTATTCCATACCGGTGTAATACATGACGCCTTTACTAGACTATTCCATACCGGTATAATACATAATGCCTCTACTACACCATTCAATACCGGTGTAATACATGACGCCTCTACTAGACTATTCCATACCGGTGTAATACATGACGCCTCTACTAAATTATTCAATACCAGTGTAATACATGATGCCTCTACTAGACTATTCCATACTGGTGTTATACATGATGCCTCTACTAGACTATTCCATACCGGTATAATACATGGCGCATCTACTAGACTATTCCATACCGGTGTAATACATGACACCTCTACTAGACTATTCAATACCGGTGTAATACATGTCGCCTCTACTAGACTATTCCATACCGGTGTAATACATGACGCCTCTTCTAGACTATTCCATACCGGTATAATACATGACGCCTCTACTAGACTATTCCATACCGGTATAATACATGACGCTTCTACTAGACTATTCCATACCGGTATAATACATGATGCCTCTACTAGACTATTCCATACCGGTGTAATACATGACGCCTCTACTAGACTATTCCATACCGGTGTAATACATGACGCCTCTACTAGACTATTCCATACCGGTGTAATACATGTCGCCTATCCTAGACTATTCCATACCGGTATAATACATTACGCCTCTACTAGACTATTCCATACCGGTGTAATACATGACGCCTCTACTAGACTATTCCATACCAGTGTAATACATGACGCCTCTACTAGACTATTCCATACCGATGTAATACATGACGCCTCTACTAGACTATTCTTTACCGGTGTAATACATGTCGCCTCTCCTAGACTATTCCATACCGGTGTAATACATGATGCCTCTACAAGACTATTCCATACCGGTATAATACATGATGCCTCTACTAGACTATTCAATACCGGTGTAATACATGATGCCTCTACTAGACTATTCAATACCGGTGTAATACATGATGCCTCTACTAGACTATTCCATACCGGTATAATACATGATGCCTCTACTAGACTATTCCATACCGGTGTAATACATGTCGCCTATCCTAGACTATTCCATACCGGTATAATACATGACGCCTCTACTAGACTATTCCATACCGGTGTAATACATGACGCCTCTACTAGACTATTCCATACCGGTATAATACATGACGCCACTACAAGACAATTGCATACCGGTGTAATACATGGTGCCTCTACTTGACTATTCCATACCGGTGTAATACATGCCCATCATCACGGATAACGACAAACCGATTTTTTTATGATATAATAAAGCTAATAACGTGTCACACTCGCATATTGCCTTCATTGCAAGAACGAACATTTGATTGGACGTTGAGTTATACTATTTGTCTTTATATTAGATTCTACCAACCTATCAACTTGAGAAGCGCAGTATAGAGTCCAGTATGGCGTCTGTATGTACTAATCGTGTCTCAAAATGTCGATGAATGGTTTCCCGTCTGCAAACAACACTTTCCGTAAATAAAACTATGTCCGGTTCCTTCTTCTTCTTCTTCTTCCATATACTGAGCTGGGTTCTTGAAGGAACGTACGTAGCTCAACGAAACTAGGCGTGGTGGTGGTGCACAGAAGTCTCAAATGTTAAAAATTTAAAACAATATACAGTAGTCATGTCTGATGAAGAAAGTGTCAGGTTACTCCACCAGGAGTAGCCTGAAGGCATCCAAGGTAGGCGCAGATACGGTGCTGGCAGGAAGAAGATTCCATTCTCGCACTGTCCTTGGGAAGAAGGAGTTCGACAGTATCTGGTCTTTGATACGCTCCTGGAAAAGCCTATGTTGTCCTCTGGTACGCGCATCGCCGCTTTGCAGGAACTTGTCTGCGTTGATGTCTACAAGATTGTTGCGGATCTTATACATCATGGAGAGCCGGCTGTGTTTTCGACGCTGTTCAAGGGGATCCCAGTTCAGTTCTTTAAGCATGTTGGAGATACATCCTGGGGTCTTAGTCGAATAGTCGTTGAAAACAAAACGGGCCGCTCGGCGCTGAACCTGTTCAATAGTGTTGACGTGGTTTAGCTGGTATGGGTCCCAGACGGTGGCGGCATTCTCGAGTTGGGGGCGGACCATGGCTTTATAGGAAGCTTCCTTGACAGGTGGCGTGCATTCCCTCAGGTTTCTGCGAATGAACCCCAGAGTCCGACTGGCCTTGCTCGTGATGTTGCCTATGTGCTTTTCCCACGTGAGGCTTTCTGTGATGGTGACTCCAAGGTATTTACTTGCATCCACCACCTCAAGTGTGTGGCCATGGAGACAGTATGTAGTGTCGATGATTTTCCGACATCGAGGGGCGATCCTGATGACAGTGCACTTAGTGGGGTTGAAGCTCATCTGCCATGTCTCTTCCCACTTTTCCAGTGCTGTGAGGTCTTTCTGGAGGAGCTGTCTGTCATGGTCGTTCTCTATCACCTTGAAGACTGCGCTGTCATCAGCAAACAGTTTGGAAGACGACGACTTGATCATATCTGGGAGGTCATTAATGAAAGCTAAAAACAGTAGCGGACCGAGTACTGTCCCTTGTGGAACGCCGGAAAGTACGTCTGCAGTTCTTGACTTGGCACCATCAAGGAAGACTTGCTGCTTTCTGTTGGATAGGAATGACTGTATCCATCTCTTGATGTTGCCCCTTACACCGTAGTGGTCCAGCTTGTGTAGTAGCCGTACATGAGGGACTTTGTCAAAAGCTTTGGCAAAGTCCAGTAGAATAACATCTACCTGTTTCCCTTTGGCTGTGTTGGAGGCGATTTCCTGGATGGTGGTTAGGAGTTGAGTCTCGCAGGAGCGTCGCTTGTGGAAACCATGCTGGTTGTCGCTCAGGACGTCGTACCTGTCAAAGTGCTGCATGACATTGCTATGCACTATGTGCTCCATTAGTTTGCACGTTATGGACGTCAAGGACACTGGTCTATAGTTGGATGCTAGGTGGCGGTCTCCTTTCTTGAAAAGAGGGACTACGGATGCCTCCCTCCAGTCCTGAGGTACTTCTCCTAGGTCGAGGGATAGTTGGAACAGATTTGCTAGAGCCGGGGCTAGTTCTGTAGCAGCTGCTTTCAGGATGAAGGCTGGAATCTCGTCTGGGCCGGTGGCTTTCTTGGTCTTGAGATTCATCAGCAATTTGTGGACCCCTTTCCAGTCGACTGTAATGTTTGACATTTATGGTATTTCACTCTGACCCATGTCTGGGATGTAGGTGGTGTTTTCACGGGTGAAGGCAGAAACAAATTGCTCGTTGAGAATGTTAGCTCTAGCTTCATTGTTGCTTTGGAGGTAACCATCCTTATTTTTTAGTGGCGCAACACCAGTGGCTTCCTGTCCTTTACTTTTGACGAAGGCCCAGAACTTCTTAGAGTCGTCTTTGAAGTCATGACTCACCGTGTCCACTAAGTACTTCTTGTTGGCCTTTCGTATCTGGTATTGTACTTCTTTCTGTAGGCGCTTATACCTGTCAAGGTCCCGTTTCTGATTGGAATGCCTCGCTTTCTTATGTGCTCGTTGTTTTCTACGAATTAGTCTCTTGATCTCAGTATTCATCCATGGGTTCGTATTTCTAGATGTTGTCATTTTCGAAGGGACTCGCTTTTCAATGGTAGTTTGTATTATTGACTTTAGTCTAGCCCAAGAGTCTTCTATGGAGGGGTCATTCAGGTTGGTTATACTCGATAGGTCGGATAAGTCGTCCCTGATGCCTTGGATGTCTGCTTTCTTCCACAGGAGAATCTTTCTTCTTGGTGGTTTTGGACGTGTCGCAGTGATTGTAGTATCGAACAGGACAATATCGTGGTCGCTGTTACCAATAGAAGGCATGGGCTTGCATCGTTGTTTGAAGCTGGGATGAGTTGTTAGGATGATGTCTAATGTGTTCTGTTTTCTTGTGGGGAAGTTGACGATTTGTTCAAAACTGTTATCTGCTACCATGTCCAGGAATGATTGGTTGACTCTAGACGGGTATTGGTTTCCAGTTATGGTTTGGTCTTTCCAGTCTATGTCAGGGAGATTGAAGTCTCCAGCTATAATTAAGATGCCCTTCTTGGCCTGTTTCTTTAGAGTGAGAAAGTCTTCTTTAACAGATGATAGGTAAACTTCGTCAACTTTGTTGGGTGGTCTGTAGAAGGCTGCAATGGCAATTTTCTTCTTGTTTGCGGTGAACGAGGCACTGATCAGCTCATTGTGTTTGCTTGTAATGATGTTTCCGAGTTGGAGGTGTTTCCTGGATGCGATAAGAACGCCGCCATGGGGGCTGTTTGGTCGATCACGACGGAAGATGTCAAACTCCAGCTGGGGGGGGGGGGGGGGGGTAGTAATTCTGTAGATCTGATGTCTGGGTCTAGCCACGTCTCAGTGCCGATGATGATGTCTGGGTCTGTGTCGTCTATAATGGCTTCCAGCAGCTTCCCTTTCCTGCGAATACTCTGGCAGTTGATATTCAAGATTCTAAGGCTCTTGAATTTAGCTGGTTTTGGATGATTTCTAATGTTGGTAGTACTAGGTTTCGGTGATGAAGTCTGGAAAACTGTACTGGTATTAAAGCTGTCAAAGGTAGACATATGGTCGGGTTCAGATGCTGTACTGGTTCTTGTTGATTGTGAAATGTCTGAGATACTATCAAATAAGGTGGGGTTTGTTGACAGATTTATATCATGATTTGCTGGAGTATCGGGGACGGTGTAGAGTATGCTGGAGTTGTTTGGTTTAGAACAAATTGGGCAGGTCCAGGTATCTTCACTCTTTCCAAGAGCACTGAGTTCTGCAGTGGTTATCCCGAGACAGGTCTTGTGCAGCCACTGGTCGCAATCATCACAAGCTATGCCCTTCGTCTTGCAGGCTCTGGTGCAAATTGCACAAGGAAATTTCGGTCGCCTTGGGCCAGGATTTGGCTCTATGCCACTCATAAGAAGAAAATATCATATATGAAGAGAACGTTCTGCTTCTGCGTCGATGCGTTGCTCCATGTGTTGATACTGTTCCTGTGTAGTGGGGAGAAATGGCCATTTTGACAGTAGTGGGTTGGGTGGTTGGAAAAATAGTGATAAAATACCGGTGGGTGTGTTCCAGGAAAGTTCATTGTCCAGAATATCAAGTAAGTAGTACCTGGTGTGTCCAGCAGTTGGTTTCAGGTTCGCTAGTAACCATATTGACAGTAAAAAGACGATAAGTTTGTGTGTTTTCATGCCGACTTTTCAAGCTATGGGCGCCGCCATTACTAGCCTCGTTTTCGATTCTTGTGTCAGACAATGACAGCTGTCTTTAAAATCCGATGTGAAGTTATTTCCTAAATACAAAGTGGTCAAATATGGATAGATCAAATCAGATTTATACTCGTTCCTTTTCTATCAAATAATATGAAGATGTTCCAGTTAGATTTGGAGAAATAAAATCAAAAATGGTTGAGAATTTCGAAAGACGTCCGTTCACCACCACGCATGCGCAGTTCCCTGTTAGTAAATAATATAGTAACTGGTTTCATGTTTCATTACAGGCAATGATTAGTTTGAATTCGTGTTTTCCCCACAAGTATCAGAATTAATGTTTACTTGCTTTTAAAAAAGAATGAACAATATTTTAAATCCTTAAATGTCGTCAAAATCTTTTCAAACCATTACAATTGCTAAAACCTGAAATTGATTTCAGCAGCGGGTCATGCATTGGTTTTGTATAATTAATTAGATTAAAATATTTTTTTCTGGCAATAAATATGATAAAATCCACATAAGATAAGGAACTTGAAATCCAGTTTATGGTTTCTTTAGATACAAGACACGCAAATTCGTATAAACTAGCGAATAAACAGTGTAGTTTATGACAACGACTGTCATGGAACGTTAAATTTTCTGCACGATGGCCCGCTTAAATAGAAGGTAATTAAAGGACGAAACTACAAAACTTGTCGTTTTTCATTAAAAACAAAGATAGCAAAATAGTAAAGCGTGTCTTACAAATATGATATTATAAAAAGTGAATTGTTTTATACCAATATAATTTATCTTGACTGCGGATTGTGTTAAGATATTGTGTGAATCACTATGGAGCCTGTTTCCTCAAAATAAATATGTAAGCACACATATACCGCAGTGTTAAACACTTTGAACTCTGAAAACCGCTGAAAGTGACAATATGCGGACTGAATTGCCTTGAGGTAGCTTGCGGCGTCCCTATCGGAATGTTTCGACATTTGACATAATTTATAAAAAAAACTGCACATTTGATCTATGAAGTCTCAGCTTTAGATTCAATTTTTTTTTATTAAATATAGTTGCGCAGTTTATCGTTAACAGTGCCTCATAGTGGTACCTATTTTACGGACGATATTCGCTGTTTTTCCCTCGAAAAATAATCAATATAAAACTCTGAATTGTGTTTATAACATTATTTAAATTACTTATTTTATTTCCTGTGATAAGATTTTAACTTCAATGCAGATAAAAACAATTTGTGATTGCGAAAAAGATTCTGTTTGTAAATATTTTTTTTATTGGAAAAAGAGATACAGTTTGTTTATATATTTTGTTCCAACCGGTTTCAGCATAGTTGTACAATCAATGACATAACACTAAGTAATTACTGATAATGAGGTATACTAAAGGTGAAATCTCAATATTTTTTTCTTGAAATAGAAAATATGGTGATATATATCTGCCACCATAAAACAATATTTATTTTTTAGATTTCCACACACACACACACACACACACTCCACACACCCAACCACCACCACCAGGGGGTAACAGAGGATTGTGAGAAAGAGCTGCGGGGATTTCTCTCCAGCGAAATGAAACTTTCCCATGATCATGTGGACAAACTTACCTTTCAGCGGGTACATAGAATGGGAAAACGGGTGAACAACAAATCTCGTCAGATTGTGGCAAAGCTCACTCTCTTCAAGGAAAGAGAAATGGTGAGGAGGCAGTGGAAAGCAATTCAGGGAACAAACTTTTATGTTTTACGAGCAATTTCCAAAGGAGGTCGCAGTCAAACGGCGGAGGTGAAGAAGGACAACAAACGGGCGTGGTTGTCATATGACACTTTATATATAGATGACAAGCCAGTGAAGGAAGAGAGCAGCAAGGGCGCAATGAGGAAGATCTGCGTATGTTAGCATGGAAGGTTACCCATCATTTTAAAATTATCGACTAACACGCTTTAATTATTAGAGTATATGGAATATAAAACATAAACATTATTATGTCGCTGCTTATCGTCGATGGAACTAATTTATCTCACCATGTCAGTGTGTAATCAACTACGTATTTTTAATGTTATTGGGCAAACATAATAATGGTGGACTATTTTGTTTAATGTGTGTTTTATTGGAAAGGGTAATGAAATATGCAGCTCTCTTTATACACCCAACTCCCCTAACAACGGTTGAATACTGAATATAGCTTCATGATTTCCAGGAATCAGAAATAATTACAGCACTGAAACAGAATTTTTCAAACAGAAAACAATTCGTTATAATAGTATTGGTTATTTAACGTATCTTTCGATAAAGAATAATGCGTCGAAAATCTGCGTGATGCTTATATTATCTTATATGAAATGTACTTATTATATTTCCTAATCTGAACAAAAATATTAAAATAATCGTCCAAAAACGCGTAGATCTATTTTTGTCGATTATTATCTTTAAATCTAATCATCTTATTCTATCGTCGCGATACATTTTGTATCTGTTTAATGGCATTCTGCAAAGTGATATATATATGTGTCTAAAAGCTAAGTTACGCAGTTTCCATTTTATTGCAAATAAACGTAGCATTCGTATTTACGCCATTGCACCACCGTCTAGTTTGGTCATTAACAAAACATAAACCGTGGGTCTAGACAGATTTTATTTCTGATTTAACTAAAACGTAACTAAACAGTTGAAATAAATATGCTTTAAATGATCAAATTACACGTGTTCGTGGTAACGTATTAATATTTGCATATGCATAGTTCGTGTAATTTATAAATAGGCAAACATGTTTATCTATATTGAAACGTTCTCATACAAATACATGTACGAATATTAATCTAGATTGAAACGTTCTCATACAGATACATGTACGATTATTAATCTAGATTGAAACGTTCTCATACAGATACATGTACGGATATTAATCTAGATTGAAACGTTCTCATACAAATACATGTACGGATGTTTATCTAGATTGAAACGTTCTCATACAAATACATGTACGGATATTTATCTAGATTGAAACGTTCTCATACAAATACATACAGAATATTTATCTAGATTGAAACGTTCTCATACAAATACATACACGGATATTAACAGCAGTTTTAGACACGGTAACGATATACCAATATCCTTTCTTTCATCTCTGTTATACATTACCGGAATAATATTGTACTTGTTTTAAATCTCATGAATTGTGTCACTTTGTGCATTTACAAACCTTAACAATGTAAGTAAAAGTGACCCCGCCTGTCATCAAACAAGGTCTTCTTCACTCAAGTAGCTCTTAGATTATAAAATATTAAAGATTGTCCACTATGTCGATATGAAAATAACATTGCATTCTCTTTTAAACAAATACACAGAGTAATATCTGGAATTGCAACTGGAATAAGATAAATTTATTAACTTCGCACAAATGAATATTGGATATACGTTATAAAAAACATCGCTGTACTTTAATATATTAAAGAAGAATGATAAACGCTCGTGTCACGGGAGTGTTTTAAATCGCAGCTATTTGCGACATATGTAATTTGTTATCAGGAGAAAGGCATCGGTAATTTGTTTGAACGTGCTGCATTCGCCAAAACATATTATTCAATATTTTTTATATTTTAATTCTTTGCGTAATGATAATCTATAACTTATACATATATCATTTGTAAATGCATCACTTAAAACCACATATCGCATAAGGTTGTGATGGTTAAATAGCAAAAAGCAATAAAATATATAAATCAAGAGACGTAACAATCCTAGAGCATTATAACCGCAACACCAACACAGTTCATCTTGTCAACGCAAATAATGCGTGTAATAGTCATATAAAACAAGAGACGTAACAATCCTAGAGCATTATAACCGCAGCACCAACACAGTTCATCTTGTCAACGCAAATAATGCGTGTAATAGTCATATAAAACAAGAGACGTAACAATCCTAGAGCAAAACAACCGCAACACCAACACAGTTCATATTGTCAACGCAATTAATGCGTGTAATAGTCATATAAAACAAGAGACGTAACAATCCTAGAGCAAAACAACCGCAACACCAACACAGTTCATATCGTCAACGCAATTAATGCGTGTAATAGTCATATAAAACAAGAGACGTAACAATCCTAGAGCAAAACAACCGCAACACCAACACAGTTCATCTTGTCAACGCAATTAATGCGTGTAAAAGTCAAATAAAACAAGAGTATGAACTTGGAATTCGTAAATTAGACAACAAATTATTTTGCCTCCATCTTTTATAAATGGACTACCTCAAATGAACTGCGAACTATCGGTAATTTAGTAAGTACAAGTATTTTTCATTCAACTGTTTATTTAGCGTCGAACTCGTATTGTTTTAGTTTAAATATATTTCTGTTTTAAAATGTACAGACTTCCACGTAGTTGTAAGGATAGTCGAACAATTACATTAGTCGCGGCCGGAATGATGTTTTGTCTACTAGTTTTTGTACGTTCATCACACTTTGTCTATTTGGAGACAATTATCACATCGGTCCGAGATTAGAATGTTTGTTTCATGCTTAACGGCTCATGCTCAGCTAAAACCGAACTAAATCATTGTAACAATTCTATTGTATGTAATGTAACTTTCTACCTCCAATTTGCATTATTTCTGTCAAACTCAAGCCTGAGTCAAGTGTTTGCGCTGTAATATGTGTTTCTATATGATCCTGGAAATTGGTTTAGGTACGAATTGGATTTGAAGATGAGAAAAGGCACCAACGTCATAGAACAGTTTTCATGCTCGACGCCAAATAGTTACTTAAACATTTTTAGTTCAGGATTTATTCAGTTGCGTAAAATTCTAAGTTTAGATGTTAAGTGAAACCCAGTCTGCGTATTTCTATTCATTGTTTCTTGCTGTTATTTACAAATAGTCTTGAGATAGAAAAGTTTAGAAATACTCTATATGCATATATCTTTCTGCCTTGTTATTATAACGTTGATTAGTTGATATCATATATTCCTAGTTTTGTTTTCTTAACTTAGATACAGCGAATATGAGCTATTTTAACCTTTTAACTGAATTTTGTCGTAGATTCTGTGTTTGTTAACAGTCAATTCCAAAAGTATGATCCATCTATATAGCAAATACAGTCTTCCAATTTGTCATAGAACCACAGGTTTTATTAAGATTATAAATAACAAAAATCAGAACAGACAAATGATAATGTCTCAGTACGATTTCAATATAGACGACACTGAAGTGTTGCGAAATATTCATTACATAAAATTAATGAAACATTGCTTTTAGTGAAACTGACGCAAATGCAGGCGATACGTGTCTGATTACTAATTTATATTATAATGTGAATAGTGACAGTTGAAATGAGCGCTTTTACACGTTGATTAAGAGTGAGATACAAACAGACACAAAATATAGATTTACACAAAATGTAACGTCGATAGAAAATTTCAAGATTATTAGTTTTATCAGTCTGATATTTCAAAAGAATCTCGGTATGTTTAATGACTATTCTAAGACAATCACGTAGTATGTTTGACAGAAATCTTTGTTTTGATTCACATATAACCTACCTGTAGAGTTAAACAGGAATTGGACAAATGTTTTATGTTGTTGGTATTTATCGCAACTACATTAAATACTCCATTTTTTTCTAACGAAAGGATCCCTGCAGGAATAGAACGAAACCAAGTTAAAAGAAAATACTCGGTTTTATTAACGCTGTCCATGAGGGATTTAGAGGAAATGAGTGCTTATTTATAATTGAATGTATTTAACTTGCAAAATATATAAGTACTTATAAAATAATAACAATTAAGTATATTTTCATTGAATCGTAAACTTTTTAATGTAATTTAACGCTATTAGACCTACATATTATTACTGAAAACAAAAAGTTTAGTCAGTAAAGTACATGAGAAATCCCATAGTATATCTAAAGACGCAATCTGAAATTGAATTTGGGTCTCCAATAAACGGAATCGGTAATTAAATCAAGTTAAATAGTTTTCATTCGGGTGGTATGTGTTGTCTTAAATTCTTCTTAGTTCAATGTAAAGGGAGGTAAAAAATAACTTTGAATGTGGATACAGTGACGATATGTGATTCCTTTTCAACAGTTCTTTATTTTGTGGTGTAATATCTCATTAATAACGCAGTTTCAATTGTTTATATCTAATATAAACCAAAAAAGCTTTATTTGACAAAAACAGGTATGTATCCAAAATCGTTTTAAATATTATACGTACTTCAACAAATATAAATAAATCGATAAAAATCTTCGAAATTTTATTAGAATTTATTGTATACTTCCATGAAAGTTACGACTAATCTTGTTTGTTTTCAGTATGAATACCATCAAGCTGTGTTTGGCGAAGTACTGGAGTTGTACCATTGTCCTTCCGCTAGTTGTTGGCAAATGAAAAGCAAACTTAAAAAATTAGTCAGTCTTGGTTTGTAAAGACAAACAGATACACAGACGACCATTTTATGTAAGCATTTATTCTTCAACACTGAAATGAGCAGAATGTACGAAATGGAACAGAAACAATATTAAACAAAATAAATACTCTCAAAAGTTGATGATTAAAAAAAAAAGGAAACAAAGTGATATATCTACGGCGTCTCGTTGGAATCCATCGCTGCATATTCATTATTTGAAGTAAAATCGAAACAAAGAAACAACAAAACTGCAATGGTGAAAAGTCGAGACCTCGAAACAACGATGGTGAAAAGTCGAAACAACCGTCGTAATTATGACTTTTTACCATCGTTGTTTTGACTTGTTTCGTTATTTCCATATTTCTTAATTTAATAAACATGCCGCGATGGTCCCAACGGGACACCGTATATATGCATGATATGGCAAGGTCCGTATATATCCTAATTGACTTTGTTATGCTAGTCAGATGACCAAATGATTGTTTAAGCGGGGCGGTAGGATAGAGTGTTGTCCGCTCACGCCAGAGGTTTCGGGTTCGATCCCCAGCTCGACCCGATGCCTCTCATAAAAATACACTCAGTACTTGTTCTACCCAGGAAGCGGACTCGACAGCGGTTCATATAAGCTTTGAGCTTTCATCGCAATCGAGCTAAAAGAAATTAGTATAAACTAAATGCTTGTTAAGCCTCGCACTTTTTATGAATTTTATTACCATCCAATCACCTGTTAATGTAGAAAAAGAGAAACTCTGAGCCGTTTTCTCTAAACACATATCTTTATCTAAAGTGTTCCTTCCGGCTCTGTTCCGATATTTACTCACTGTTTACAGGAAAGATATTCTAATAGGTTATTGCGACCAATTAGGTAAATTAGGTCAAGTGTATTTTTATCACATATTCACATACATAATACAAGTACTGTTCATTTGTTTTTTTATCTCTATGAGGAACGAGAAAAAAAAGCTAGAAACTCCCGCCAGTTATCGTATGACACCGACCCTTCATTTTCGATAAGATGTCATCGGGACATCTCTCGCCCAATTTAGCTTACATACGAAATAATTTGGTATGTAGAAGAAAATGGTTGAGTGAAATTCCGATTGGTCATTTAGGTGTTGGGATAAGTCGGAAAGTAACTCGGCTTTATTTACAAGAGCCGTGTTACATGGTACGCCTGGCGGTGACTCGGTATTGATACAACACCAGGTTAATGCCAAGAATATTCGTCATGTGTTTATCACACGCCTGCTGCGCATCGTAAACTACATGTATGTGACAAAGGGGAATATTTTATATTATATCTAAACAGAATGATGTTACTTGTTTATTGTGCAATAAAATTCCAATACATTATATTGCTCAAGCAATTGCCATTAACAATTTCTATTAACAAGTACAAATTGCATGTACTTGATTTGGTCGGTGATGCATTTCTATATTGTAAGTTCCACAGGATATTGTACACGTAGTCGTTGTTTCGATACCGCGTGCTCAGGAGCCATCTGCTTCACTGGTATTATCTAACCCAACTTCACCATAATGTGATATTTTATTATACCTGCAAGTGTAGAGCTAATCGTCTACTCCAGATGTTACCACGTGACCGTATAATTTGTTAGAAATTCAAGATGGCGATTATAACAAAACAAAATACATAAAGTAGAAGAAATTTCAACAATAAAAACAAACAACCGACAAAGTATTCCGCATGGCGATCGAACGTTGAGATAATCCGAAATAGCCGTCACTTGAACTTCTATTTTCTGCCGCTTTGAACTCACGGTATATTTATTTAAAAAGATCTTGATTTTTCTTTACGCTTTTGATGAATTCTTCCAGATTGAGATATAGAGTAATGAGATTATTTTACAGTCTAATATGAATTTAAACACAATACGTACGAGTAAAATACATTCCCATAGTGTATAAAACACTGTAAATTATTCGTTTATTATCACTTCCGTCTCACAAGTCATGTGTCCTTACATGCACTTCAATAGTTTACACACATCTTATTACTGTAACTTATAAATCTCAGAATAAATGATAATACATATCTTAGGCATTAAAGATAAATGTACACACATTCTTAATTAGGGATGGAGTGGTCAACATTACGTTTGGGTTCGATGGGTAAAGTCAATCAATGACATATAAAATGAAAAACTGAAATGCATCACTTCAAGTATGTTTTTTTCTTTGCTAATACATGCTCGTCTTCTCGTCCAGTCGCTTCGTCGAACCAAACCGCCACAACAAACAAATAACTGTTCCAAAACATAACAGCTGTCATCAGCTGTCGTGTTCATGTTGATTTCAGCGCTGTCAACTCGGATATCGCTGTGCGCGTGCGCGAGTTGTCCATGGTGTCACTGACGAATGAATTGCCTGTAGACATCCAGGTGGGCTGGCGTTTACGTTTACGTTTGCAGAGTCGTCCGGAAAAGGCAAGATAAATCCAAGGATTTGTACACGAATTAAGGCCTGCTAAGAAGGGTGGTAATGGCTATCAAAGGACCTGAAATGATAAGAAACGAACCCACGTGATTTTATGCTATGGAGTGGTGCAAAAAACGGAACCGTCCTCAGGTAACATTTTTACCGATAACGTCCTCAATCTTTCATAGTTATTTATAAAAGAGACGAACGCCATCTTTGTATAGAGACAAACCACCGGTTATATAAAGTAACAAATCAAAACATGCTCAGTTGAGACAGTTAAGGTATGGAGTGGTACAATTTACTATAAAAACATCATAAAACACGTTGTTACATTCTTGGCAACAAAATCATTTTATCATTATAATTGGATATCACCGTTGGTTCATCTCTATATGATTATAACTATACATGTATTATGATTGATTGATTGATTGGTTGAATATTTAGCGTTATGCTTTCGAGGGCTAACAGACAACCAATTAGCCTAATCACTGTTTACTTGAGCACACCCTTATTAACTAATATCCTTCCCACTTGAAACAGCGGTGAGAGACGAATGATAATGAGACACAATGTCGTTTATCAATCATCAAGGAGACAGTTGGCGGGCGGGGATTCGAACTCACGGCCCAAGGATTGATAGTCAGACGCGTTACTGACTGGGTTAATCGGGACTCTGTCCAATGTATAATGAAACATATGAAATATACTTATTGAGTTATGACGTATTGCAATATAACCGAGACTAATTATGTGATGTACACATATGCTATATGCCCATTGTGTTATGACAGTTTTGCAATATAACTGAGATTAATTACGTGATAAAACATATGCTATATACCCATTTTGTTATGACGTACTGTAATATAACTGAGACTAATTATGTGATGACACATATGCTATATGCCCATTGTGTTATGACGTTTTGCAATATAACTGAGACTAAATACGTGATAAAATATAAGCTATATAACCATTGTGTTATGACGTTTTGCAATATAACTGAGACCAAATATTTGATGACACATATGCTATATACCCATTGTGTTATGACGTATTGCAATATAACTGAGACTAAATATTTGATGACACATATGCTATATACCCATTGTGTTATGACGTATTACTATATAACTGAGACTTATTAATCGATGAAACATATGCTATATACCCATTGTGTTATGACGTATTACTATATAACTGAGACTTATTAATCGATGAAACTTTTGCTATATACCCATTGTGTTATGACGTATTGCAATATAACTGAGACTTATTACGTGATGAAACATACGCTATATACCCATTGTGTTATTACGTATTGCAATATAACTGAGACTTATTACGTAATGAAACATATGCTATATACCCATTGTGTTATGACGTATGCCAAAATAACTGAGACTAATTACGTGATGAAACATATGCTATATACCCATTGTGTTATGACGTATTGCAATATAACTGAGACTAATTATGTGATGAAACATCTGCTATATACCCATTGTGTTATTACGTTTTGCAATATAGCTGAGACTTATTACGTGATGGAACATATGCTACATACCCATTGTGTTATCATGTAATGCAATATAACTGAGACTAATTATGAGACTTAGTACGTGATGAAACATATGTTGTATACCCATTGTGTTATGACGTATTGCAATATAACTTAGGCTAATTACGTGATGAAACTTTTGCTATAGACCGATTGTGCTATGACGTATTGTAATATAACTGAGACTTATTACGTGATGTATCCTATGTTATATACCCATTGTGTTATGACGTATTGCAATATAACTGAGACTAAATATTTGATGACTCATATGCTATATACCCATTGTGTTATGACGTATTACTATATAACTGAGACTTATTAATCGATGAAACATATGCTATATACCCATTGTGTTATGACGTATTGCAATATAACTCTGACTTATTACGTGATGAAACATACGCTATATACCCATTGTGTTATTACGTATTGCAATATAACTGAGACTTATTACGTAATGGAACATATGCTATATACCCATTGTGTTATGACGTATGCCAAAATAACTGAGACTAATTACGTGATGAAACATACGCTATATACCCATTGTGTTATTACGTATTGCAATATAACTGAGACTTATTACGTAATGAAACATATGCTATATACCCATTGTGTTATGACGTATGCCAAAATAACTGAGACTAATTACGTGATGAAACATATGCTATATACCCATTGTGTTATGACGTATTGCAATATAACTGAGACTAATTAAGTGATGAAACATCTGCTATATACCCATTGTGTTATGACGTTTTGCAATATAGCTGAGACTTATTACGTGATGGAACATATGCTACATACCCATTGTGTTATCATGTAATGCAATATAACTGAGACTAATTATGAGACTTAGTACGTGATGAAACATATGTTGTATACCCATTGTGTTATGACGTATTGCAATATAACTTAGGCTAATTACGTGATGAAACTTTTGCTATAGACCGATTGTGCTATGACGTATTGTAATATAACTGAGACTTATTACGTGATGGATCATATGTTATATACCCATTGTGCTATGACGTATTGTTATATAACTGAGATTAATTACGTGATGTAACATATGTTATATACCCATTGTGCTATGATGTATTGTTATATAACTGAGATTAATTACTTGATGACACATATGCTATATACCCACTGTGTTATGATGTATTACAATATAACTGAGACTAATTATGTGATAACACATACGCTATTAATATATTGTGTTATGACGTTTTGTTATATAACTGAAACTAATTACATGATGATACATGTGCTATATACCCATTGTGTTATGACGTTTTGCAATATTACTAAGACTTATTTTGTGATGATAAGTATGGATATGTTCTCAAACATATAATTTAAAGCATACTTTGATATTTTACTGAAGATGTGTATTTGATCATGTTAAGTTAAACGGTCTATATTCCGTATACTCCTATTTTCTTTTTAAATTGCATATTGAAATAATTTTAAACTTGTTTTATAATACATAACTGTATTCTCTTGAAAAATACAAATGTAATTTAATCTTATTAAGTAGAAATATAGGTATTTTCCAATATAAAGTTGTTTTCAGCTGGTCGACAATATGTGAACATACCTATTAATTAAATATATTTGTACTTGAATATTTGCGCGCTTGCCTGTAAACTATGTAATCTTACTTGTAAATTATGTGTGTCGTTCTATCTGGTTGACTAGAAGAGATTTATCCTTGAAAAATAGTAAAAAAACGTTCACCTTGTTAAAAAATGTGTACTTACCCAATATATATATATATATATATATATATATGTGTGTGTGTGTGTGTACTAACCTAATACATATATGTGTACGTTCCTAATAAATATAGGTGTACTTACTTGAATAATACGGAAAATTTGCATCCCATGCTGCCCACATTTGTGTGATGAAAAATGGACCCCAACAAATCAGAAAGCACAGGATGACCGCCAAAGTGAGCTTTATTGTTTTGATCTTTGACTTTGACATTTTTTTCGAATGAGCACGAGGGTTTCTTATACGTTCAGGACTTCTTGGACATTGTTCTTCAGTATTGGCCTTTTTATAGCTTCTCATTAATATTGTCTTCTTCTTCTTTAGCGCGCTCGGATGCTCACGTGCATTCACACTTATCCACACAACATAGCATATTTTGCTGTAACACCCGGTTAAAATCACAAACTGGCACTGCATACACAGACACAAAAATCCACGTCACATACAGTTCGAGTTGCCAACTAGCATCAAAATCAAAATTATCAAGGCAGTCATATACACCATCCGCTCGCTGTTTGTAAGAGAACAGAATCAGCTGTGGTATAGAGAAAAGTCCTGCTAGCGACCATGCTATCAACGCCATTACGTGCACACGGCGTGAAGTCCATGTTTGTGACGTCAGAGGATGACAAATAGACATGTATCTATCCAATGCCGTCATTATTAGCACGTAAGTGGAACTATACATCGTGGCTACCTGAAAATACTTCACGAGTTTACACAGGAAGTCGTTTCCGTGAAAACGATAGGTAATATCCATCGCTAATTGCGGTAACACTTGAAACAATGCAACGGATATGTCGGCCAACGATAGATGAATTATAAAAAGCTGCATTCGGCTGACTTTCCTCTTTCGCCACAATAGCACTGCTATAACAAATATATTCCCGAATAAGGCCATTTGAAGGATTAAAGCTAAAACTGTTATCTCAATTTTGGCCAGATTCTCATTTCGGCCACCTGAGGTGTCCGTGTTATTTTGCGACGTAACATTGCGAGCACCTGTTCCCTCGTTCAAGATGGCGTTCACGTGTAAGGTAAAGGTTTCAGCAGCAGACGAGGTATTCGAATCCATTTGACCGTGTTTAATCTGAAAGCAAACCATATAATCATCATTCATATTATTCAAGTTCAAAAAGTATAGTTGTTTAATTTAATATTGTTGAGGGTGTACTAACGCTAACGGACCAACACCCGCCAGAAGTTACCGTTATGCTAAAAGGTAATAACACCAACAAGAAAGTACCGCTACGCTAACCTGGCGACACCATCTGCTAGAAGTTACCGTTATACCCAAAAGGCACCAACAACCACAAGACGTTACTGCAACGCTGACATACTATAATTCTATTCAACGCTTAAGGTAACATAGTTTGATAAAAGTATATTACACCAATTTTTACATAGTTAATCGTATTTATTAAATTACTTCCGAATCATGCCGAAATGTGAGAAACATTAACAGGAAAACAATTAAAATGTATAAAACACACGCTTCAAGACACATGACTATTTTATTATATTTTAACCATATTCTATTAAATGAGATCAGCTTAATATCCGTGTGTCATATATACGTTGTCTCTATTTCAAGATGGTTTAATTTGCTGTAAATTCTTCTATATACAATATAGAAAAGCAAACATGCTGATTTATTCCGTAAAATCCAACAAAGTAATGTTCAATGTTTGTTTATATAAAAAAATACCATATTGAACAATTCAAGTGAACTCGTGCGGCAAACCGTAAAATAAATTTACATTTGATAAGACAATCCTGCCAGTTTTTTAACATCTGCGATGCTTGTTTTTCTGAAAAAGTGGCAGATAATCGAGACTACATTCTATAAGCAAATGTTTTGTTACAAGTTTCATTGGAGCATCAGCGGCTGGTTCAGACTTTTGAATTAAGGGCTGAGGACTGTATTTCTCAAAAGTGGGCGTATATGGGATAGGGGTAAATCAGAGGAGGGCATATATAAACGTTGAGGGAGCGTAATATATATTTAGACATTTTTGGTGGAGGGAATTAGTGAGGACTGGTTCTAACTAGCACCGGAGTAAATTTTGTAAATTTAACTATAATTACCAACCTTTAGTGGGATGGTGTGTGAGGGAGAATTGTACTGGGGAAAGGGGACACTGGGTGAACTAGTTGATATGACTTATGTGGTATTCCCTTGTTTTCATACAATCGATTTCAAGTGCAATATTTTTCAAATATCTTGTCGTTAAAATCAAAGCGATAGCCAGAGAATGATACAGTCACGGTTTCCTATCAATCTCGCAGTACGTGACGTGACTTTAAGTGTAAATAAATGCAAACACATTGATACACCTACTTAACGAGCAATTAAACATCTGTTGTAAGACTTGATCGCTCGAGGGATTCTGATAACACTAAAGCAACAGCATCACGTGCGTATTTAAAAAACCTGTAGAAAAAAGTGTCATATTGTTTTTAAATTTTCATAAAGAATAAAGAAAGTATACTATATTTATGTTAATAACGATTAATTTGTGTCACACTTAGAACAACAGATACAGTTAACATGAGGCTTGTGTCAGCTCAACATTCGCAACTGAAATCACGGGTGGCATATCTAGTAATTCTTCATTAACTCTTCGAACCTTTGTATGAATATAATAATTGTTCATACCAAAGTAAAGCTGATAAAATATTGACAATTTATATTTAACAAGAAAAACCGTACCTCTTTATACTAAAGCCCTTTGTTTTGATATAAAATATGTTTGTTGGTTTAGGATGAGCTGTGTTTTTATTATTAAGAAAACAGCGAACTTGCCCCAAAAGGGTTTTGTAATTTAGTTAAAAAATTTTAATTTTACTTAAAAATCTGGAAATCCTTCTACACCTCATTTTATACAGAATATAGAATGTAATGATATCTGCATTTACGACGGTCATATCGATCATATCGATGATAGCCGACAGACTGACATTTATTTGTTATTCGTGTTACGACCGACACTATTAAACTTGACGAACAAACCAAACCCTATCCTTAATCACGTCCAATATTGAATAGTTAATTTACATGAATACCGAAAGACGGACAGTAAATGACAAACCAACTCCTATTATCTATTTGATAAAACAACGGTAAAAATAAGTCAAAGTCTCAACTATTCTCTGTTCATCGTGCCAAGATAATCAGTCTCTTCTTGGTATTGTTACATTACACATTTCCAGACAGAGTGGTTCGCCCTATTGTTTTTTTCGCATCTATAGAATGTCTGTTTCAACACTGTTATTGTAGTGTTAAGCTAAATCAAACATAGACCCAAACCTATACAAACTGTTACACACGATACGTGTTTTCACTGAGATGCACCTCGCAGATGGCCTATAATTAATAGACAGTCGTGTATTTTAGTTGGCAACAACTTGCATGTAGTAGGGCAAAATGGCATGGAAAGTAATTAAAAGAACTGATGACGAGGTGAAGGATGTGTGCCTCATATTCTTAAGTATTGAGTTTATTGTTAGATGGGTTTACGTCACGTGTCGTTAAAGTTGGGCTTACTATCTAAACCAAGTTAGGGTTAGGCAGACTTTAGCTGAGTATTAAGATGTTTACTACTAACTGTAATATTAATAATTATAATAATAATAATAATTAAAACAATAATAATGATAATAATGATGACATCAATGTTGATGATGACAATAATAATAATAATACATGTAATTATAATAATTAAAAAAAAACAATAATGATAATAATGATGACATCAATGTTGATGATGATTATAATAATAATAATAATAGTTATAATTATTAAAAAAAACACAATAATGATAATAATGATAATATCAATGTTGATGATGATAATAATAATAATAATAATAATAATAATAATAATAATAATAATAGTAATAATAGTAATAATGGTGATAATGATAATAATAATAATAATGATAATGCGTGTGATTGTGAGTTCGTTCGTGTGTACTTGCATGCGGTCGGTCGGTAAGTCGTGCGTTTGCGCGTCATTTATAAGTTTTAATGATTCGCCAAGCACTTATACTTATGTTGTACCGAAGATAAGGTGTGCCTTAGAAATAATTTGAAAGAACTCAACGATTGTGAATGACGTTGTGGAATTTGAAGTTTAATCCATTCTGTGTAAAACTTTAGAAAACGCCCTATCCTTGATATCGTGTAAGATCTGCGGATGTGTGACATATCATTGGTAGACGATCTAAAGTTTTTTTCGAGTGCTGCAGTACGTTTTGATAACAAAATCTGTATATAGTCTGGTGCTTGATTATTTGTTTATTTATCTGTAGACCATTATGCATTTATGATATTTTTGAAACGGACATTATTCAGTGAATAACCTACATATTTGATATGACGGTATAGTCAATTCAATTCCTAGGATATGTCTGTTTTTTTTTCTAGTGTCAGTACTTCATCAGTTTTATTTACCAAACATCAACCACAAAGTTAAAACTCATAATCAAATCATTTGCATTATAGAACATTTCATAATATTCTGAGTGATGTGTTTTGATAACAATTGCATATTTTTGTAATCATTTTTTTGTAATATTATAAAATTTGTTTCCTTCAGGTTCAACGGTCGTTTTTATTTATAATCTTTGTTTGCCTTGCATAAACTAATGTTAGTTCCATTGCAAAATAAATTTATGAATTGTTTTCGAGATTTTTTCCAGGGCAAAACTCGTACTGAGGGCTATTTTTAGAGGCTATTAAGGCGAGGCCGGAATTACATCCACGATCTCTGATGTTATTACCAACAACTGAAACTCCGTTACATTGCCATCTTATGTACGTTACGTTCATGTGTGCATGCGTTCATGCGTGTGTGCGTGCGTCCGTGCATGCGTTAGTGCTTTTGTTCAAATATTCTGTAAATGAATTTTATTGTATTCCATACATATCAGCAATATCGCCTTTATCTCTCAGACTAATAAATGCATTCCGCTAATATGATATAATCAATAGTATGTAATTAGCAAACAACTTATGCGTTTAAGTTTCAATATTCCATGTATACAGGTTCCAGTTGTATCACTTCATCTATATCATTACATCATGTATAACCATATTGTATAAGTATTGCCACAAATGAAGAGTTTATCTCATATGACGCACGCTGAGACAGTGTGAGCTAAACTGGAATAATATAAAGAACAAGGACACTATAAACCGGAAATTGACTAATACGACTACTTCGGATCATCAGTAAGAGTTTACGGACGTACTTGTTATTAAATTAAATTATTTAAAGCGGAGAGGTAAACTAGGGGGTACAGTGTTGGTCGTTCTTTCCAGAGGTTGCTGGTTCGATCCCTAGCTCGACACACTGCTTGCACTCAATACTGCTTCTACAGGAACCGAACTCGAGGGCGGTTCATGCATGTAAGCACTGAACTTTATTCTCAGTCTAACTATAATGAATGAGTATAAATAAGAATTAACTGATTTCTCCCTACTTCCGTTATTTGTCCCAGCGACCTAATTATGAGGATCAACAGTGCGACCTAAGGAATCTTTGGACCAATAATTGGGCCAATTATAATTGCTTAACTAGTTGATAACGCTCTGATACAGATTTGATCGGGAACGGAAGAATAATATATTTTCTGATGTGACACTGTCCAGGCAGCGTTTTAAAACCATTTATAATCTTCTGTCCGACGTGACAAGAACATTAATGATTACGTCTACAGCTAATTGTATTGACATGACTCGATGTAAGCCATCCATACATAACATAATTTCTATTTGCCGTTAAATAAATTATTCTTTTATAAAAATGTGTCTGACTGACATCGACGTGTATGCCTTTGTGTATTTTGAAATATTGCTTTCACAGCAGTTTAACCAGCAATAAATTATATAACATTTTATATGAATTTATATTCAGTTAACGTCATCAAGTTTATAAGGGTGAGAAATAATTCATTTGCATGTTTCACGCACACAAACGCTGTGAAATTAAATAAAAAATATTATTAAATAAAATTAGATTTTATACGCGGCATTAATATGTGACTATTTTAGCATTGCAAAATTTCAATTTGAGATATAAATGCGTTCAACGCCCGTTGTAAAATGAAATAGTAATATCATCCTAAACTAATATTTACGGACCCTTGGTAACATTTAGTTATTACCTATCAATTTTAGCTCGATAACGACGTGATTGGGTGACATGTAACTAAACGTTACCTGTCGTTGCCATGGAAAAGACGCTAAACATTTATACGTATTTGCTTACAAAATAAGCTCAAAACTTACATGAATCGCTCTCAGGTCGGTTCTAGTGCAGAACAAGGACTGAGAGTCAGTTTTGTGTACCTTTAAATTTTTGCGTGTCCGCAAATGATACTGTATTCAATGAAATGGTTATGTGTGTGGTCGACCGTAGTGTCCTGTTTATAGCACTTGTATGATTCTACTCTCAAAGAGCATCTTTTTTTCATTTATTGTACCGACGTTAAAATATTCACATCAGGTTCTATTGCAGATCAGTTTTAGACAAGTGTCGGTCGATCAGAAAAAGTCGATCAGAAAAAGGCATAAAAACCTCTGCGGCCAATGTCAGTACCAGCTGGGGTGTAACTGACAGACAGACAGACATGCAGGCAGGCAGGCAGGCAGGCAGGCAGGCAAGGCAGGGCAGGGCAGGGCAGGGCAGGGCAGGCAGGCAGACAGACATTCGTATAACTTTGCGTCATTCGTGTACATTTATCTAATGTATTTTTCAACACATTTTGTCAGATTTATATCAAAGTTAATGTTCAAGATCTTGTTACCATTCATTATATCCATTCATTACCCCGGTATGTATACAATGACACGTATCTAATACATCATGCATCTCTTTATAGTTTACTAGTATTAGAAAAACTACGGTACAATACATAACAGTATAGTGCATGATTTCTCGAAGAATGGGTATACCATTAATCTAAATAAGTTTTTTTTTGGAATGAATACAAATGGTGGTTTTATATATAATTACAAAGTGCTTTCTCAAATAATTATACTAAGATATATATAGCTTTATTCACCAAATTCCACCATAGATTGGTGAAATATGAGGATGGGGTGATACTACAATTTTTCAGTAAATCCATGCTCATACGAACGTAAATGTTAATCTTAAGATTTGAACTGCTAGGATGCGGCATTTGGCGTTTGGAATTATAGCATTTTTTTCAGTACACCCACCATCGGCTGGTGGGGATCTTATCCCACCACAACCTCCACCAGCTTAATTACTTTATGGTCCAACCTGGCCTGTCAGCGGAGACGTTTATATGGATCTTATAGACAAATTAGAAACAACAACAGCGTCATGTAAATGTTCGTGATGTTTATGTCAGAATTAATAAAGATGCGTAATATTTTTTTAATATGCTACACAGCGGGCCGACCAGACCTACAGCTATCCTGTAATGGTTGAGCGCCAAAAGAGAACAATTCTAGTACCATATTTCAAATATTAAGTATGAAAAACTGGGGAAACCACATGCATTTCCTTGTGAGGAGGTTGCTCCACCTTTATACCACGTTGCGGTGTACAACATCTTGTGACCAGGGATCATTTTCAAACATCAACTAATGACCGGGACCATTTTCTACCTGAAATAATCACACCTGTTCCGGTCAGATAGCCGGTAACGAGTCTGACTATTAATTCAGGATTTTTTGTGCAATAATTGACAAGCATGCTGACAATGTTAAAAGGGCTGGAACAATAGAATAAACTACAATACTTTCATTTCCTTTAGATCAATTACATACGATGATGGCAAGCACGGGATGCACGAGCGTATTTATATCTATATAAATAAACTACCTTTATTTAGTTCTAAAGATGTAGAGAACAGAGAAAGAAACAATATTCAAATTTGTTTCTCACCGCTGATTCAAGTGGGAAATATCAATTATTGCAGATATGGGTATGCTCGAGTACTGCAATTTTCCAGAATCCCTGAAAAGACTGGTTAAGTTAACGGTGCTAAATATTCAAACAAACAAATACTTTAAAAGATAAGATATATTTCTACAACGTACCTTTCCAATTGATAAACCAGTAACGCACTTAATACACTTTCAAATAATTAGTTGATTTAACTGTTACTTAACGCGCATACAAGTATGGAACGCTACACCGTGTAATAAACACGTCCAGAATAACAGTAACTGTTCACAAATATTAAACATTTAAGTAGAAAAAGGTGATTAACATACTGTGGTCCAATGAATCATAACTTTACTATATGCATTATTCAAGCTGCGGTGTTTTTATTTAAGTCAAATATTTGGTTGATATTTTAACTGTATTGTAATGTGGCTTATAAAGCGAGCGTCAGTTTTAGCAGGTAGAATGTAGTATGCATCTCAATAGGTAATTGTCCAATACTGAGGTTGTTGTATGTAAGCTTATTTCACACCGCCACCGGTTTCCGATATGGGCAATAGATCCAGAAGTGTGTTAGTAGTTTTAGGTTTGCGGGATGACAGTGTAGGATAATTATAGAAACCCATCGTGAGTTTCGTCTGGTTCTTTAGCGTGCTCGGTGTATAGCAAAGTCCCATAGTGATTTCATATTTTCAGTTGGTCAGCCTCGGGAATCGAAATCGCTACCACAAGATTAGACGTCTATTGCATTACCAACCGAAACTACAGGATGCTGAGAAGGTTAAGTTTATATATAGTCAATTTCCTGTTGAATATTGATTGGCGAAATACGACCGTCTAATAACAATTGATGCGCTATAAAAGTAGTTCCTGACTGACGAAATCATCAAATTGTTTGAAATGTTTGTTATATCTTTATATATTTGACATTTTATAAATAAATAGTCAATTTAACTTATTTGGTTATCAATTAAAACTACTTTTACATTTATGATGGCGTTGTCATTATTAACAAATGACAGTGAAGGCTATGCTTGGTTTAATACCCACCCATCTAAGTACACCAACACATGAATTGACAGGAAATATTTGAAGGGTGCAAGAATATATATCAGTCCGAGTGAAATTATAGTCGAAATCAATAAAAACAGTACATGCTTCCATTTTGATAAGTCAGACCAATCTCACCTTCCCCACCCCTCACAGCCAACTGCTTCTATAATTACCTCTCTTACACACAGTTTGTTAAACACAATAGTAATTTATTATTCCTCAATATTTTTCAAACCTTCTTGTTAGTATTTAGAACGGCACATTACGTAATAGCATAAATGTATATTCATATGTATGAACCATTTCATGTTTTTCCATTTGAAATACATGTATTCGACATAGACCCAGCTTTAAATTACTTAGTCTCAGATTTACATTTATAATCCGAAAATATTAGATTTTCTGATAGGTTAAACTTTACTAATACATCCGTGTTATCATCCAAATTGAATATTGTTTCTTTCTCTGTTCTCGACGTCTTTAGAACTAAATAAAGGTAGTTTATTTCTATAGATATAAATACGGTTGTACATCCCATGCTTCCCATCATCGTATGTAATTGATCTATAAGAAGAGAAAGTATTGTAGTTTATTCTATTGTTCCAGCCGTTTTCACAATGTAAGCATGCTTGTCAATTATTTCACAAAGATGTATATTATGAAGTAAATATGTTTAGACCAAACAGGCTTAATACCGTAGACGGCATAACACACACATTGAAAACAGGAAGTGCTTCCGAGAGGTAGCCTGCGATGCTAAATAGTCCTCGTTTCTTTTTATTTAAATGCATTTTAATGATCATGTTGTGATTTGAATGACATAATGATGTAATTGGAACATTTTAAAAGGATTGTCATGTTTGAATTGTGAATTAAGAAAATAATATTATTCTTGGAATTGCCGGTATGGGTACATTATTTTTAAAGTGTACTTTCATTTTGTGAACAGTGTACACACTGAACAGAAAAAAAAACTCTCTTGCATGTAACATGACTGCGTCCTTTTTCTAATGTTACTGTGGCAGCGCAGATTTTAATACAATGTAAGTTTCTCTTATGAGTGACCGTCTTATACAAATATTTCATTCAGTATATGAATAAGAAGGAATCGATGATGGTCTTACACCTAGAATAAAAAATAAAAACGGTCAATATATAACATACCCAAATCATGGTCAAACTTAAGCAGTCAATGGCACACTTAAAAGGTTAGTCAATATACCAGTCTACGACGGATGTGTTTATAACAGTTGTTTGTAATATCTAATATCAAATAAATCATGACGGTGATGGGCGTCTCGAGTAAAAAAAGCTATTAAATGATCTTAGTTTCAATTATCTTTGGAACAACACAAATGTTTCAAGTATCCAAGTTAGAAAAAGTAAGTGAACGAATCATTGATCAATATTTACAATCATGGTACTCTCAAATAGATACTTCATCAAAACTAGAATCATATAAGTTATTTAAAACAGCCTATGAAACCGGTAAAAATATTTATTAACAATATGTAATATAAATCATTGTAAGGTATTTACACGATTTAGATGTTCTGCCCATAAATTAGCAATAGAGGAAGGGCGATTCCGTAATATTGATCGTAACCTAAGAAAATGTATATATTGTAACAAGAATGTCATCGAAAACGAATATCACTTCCTCGTGATATGCCCTAAATACAGAACTTTATGGGTTCAGTGTCTGCCTAGGTACTACTGTTCTATTCCCTCAAAACAAAAATGTGTGTCTCTGATGAAAACAGAGCAGTCAGGTACCTTAAAAGGGTTAGCAAAGTTTATATTTTTAGCTACTGAAATAAGAAACGCCGAATAAAACTGTTAAAGTATATTTTAGAGAACAATATAACGCTAAATGTTACAACTTTCATAATCGTAGTAATATATTAGGACTGGTATTGATATATTTACTGTAAATACTATGTTAAGTTAAAAACAACAACAAAGAAACATGTCAGTTTCGGACATATTACAATTGTTAATTATAAGTAACAAACAAAACAAATCTGTAGACTATAGCTAAAATATTTGAACATATATATGTATGTATATCAATGATAATCTGTGTGTTATGTATCTTCTCTGTAATTTGTGAGTGTTTTGTAACCCGCCTAGTATAAGGCAAAAAACATGTATATGTTATGCTGAATAAAATATTGAATTGAATTGAATTGATGTTCCGTTGATCCATTTAACGTAGCATTGTAGACGCTTATCTACTGACACATGTCAGCGATTGATATTCCGCTAATCCATCTAACGTAGCCTTGTAGGTGCTGATGTTCTAGGTAACAGAAAGAACGCATACTTTTCCGTCAAAATGATAGAATAAAATAAACAAAAAGCGTTATATAACCTAGCGGTAATAGATTCCATTGTCAGCAGGCGACTGCTTTATGGCAAACATATAGCACTCTAGTCAGACCACCAGCGTTCTATTTATCACTATTAACGTAAGTTAATAGGCAAATACTACAAACCTCAATAGTGAATAACTGCATTAGGGTGTTTAAGGAGAGACCATTAATTCATTTGTTACATTATAATTGAGTGTTGCAAGTGAAGCGAATGAGTGTGCGGCTGATGTCTCTTAAACAAAAGAGATATTACTGCCAGGCTTATCAATGTGACAACGTGTCAACACAAGAGGCTTTCACCTCCAGAGACTCTGATACTGAAGAGCTAATAAACAAATGAACCTCTTTTAACACAAATTGCGCGAACGCTGTTTGGGGCGAAAGTAGTCGTAATTTGATACAAGCGATGTCAAATATTTTCAATACAGTACAAAAATAGTACTTAATGACTAATTAAATGTTAATAGAAATATCACTTTCTATTATCAAGTATTATTCCAGACAACTCTCAGGTTATTTTTGTTCCTTTTAAAATAAACATCAGAGTAAATAATTAAAAATGTCACGAAATATTGCGATTATAACCTGAAGCGTTATTTTTTTGTATATTAAGCAAAGATTAATTTAGATATAACTGAATAGCATTATGAGCTGATAAATTAATATATCGCCCATTTGTACAAACAGGTACAAGATGCCTTATTATTTCTTATACATTTGGTACCTTTTGCACAAATAGGACATTTATAAATTTATCATACAGACTGTAGCTTGTGTTACCTAACAATCATAATACATCCGCTATTGCTACGGAAAAAAACTGACACGATAACACTAGACGTCTCTCTACACAGTTATGCCCCCTTTGAGCTACGATTCTAACGCCAGAAAAAAAGTACTGCGTTATTACGGTTTGGTATATTTTGAAAGTGGTTCAAAGAAATATTGATTTTTTTTCAGATGTGTGAAACGAAGTCTTGGCTAAAATATACAAAGATGAGACTCCACTGGATCCACAGGAACTGAGTTTTATTTGATTTTAGGAGGCGGATGAATTTTGGGACAAGCATGGACTGCTTTTTAATAAAAAGTGAAGTGACAGACTCCACTGCATTTAAAAAAACAACGTGATCAACATGCCAGTTTATGTGCATTTTTAGGTAGAAATGCATTCGTTCTCTGGAAAGAAACCACTTTAAAAAAAGTGTATGCGTAATATAAAAAAGTTAAAGTGAAACAGACAGACACTGTTTTATATAGATAATATAGTGGAATATGACTGTGTAGTGAGACCTTAATAACATGTTGACAGATTCTCGGTTATATCAGATACTGCCGACCAACTTTCAGTGTCAACAGATACCGACGACGGACCAACGGTGTTAACAGATACCGACGACTGACTATCGTAGACAACAGATACCGACGACTGATTATCTGTATCAACAGATACCGACGACTGACGTACGGTGTCAACAGATACCCACGACTGACTATCTGTATCAACAGATACCGACGACTGACGTACGGTGTCAACAGATTCCTACGACTGACTATCTGTATCAACAGATACCGACTGACTGACGTACGGTGTCAACAGATACTGACGACTGACGTACGGTGTCAACATATATCACGAACTGAACATTTTTAGAGAGCTAATAGTTGGCATTTAAAAACGTTAAAACTGTAATTATTTAACACAATATATATAATATATATATATACGTTTGATTGAATCCTTTAAGTCATATCATGCTGGTATATACCAGTAAGTGTTTATACTACAGAACTCCAACAAATCGATGTACATAAGTAATGGCGATAAACAGTGATACGGTATTGACACAATTATCTTTTTGGAACAAAAATCGATTTCGTTTCTAACAAAATAAAACTATTATATTGATTATAGATGAATACTTCCAACGGGTATAAGATGTTTTATTTATAAAACTTTTGGAGCTTCGCTAGAAAACTTACTTACCCTTGCGGTTTTTCTCTTGGTAGAATAACTTTATAGTTTACTATCAGGCTCAATCCTGTTTTCTTTTAGTTTTACCGTGTCGAGAAAATTTATTAATACAATTATAGGTCGCGCTTACAGTTAAAATTAGTTATTTGTAGTTTGATATCAGGACAAACACTATTGTTTGTTTTTTCGTTTTACCAGGGAATTAAAGGTCTCGCTTTACAGTTGGAACTAGCTCAATGTTCTACACCAAATTAAATCTAATTCCTCTACTCTAATTTTTCTTTCATGAAGTAATAAATTAACGTGTGCAATAGGTATAATGTTGAGCGTTCATGCAAAATGTCGTAGGTTCGATACCAAGTATGACCCGATGCCTTAATAACTGACGGGATGTTCACATCCATTCTGAAGTCTTTCCTGCCTCCACCATCAAAACTGTATATTCCAAATCTAACATGGAATGTGTTGAAAATGGCGTTTACTCCATTGTAAAAAAATGCCTAGTTTGTTTCAATTTTAATTCCATCCGTATGGTAGATATTGTTTTAAGAACCAGTGATGTCGTATTGCTGCAATGCTTTGTTACCGTTATATTACTCAACCGAATAAAAAATCTCATTATTTATGGAAGTATTTCAAACTAAATGATATATTTATTTAGCGTTAGAATTGTCCAACCGTCTCTCAAGGGGGCATAACTCTGCAGTGAGGGATGAATGAATAAGGAACAAGCTTACATGGCACTGGTCCGCCTACTTGTTGAGTATGTCATCCCTGTATTGGACCCTGCATCATCAGACATACATCAGGAAGATAGAGGAAGTTAAGCGAAGGACAGCGAGGATTCTCTTGAGTAGTCAGCAGAACAAGTCTAGCGTCACTACCATGTTACAACGCCTTTGTCAGAGAACATTTGCGGACAGAAAGAGGAGCGTGAGACTAACTTTGCTGTGCAAGATTGACCTGTGAACTAGTGGCCATCTCTAAGACTGGCCGTCTCGCGACAGACAATCAAGAATATTCCAGCATACTCACGATCATGCCTACAAATTTCCACACTATAGGATAGATGCTAAGAAGATGTCGGAGCTGTCCACCAGACATCGCCAGATTAAACACACACAACATCTAAAGGGAATAGCTCAGGATTTTTAAAAAAAAATGATCATGCCTATATATACTCACTGACCATATATTGCTAAAAGAATATCTATTTAAACATGTCAAAATGATATATTGAAAAAAGGGTTTCTTAGTTAAGGCTGCCCCACTAGGATAGACTAGTTGATTAAAATAGATTTCCCGCTAGAAATTGCAACATGTTTTTATGACGTATTAAAGGAGTCACTTGATGTCATATTGATTTCAATTTGAACCGTTATACAGGTTTACAAGGCTAGTAAGAATTGTTTCACCTTAGAAAGAGCTCGAATGGTGATGCGAATAAGTATTTAATGTCCTGTATATATTTAGAATATGAATTTCTTCAATTCGTGACCTGTTATCTTCCATCGATCAGATGTTTACATGTTTCTTGTCAACATTTTTAATATCAGTAGAATATTTCTCGGGGCACAGAGCATAGTTAGCTCATTGCAGGTTAAGGAGACAGTTAAACGGAAGAAGAAGAAAAAAATAAGACTAGATTTCAAAGCCAAAATTGAAAATGTGCTGGAAGCAAACTATGAAAAAATTTGCTGAGTACTTGGTAACGATGTTAAAAGGATACGTTAATCTTGTTTTAAATTTCATCTCCCATGTCGAAGGATTATTAAACATTTGAAAACGGAAAATAATTAAAACAAAATATAACTTAAGAGGTGCACCTATTTTTTCTAACGTATTCGCTGACATGCATGCGTGTAATTTCGATCAATTGGCACGAGAACATTTCGTGATGCGCAATTACATCCGAGAGAAAATTAAAATAATCGGAGTGGAACAAATATATTTCCGGGATAACTTCGTATTGTCAGAAGTGTCATTATATAGAAGAAACTCATTAAATTGTTAAACGAGATTTATCAGTTGTTATCTACATTGCACGGATTTGATTTACATATGAATGTAATGGTTTGACATTCGTATCTCCTCTACTTTGTCTGTTTGTTTTTCTTAAATTATATGCTCAAATTCAAATGTTTGTTATTTTTGTTCTAGTACATAATCTGCGATCTGCATACAGTTGGTATATGGAAAGCCTATGGCCGAATATTGCTATTGTATGTAAGCTTTTTATTTTACATGTCGGTTTCCTATATGGGCGATGGCTCCAGAAGAGTCTTAATGTTTTTAGGTTTGTTCGAGATAGTGCAGGAATACATATAGTAACCCGTTGTAAGTTTGTTCTGGTTCTTTAGCAGGCTCGATGTCGCATCCGAACGACTGTTAGTATTTCTAGTTGATCGGCTCTAGGAATTGAATCCACAAACCCGAGACTAGAAATCTCGTGGTCTGCCGACTGATGGTCGGTCGAATATTACTAATGTGTGACGATATTATTCTTGACTTCGAGTAGTTTGTGTTCACAAATTAAACAGTAATTAATAACGTTTTATAATAGTTGGAATTAACAAATTGAGTTTACATGCTGCCCTTTGACAATCATAATTCTTACAATACATAGCACAAACATAACTCCCTCAAAAACAATGACGCAAAAATATTTTTTAACAAACCATATTAACTCGACGTTACAAGCGCAACAAGCATAATTTTGACATACTATAATTCAAGTCCTGCTAACATTGATTTCAACAAGCACAAATGTAAAAGCTGTATTTTAACAAACATAACGCGGACCAGCCCAAAAGCAGAAGTAGAACAAACACAAACAAGCCAGTGATAAAGATAAGTCATTAACGTTGCGCGTGTTTGAAATCTCGTCTGTTAACGTCACTTATCTATTCATATACGTTACATTTACAGTCGTCTGCTTCAAATAACATTTTACTTGATAAACGCGTTATTTTCTGTTGACACCTCCGTCATGTTGTATTAGATACGATTATCTGAGTTCCAATAAAGAAACCGATCATATTATTCTGTGAAACCTATGTAATAGAAATAACCAATGTTACGTGAATAATACAATGATTATTATCACAACAAGGCCTGTATTTCTATCTTAAAGGCAATTTACGTTTTATCGATAACAGCTCCTCAGTTGCTTGAATAACGGGCTCTTTATAAGTGAATTCGAGCAAAACACGAAATGACAATATGCCAATTGAAATACGAACTGCTTATAAGTGAATTGAACTATAAACGAATTGACTATACTCCAATTGATATACGAACTACTTATACATGAGCTGCACGAAATACAAAAATGACAATTATGCCAACTGAAATACGAACTGCTTATAAGTGAATTGAACGATAAACGAATTGACTATACTCCAACTGAAATACAAACTGCTTATAGGTGATTTGATCGATATATGAAGTGACTATATTCCAACTGAAATACGAGACGCTTATAAATTAATTGATCGAATAATGAAATGACAATATGCTAGTTGAAACAGGAGTCGACAAAAATAAGGAAATAATGCTACAAAATACCCGTACTACATACATCTGGATTAGAAAACATGTTTTTGTTTTATTCTGCTAGTGTGTGATTTTCATGTATATCTAGCCGACAAAATTAAAAACGTCCACGCCTATCCGGAACGACAAAATAGTGGTTGTTGGGTTTATAACGTCTGCATGTTATCTCCAAGAATTCCTTCAGGTAAACAGTTGATCACAATGGCGGAATATTGTTATAATGCAGAGGACAGGGTAATAAATTCACACTTATGGGGCCCGATGTCAATCTTAACTTCTTAACAGTTATACATTAACAAGTGTTTCGAGCTAGGGAATAACACAAAAATGAATACAAAAATGTTATCTTAATTACAAAATTGGCGATGTGAAATTTATTTGAATCAATTTGCACCATATACATAATAAACATACAATTAAGCATCAACTGTTAGTAAAAGGACAAATCAACTATCGGATATACTGTTTTGTTTTGTCTTTGTTTTATGTAACCACGTTCTGAAAATACGTGATTATATGTAATGTCTTAATTGGTGTTGTTGCTGTTATTGTTTTTGTATGATGTTGGAAGTCGCTTTCACATGGCCGCAAACACATGGTATGATACTCCACTATTCACATCATACTGACAACGGGAAGAACAGACTTAGTAACTATCATATAAATGATGAGTGTCAAACGAGGAAGCTTCTCGTACCATTTTTAAGTCTTTGGTATGACCGGGCAGGGATTGAACCGACGACCTTCCGCATGCGAGACAGGTTCTGAAACTGAACCGCCATTGCAATGTATTATTTATTGAAGTTGTGAAATCAAAACGGAATCTCAATTATAAAAATTAATATCACGCACGCTTGCACAGGCGCACGTACGTATTGCTTCGAGACCATTCATCTCGTTATTCTGACTCGTTGTAAAATAAAACAAGTCAAAACAATGTGATTAATGATCAATATGCCAGATCAAAACGACATCAAATTCCAGACTCCTTTGATAATCCCAAAATGCATTGCAATTATATTGCATTGCAGAATATATATTATACTGATGTTATTCTATCCTGAGAGTAAACAAAAAGTCATTTTTCAAATTATTTTTTAATATTTTTGATATCTACCCTAATGGCAAAAAGCAAATCAGTCTAGAAAATCACCGCGAGGACAATGTATTTGTCGAATGTCAAATTTTATCCGATATTCTGTAATCTGACACATTTTCAAATTTTCTTTTAAAAATTCCCGCATCCAGTTCAAGCATTAGTGTTATTGATATTTTTTATCTTTTACAATTGTAGACTCCTTTGATAATCCCAAAATGCATTACAATTATATTGCATTGCAGAATATATATTATACTGATGTTATTCTATCCTGAGAGTAAAAAACAGTCATTTTTCAAATTATTTTTTAATGTTTTTGATATCTACTGCTAATGGCAAAAAGCAAATCAGTCTAGAAAATCACCGCGAGGACAATGTATTTATCAAATGTCAAATTTTATCAGATATTCTGTCGTCTGACACATTTTCAAATTTCCTTTTAAAAATTCCCGCATCTAGTTCAAGCATAAGTGTTATTGATATTTTTTATCTTTTACAAAATGTACTTTATTTGAGAGGATTTGATTGTGCGAAATGTGAGCTTAAAATCAATTTAACTGTATCGCTATCGAACGTTTTTTAATGTCAAATATGTATCTGTTTAACTTTATACTATTCACCATTACTAGATAAAAAATAGATAAAAATTGAATTTGTAAACAATTGAGATAAACAATTGACCAAATTTTAATTATGTTTGAAATTTGTCATTCGACAAATTCAAATTAACCGTGATTTTTTTAATAGTAACTTATTTAAGCTCAATTGTGAAGAAAGCTTAGAGCTTATGTGAACTGCTCCTGAGTCTGCTTCTGGTCAAGCTGGGGATCGAACCCACAACTTCTGACATGAGCGGTTAAGACTTTATAGCCAATATACTGCCGCCCGCTTCAACCATGCCTTATCAAACGATAAATTCTACAATCACTCGTTCGGCAAATCATTCTTGATAAAATTATTTGCAGTTTATGGTGATTTCTTAGATCTGATAAAGGCTTATAATATACTCGAAGAAAACATGTCTGCCAATTCCAAAATTTTGAAGAAAAATAAATCTGACGTACAGCCTTTAAACGTGATATTTGTACGAACTTGTATTCTTGCATTTGTTTTTAATGTTTCATAGGTAACTATGTGAGATATCAATATTGTAAGTTGAACAGTTATACTAAAATCGATAATCAAATCAATATATATATATACATACGCGGAAGCCAATACTTCAATCGAAATGATGATAAAAAGGACAAGATTCAAATCAAACCAAAGATCCCAATTCTTTAAAATTAAACATACTTTTTTATCAGTAATAGTGATATTTCCTGAAGCACGTAGGTAGAACGGGTTGCTTTTGTAGTATTTGGTAATACAAACTGCTTGACTGCATTACCAAACATACTACCATCAATCTATATTATTGAAATTGTCGAACCAATTTGGTTTATAACTACATTCATTTACATTCTTAAATGATTTGAGTTTGGAAGGAAACCGTTGCCATAACGATTGAATGTATCATGACGATCCATGTTCATCTGCGCACTTGATGATAATTTGGTGCGGAATCAAAAATAGTTTCATGAGTAAGTACACGTTTGTCTTATTTACGTCTGCTGGGTTTCGTTAGGTGCTTTGCAGATACTTCAATGCAAGTGGCCTATTTTTATTGCAGCTGAACTTTATACGTCACTCCGACCTTTAACAAACAGATTGCTTTGATTAATGTATAAGTGTATTGTTTTCAATTGATTCGATGAGTCATGATGAAATATATCATGGGTAAATTTCAAAAGAAACAAGACTTGGACACTAGCTAGATGGTTTTGTGTAATCTGCCGGAAAAGCTTCAAGAATATGCAAATGAATAAACACACTCCCATACAGCAAACTAAGTTACGCCTCATTGGGCGACTTATCAACTGATAATATTTAATGTATTTTTGTAGAAGCTAACTTATCTTCGTGATACAGTCTGGTGGAGAAACAGTTCCATGCTGATAAATTGTCCTCTCTCAATCTATGTGCTCAAATTACAATCTTCATTCGTTATATTTTCAATATACTTCTCTAATGAAACACTGAATGGAATCCTCTACTTGGACACGGTTAGGCTGACATATACCCAATTTATGCATCACGTCATCACGGTGAAGAAGTCCTGGAGAAACTTAACACGCTATCAACGAGGTAAAGCTACCTTGTTTAACACTGTATAAACAATATCTGTACTTAGTTAGGCCTATAATTGAGACGTCACATGTCAAAATAGTACATTGTGGGATATTGTTACGGTTTCTATATATCTAGAACTAGGGAACTAGCGTCATTTGTTACACATCTGTGACGTGTGACTGTCATGGTTACTTGTGGCTGTAGATCTGAGAATCACCTACATGAATCCGAGTGACAAGTGAAAAAAAATTGCCCCTCCTCAAACAAACTGGCAAGATAATTTGCATAAAAATTACTGGACCAAGCTGGTCACCAACCCAAAACCCCTGCTGTGAGAGGCAAGTGCTATATTATGAAAACTATCAAAAGTCATATACACCAAAGAACACAATAACCATTTATATTCACATCTACAGAGCAGTACGAAACCCTGCAAATGTGATACTGCATTAAGAGAATCAAGACAAATGGTGCCAATAACATTATTGTCATTTCACGATGACTTTCAAACGAGTGATTGTGTCATTTTAGATCTTAAATATGGCATCAGTACTATTTTTTCGGATTGCATTGCATGAATATGGAAACGATGACATGCATTGACAATTGATTGATGTATCTTAAATGTCTAGCTTGTGTTTTAGCTGTTAATGGGAAGAAATGTTGAAATCACACATATAAAACTTAAAAACATAATTTTGTTTTCTTTCCTGTTCAGTTTTGAGTATATGCCAAACTAAAGATGTTTTGGTGATGTGAGCATATATCTCTTCTCCTTGTTAATATAGAATACTGCATTTTCAAAATTTAGTTGAATGATTTAGAAATACCACATGCTTTTGTTTGGCAGATTTCAATATAAATATTATTTCGGTAAAACAGATTGGAAAAAAACAAAAGACTGAAATTTGATTTAATATGTGTTAAATGCCTAAATTAAGAATTGACGAAATATATATATGAAATGTGTGACGAGAAATATCAAATGTTATCATTTGATGTCTAAATGATTGTTATTGTTGCCACAATTCAAACTCCGAATTTGATATGATACAACTTTTATTTGAAACTATTTAAAAATAAAACAATTTAATTTCCCACATAATATCTCCTGATATATAATTTATGTATATGCCACTGAAATTGTCTTGATAAAAGACAAAACACCATCATGTTGTTTGTTAATATGTTTCAAATACATGAAATATTATGTTGTCATTGGATTTGATAAAAGAAGTATGTAGAGGATTATTCTACTTCAAACTCTTCAATCAGGTAACTATTCAGCCTATAATTCTCACAATTCGTCATCTTGATTGTTATAAATGCATACTGGGACGTTTGTCTTGTACCCATTTCTTGTTTTCCTAGTTCCTTGTTATAGTTTCTCTCAGCTTTGCACCTTTTTATAGCGTTTTTTATTGGTAGCAAATAATGCATATTGGCAATGCAGCACAAGTCTAGACATACAGAGGAAAAACATTGAGGAAAATGGTGTGTGAATACAATACACTGAAGGAACGTGTTGAAATTGAGCAAACATTTAAGCTTTACTAAGTAAAATGTTGAATTCTATGCATAAGCTGGTTGATGTCCCCTTGTAACACATACAACGCTTGACAACCTCAATTGTTTTAACGGATGGTTCCCCGTCCGTAGGCAAAGCTATGATTGGTTTTCTGTGTAAAAACAAAACAATGACGATTTCCTTTCGTTAAATAAAATTATGAATATTTCCAGCTCCCTGTCCTTAAATAAAACTATGACGGATTTCCTATTTTATTAAAGGAAACTACTCAATTTGAATTCGTGATTTCCCAGCAACTATCAACATAAATAATAAATAGCTTTTCAAAAGGAAAATGAACACAATTTTGAAGCCTTAAATGTGGCTAAAATCTTTTAAAGCATTATAATTGCTAAAACCTGAAATTAATTTCAGCAGCGAGTCGTGCATTGTTCCTGTATAATTTATGATATTTAAATGTTTTTACCTCGCAATAAATATGATATGATCAACATAAAATAGAGAGCTTGAAATCCAGTTTATGATTTCTTAAGATTAGAGACACGCAAATTCGTATAAACTAGCGAATAAACAGACTAAATGTAGTTTATGACGACAACTGTCATGGAACGTTCATTCTTCTGCATGATGGACTACTAAAATAGAAGGTTGTTAAAGGACGAAACTACAAAACTTGTCGTTTTTTATTAGACACAAATATTGCATCATAATAGTATAGCGTGTCTTATAAATATAATACTAGAATAAAAAAAAATTATACAGAAATAATTCAGCTCGACTGCGGAGTTATGTTAAGATATCTTGTGAATTATTTTCCAGTCTGTTTGCTTCGTAAAACCAGAACTGGATATTGCATTGAGAATACGAATAGTTCATTTACATCTCACGTCTTTGCAAACAAATAAACATAGACATATCTTAACATAAAATTGTAAGCACACATATACTACAGTGACTGTTACACTATTTATCATTATGACTTATATGTTACAACGCAATCTTTATGTTTGGAATCAGTAATTGTATCTGTCATTTAATGTATGTATATTTGTAATAACAGTATTCTGAAATGTTTAATCACGGGTCATAACGGTTTCAAATTATTTTGTACAAATTGCTTTATAACGAAACAAAATATGTTCTGATTTGTATATTGATATTATTAAAACTATATATATTTATTAACTTAATTATGTAGACTCACTCGTTGTCCAAAATTTTGAGAGACTATATTTTTTAAAGAAACTAAAATATACAAACATGTCCTAATTAACTACTAGTTTCTTAAAAGTTTATATGTTTCTAGATGTGTTTGAAAGCCCAACTACTCGAGCGTGAGATTGAAGTTTTTTGTAAATTGTCATTATATTTTATACATTTGATTTAATATAGAGTTGCAATAACTAATATGCCAGACTATAGTACATGTAGTAAGCGATATTTTGTGTATGATAAGTGAATTATTCAACTACACGTACAAACGTTTACGAATTTTGATAATAGTATAGCAATATTTATAAATACATGTTGATAAAAAATCATAATGCTTTTACTTTAGGATTGATAACATTTTTTTAGTTTTCATATGGTTGAAAAAAAAACATACATTAAGTTTAATGTCACCGAGAATAATATTTCGAATTTTCTATCAGGTGAGCCAATCCGTATGTGTCTGCGAAGCCCGAAGATAAAATTAGGCTCATAAAAGTGTTTTAATTACTATACATTATTTTTTAACAAGTTAAGATAAAAATCAATAAATCTCTTCTCATTTTAAGATCAAAAATAATAACACACAGTAAACCACAAAGTAAATGTTTATATTGGTACATACGAATGAATGAGCGCACCCTTTTTATTAATCTATTCTACATAAAAATACTTTTATTTTCATATTGGTATGGAAATTTGATTATACACATTAAACAGCAAAGCAAATGTCATCATTGAACAGCGTAGTCTTCATCTCCCCTTTTCGGACTTGATTTGATTTGTGCGTGATTCGACATTCTTTACACATGCATAACACAAGAACTAAATGAATTCCATCCTATACTATTTGAAAAAAAACATTGTTAAAAAATTCATGATGCTCTTGAAAGAAGAACGAAACACACTACAAAATATAGTTGCATCGTTAAACAAAGATAAATTGTTGATTGTTTAGTGAATATTATATAAGCTCAATATCATAGGTATTGTTTTGATATATTTACTTGTTACAATGTAATCGGAATTTGCGAGATTGAACTCAGATATTTTGTTAATTTGCTTAGGTGTTGTCCTTGCCTATTGTCTATGTCAAAATCATAAATTGTCTAAGGCAAAATAATGCCGACATCTTGATAAACCTGAAACTTGATAAACATGACATTTCATGATGTAACAAAATAGTTAGGTTGTTATGGCCTTATTCAGTACTGTCAGTTAGTACGTGTCTATTGGAATGATAAAGGCTATATTTAGAACAGGTAGCGTGGAAGTGTTAAAACGTTTCGAAAGCTCAATAGGAGTAACGTTTTTTAAGATCTTTTTACATATTCATTCTTTGATTAAAATATAAATCATTTTGACTATTTTTTTTTTATCAAATTCCATTTAGTATTAAGAAAGTTAGAATAATTAAAACGGGTTTATTTGTCATAAAACTAATTTAATTTTACATTCGGCCTAATAGTGTAAAATCCGCATCGTACCATATCGTACGATATACTGAAAGTTTGTTGTTTCGTCATTTGCACGAAATTCACTAAGGTATGTGGAGTGTTTTGCTATATATGTCTGACTGTATTATGGAAACCCTGTCAAATCTAGCAGAGTCATCTTTTAGAGTTGCCGTGACGAGAAGGATTGAGAATGATACTGTTCAATTACATAACGACAGTTGGGTATGTGAATTTTATATTAAGTTGTATATGGTTGGGTTATTTAAATGTCTGATAGATATATTTTGACGTAATCAGATCTTTGTAAATTTTTCATATCCATTCCGACGAGAATGTCTGTAATTTAATTTCACATCTGCGGCATTTAGAGTTGTTTGGTTAGAATATAGGCCGAGGAATCTGAGAACGTATTTTGAGCTGTTGATATCGTGTTTACGATGAATTATTAAAAAATCATCATGTTAGAATTGATTGATATGTGTAATTAAATTTTGTGGATGCTTATTCTAATTTTCACAAAGTGAATAGATACAGAATTGGCCTGTGATTGTTTATATAATAAATGAAAAATTATGTAGAGATATAAAACTGCAGATAGTAAGAATTGAATGAACTGTTATCATATGTTGATAAATTTACTATGAAACTGTTAGATGTTAAGAATTGAATGCACTGCTATCATATATTGATAGAAATACCAGGAAATTAATAGATAGTAAGTAATAGACGCCATGTCATTATGTATTGAGTTACTAGTAAATCTGAGTTTATATATTATATTGTAGCCGTTTTTAGACGTAGGCGAGACATGTGTCAGCTACGTTAACGACGTGCTGACGTGACAGGAAGTCAGCTGGTGGTAGTACCGTCATAAGGACAGCTACCCACATACTTGTCATATGGACGACTTGACGATCCTGGCGTCGGAGTACGATCGAAGAAGTCGGTACGAGGCGACGTAAAGCCAGATAACTCAGTACAGAGTTCTAGGGAAGATAACCCTTGTTTATATAGCCATCGCCACGAGGGACGATTGACGCTAAATCTACGATAATCCGGACGCGGTAGTAGTATCTTAAATACAATATTAGTATATTTTTATAACAGTTTTAACATTCATATGATGTAGGCAGTTTGAATCGAGATATAGATATACGGAACGTGTAGGAGAAAGAACCGTGTAAATAGGACATTTTTAAGCCAGCTGTGTTATTTTGTTGAGTAATTTGCTTTAAATTATATATATTGTATAAATGTATATTCGTAATTTTATTCATGTAAAATTAAAATTGTGAATTGTAAATTTTAGTTTGAGTATTACTTGTATTCTAGCCTCGTGAGTTGTCGGCCCTTGGTCATTTTGCTACACACGACAAATATGATAATCTGTGTTTGTATCTGTACAGTAGTAAATGATATAAACTAATGTGTAATCTCGTTAAATGTGATGTGAAATTTGTATTTGTGTCTACAGAATAGAAGTAAATATCTGTGAAAAAAATGTGAAACATGCGTATGTATCTAACTTTGAACTATCTCAGTAAGTTATTACCTCGTAAAATGTGACACATTCATTTAGACATACATATAATAATGAATAACCACAGTAAATTGCAACACATTATATGTGAACGAATATAATTCTTAAACGTTTTTTTTTTTTTTGTTTTATTTTGCTATTCTCGTACAAGACAGACACATTAAACATTTCGACTTTAGCAATCTTCAAAACTAGGTTTTGTATAACCGTTCAATAGAATTCACTGTTGCCTTCATAAATATGAAACTCGATACTATAAAATAATGAAAGCTAGTGTTTATTATTAAAAAATCTGAAGCAAATTTATTTGTCTACCGTTTGGTTAAACAAGTATGTGTACTGAATGAATCCGTCAATGAATCAGTAATATACACTTTATCAAGTTAACATTTACTGTGTCATTTCAAAAACGTTAAGATCTGACGGATTTCTCCTCTTGGTTGCTCATTATACTTCAAATGGGATCCTATGGTGTTCAGCGTCGCTTTCAACAATTTTCAGTTAAATCACGACGGTGTCAGCTTAAGAAAGTATTCTAAACGCTGTCACAATGGAGTTGCATGCATCAGACACATAGTATGATACATTGTTCCCCACATAATACTTACTACGGGACGACCAGACCTAGAACTATCTGAGAACCAAGCAAGGAAACATTAAGCACTATTTTCAAGTCTATGATATGACCCGGCCGGGGATTGAACCCCCGGCCTTCCAAATACAAAGGCGGACGCTCTAGCCCTAAACCACCGCGGCGGTAAAGCTGCATCCGATATAATGACCTACTACGGGCTTATGAAAATGAGATAATTTTATATATCAATTTTAAATTAATACAACGGCATTATTACAGAATATAACTATTTATTTTTTCATTCTTATATTATCAAAGAGTTCCAATTTAATCAAAAACCTCACGAAAATAAAATTAATGCACTGTGATGGCTTTGTAATAAATAACCTGTTTCTTTAATTATATGTTATTTACTTGATAAATATTTATCGTAAGACACCTATCCACGAGCGAGATAACAATGACAGGTTACCAATCATTTTATAATCATCGACTGACACGCTTTAATTCTTAGAGTAGATGAAATATAAGACAGAAGCGTAATTATGTCGCTGATTGTGGGTGGAACTAATCTATCTCACCATGTCAGTGTGTAATCAACTACGTATCTTCAATATTACAGGACAAACATATTAATGGCGGCATAATTTTCAATATGTGATATATTTATCTCTTGGCAACGCAGAACGTGTTCAAAAAAACAATAAAACAGTAGAGTCGGTTTGATTGAGTCTGTTCGGAAAGAGAAATGAAACGTGCATCCCTCCTAATGCCTCACCCTCCCAAACGAGGACGTGTATCCCTCCTCATGTCTTACCCTCCCCAACCCGGCCGTGTATCCTCCCATGCCTCACCCTCCCCAACCCGGCCATGTATCCCTCCTCATTTCTCACCCTCCCCAACCCGGCCGTGTATCCCTCCTCATGCCTCACCTTCCCCAACCCGGCCGTGTATCCCTCCTCATGCCTCACCTTCCCCAACCCGGTCGTGCATCCCTCCTCATGCCTCACCCTCCCCAACCCGGCCGTGTATCCCTCCTCATGCCCAACCCTCCCCAACCCGGCCGTATATCCCTCCTCATGCCTCACCCTCCCCAACCCGGCCGTGTATCCCTCCTCATGCCCAACCCTCCCCAACCCGGTCGTGTAACCCTCCTCATGACTCATCCTCCCCAACCCGGCCTTGTATCCCTCCTCATGACTCACCCTCCCCAACCCGGCCGTGTATCCCTCCTCATGCCTCTACCTCCCCAACCCGGTCGTGCATCCCTCCTAATTCCTCACCCTCCCCAACCCGACCGTGTATCCCTCCTCATGCCTCATCCTCCCCAACCCGGCCGTATCCCTCCTCATGCCTCTACCTCCTCAACCCGGTCGTGCATCTCTCCTCATTCCTCACCCTCCCCAACCCGACCGTGTATCCCTCCTCATCCCTCACCCTCCCCAACCCGACCGTGTATCCCTCCTCATGCTTCACCCTCTCCAACCCGGCCGTGTATCCCTCCTCATGCCCCACCCTCCCCAACTAGGCCGTACATCCCTCCTCATTCCTCACCCTCCCCAACCCGGTCGTGCATCCCTCCTCATTCATCACCCTCACCAACCCGGCGATGGTTGAATACTGAATAAAGCTCCAGGATTTCCAGGAATCAGAAATAATTACAGCACTGATACAGAATTTTTCAAACAAAAACAATTTGTTATAATTAATATGGTTAAACGGATAGCAGTTGGTCGACTGTTTCAAATGTTGAACATACTGTGTGAAGTATTTAACAAACAAACAATGCCATGTTGAAACAGAAGACGGAAGGTCTAATTAAAGAACAATCAAATATTGAGTATCCCATTCTACCCAATTCGTTCAAGCTTCTATATATTGTTTATATTATTATTCTATTGTCTGGTATTCACTAAAGTATAATATCAATTTAAGAAAAGAAATATATGTAACAAATGAACAATCTTTTAGATTACCCAAAAACATTTTGCATATGATGTTTTTCGGCAATGGAATGTTTGACCTTGCAATAATGTTTATGTTTTAAATTGGCTATTAAACGTATCTTTTGATAAAGAGTCAATGTGTAGAAAACATATTATCTTATACCGAACTGTGCTTAGTATATTAGCTAATGTGAACACAATACTGAAATAGGAACGTATCGTTAAAAAACATGCACATCTATGTTTTGTAGGAAATAATGTTTAATTTATCGCCGCAATACATTTTGTATCTGATAAATGGAATTCTGTAAACTGATCATATATACAATGTATGAGTCTTAAAGCTAAGTGAAGTTTTAATCAACGCAGTTTCCATTTTAATGCAAATAAGCGTAACATCTGTTCATTACGCAATAGTGCCACCGTCTATATATGGTCCAGAAAGTGACGTTAATAGTTGAGTAATGGGCGCGTTAATCCTCCAGATTGTATTATTAAATTACACGTGTTAGTGGTAACGTATTAATATGTGCATATTCAGATATCAGGTAACATCAGAGGGTCGAATGATAAATGTCCAAAAACTGTTTATCAAGATTGAAACTTTCTCGTACAAATACATGTACATGTACGAATAACAACTACAGTCGTAGATACCGTAATGGTGTCTCCCCTCCTTATAGCATTTACATTTGTTATGCATTATCAAACTAACAACTACAGTCGTAGATACCGTAATGGTGTCTCCCCTCCGTATAGCATTTACATTTGTTATGCATTATCAGACTATCAACATTTGTTATGCATTATCAGACTATCAACTACAGTCTTAGATACCGTAATGGTGTCTCCTCTCCTTATAGCATTTACATTTGTTATCCATTATCAGACTATCAACTACAGTCGTAGATACCGTAATGGTGTCTCCCCTCCTTATAGCATTTACATTTGTTATGCATTATCAGACTATCAACTACAGTCGTAGATACCGTAATGGTGTCTCCCCTCCGTATAGCATTTACATTTGTTATGCATTATCAGACTATCAACTACAGTCTTAGATACCGTAATGGTGTCTCCCCTCCTTATAGCATTTACATTTGTTATCCATTATCAGACTATCAACTACAGTCGTAGATACCGTAATGGTGTCTCCCCTCCGTATAGCATTTACATTTGTTATGCATTATCAGACTATCAACTACAGTCGTAGATACCGTAATGGTGTCTCCCCTCCGTATAGCATTTACATTTGTTATGCATTATCAGACTATCAACTACAGTCTTAGATACCGTAATGGTGTCTCCCCTCCTTATAGCATTTACATTTGTTATCCATTATCAGACTATCAACTACAGTCGTAGATACCGTAATGGTGTCTCCCCTCCTTATAGCATTTACATTTGTTATGCATTATCAGACTATCAACTACAGTCGTAGATACCGTAATGGTGTCTGCCCTCCTTATAGCATTTACATTTGTTATGCATTATCAGACTAACAACTACAGTCTTAGATACCGTAATGGTGTCTCCTCTCCTTATAGCATTTACATTTGTTATGCATTATCAGACTATCAACTACAGTCGTAGATACCGTAATGGTGTCTGCCCTCCTTATAGCATTTACATTTGTTATGCATTATCAGACTAACAACTACAGTCGTAGATACCGTAATGGTGTCTCCTCTCCTTATAGCATTTACATTTGTTATGCATTATCAGACTATCAACTACAGTCGTAGATACCGTAATGGTGTCTGCCCTCCTTATAGCATTTACATTTGTTATGCATTATCAGACTAACAACTACAGTCGTAGATACCGTAATGGTGTCTCCCCATCTTATAGCATTTACATTTGTTATGCATTATCAGACTAACAACTGCAGTCTTAGATACCGTAATGGTGTCTCCTCTCCTTATAGCATTTACATTTGTTATGCATTATCAGAACAACCTAGTACTTATTTTAAGTCACATGCATTTTGTCACTATGTGCGTTTGCTCATAGGATAAAGTACCAAAGCGATTTTACGAAGTAAATACTAAACAAGGTCTATGTAAAGTAACCCTTGGATAATAAACTATTTGCAGACTGTCCACTATGCCGGTATGAAAAAACATTTCATTCTCATTTAAACAAAGCCATAGAGTGATATCTAGAATAACAACTCGAATTAAATAAAACTCCGCACGAATAACTACTGAAGATATGTCAACATCAATACCACCGCTGCACTTCAACATATTATGATAAGATAAAAGTAAATAATAAACGTTCTTGTCACGGGAGGCTTTAAAAATGCAAATATTTGTGACATATGCGATTTGTTATCTGGAGATAAGCATCGGCAATTTCCCTAAATGTGCTATATTTTGTTAAAGTGTTCTGCATACTCAATTATTTCAGTAATCACTTTTATTTTAAATCTTTGCGTAATTGATAACTTACACGACGTATGTCATTAGTAAATGCTTCACTTGTAACACAAATTACGTTGGATAGATAGATAATTGCGTTGATGCTATAAAATTGTTTGCCCAAAAATTAGACGCAGTGTTCAGAGAATAAAACCACCGCCACAGCAACACATCGCAATTAATGCATACTATTAATAATATAATACGAGAATTCGTAATTGGAAGTCGCAAATCAAACTGAGTTTATTAGCAAATTATATTGTCTCCATGTTTAATTAGTGAATACTATATGAAACTGAGTTTGTCCCAACATAAATCATTCATAACATCATCTAATGTTAATTCAGTTTCAAACTCCGATATTTTAGTTTAAACATTATTTTTATTTTGAAATATACATAATTACAATACATATATTTATCACATTAAAAATAGTATACACATGTAATGTGAAAGGAATGTAGAAGTTAATATATGATTTTATTTTATATCTTGTTTCGTTGTTAATATAAACTAAAACAATAATTGTTTTTCATTTGTCATTTATGTAAATTAATACTACATAAGGTCAAACTTTGTTAACATCCCGTCTGCTGAATATAATTAGATGGGTAAAAATTGGCATAACTTGTCTTAAATGTAATGATTTTTTGTCGACCAGCTTGTAAACGTTTATCTCACTTTTTCTTGTTGGAGACAATCATCACCTTGGTCCGAGGTTTAAATGATTTTTTCATGCTAAAATTAACAGGTCACGTTCAGCTAGAAACGAATAAAATCGTTATACCAATTTCATTGTAAGTACTTGTAACTGTCTACCTCCAGTTAACATTAATACTGTCAAATGTCAGGCTGAGTCAGGTGATAAAGCTTTAATATGTGTTGCTATATGAACCCTGTAATATGTGTTTCTATATGAACCCTGTAATATGTGTTTCTATATGAACCCTGTAATATGTGTTTCTATATGAACCCTGTAATATGTGTTTCTATAAGAACCCTGTAATTTGTGTTTCTATATGAACCCTGTAATATGTGTTTCTATATGAAACCTGTAATATGTGTTTTGTATATGAACCCTGTAATTTGTGTTTCTATATGAACCCTGTAATTTGTGTTTCTGTATGAACCCTGTAATATGTGTTTCTGTATGAACCCTGTAATTTGTGTTTCTATATGAACCCTGTAATTTGTGTTTCTATATGACCCTGTAATTTGTGTTTCTATACGAACCCTGTAATATGTGTTTCTATACGACCCCTGTAATATGTGTTTCTATACGAACCCTGTAATTTGTGTTTCTATATGAACCCTGTATTATGTGTTTTATATGAACCTTGTAATATGTGTTTCTATATGAACCCTGTAATTTGTGTTTCTATATGAACCCTGTAAGTTGTGTTTCTATATGAGCCCTGTAATATGTGTTTCTATATGAACCCTGTAATTTGTGTTTTTATATGAACCCTGTAATTTGTGTTTCTATATGAACCTTGAAATAAGTATTTCTATATGAACCCTGTTATATCTGTTTCTACATGAAACCTGTAATTTGTGTTTCTATATGAACCCTGTAATTGATGTTTCTATATGAAACCTGTAATATGTGTTTCTATATGAACCCTGTAATTTGTGTTTCTATATGAACCCTGTAATATGTGTTTCTATACGAACCCTGTAATATGTGTTTTTATATGAACCCTGTAATTTGTGTTTCTCTATGAACCCTGTAATTTTTGTTTCTATATGGCCCTGTAATTTGTGTTTCTGTGTGAACCCTGTAATTTGTGTTTCTATATGAACCCTGTAATTTGTGTTTCTATATGACCCTGTAATTTGTGTTTCTATATGAACACTGTAATATGTGTTTCTATATGACCCTGTAATATATGTTTCTATACGAACCCTGTAATTTGTGTTTCTATATGAACCCTGTATTATGTGTTTTATATGAACCCTGTAATATGTGTTTCTATATGAACCCTACAATTTGTGTTTCTATATGAACCCTGTACTTTGTGTTTCTATATGAACTCTGTAATTTGTGTTTGTATATGAACCCTGAAATAAGTATTTCTATATGAACCCTGTTATATGTGTTTTATATGAACCCTGTAATATGTGTTTCTATATGAACCCTGTAATTTTTGTTTCTATATGAACCCTGTAATATGTGTTTCTATATGAAACCTGTAATTTGTGTTTGGGAACGAACTTGAAGCTGAAAACAGGCCCAAAGGTTATAAAATAGTTTTCATGCTCACGTCAAATTTGTACTTAAACATTTTATATCAGGATTCATCTGAAGTAGATAGGTTAAGTAAAACTTAGTATGCTTATTTCTATGATTGTTTTTGTTCTGATTCAAAAATGGCATTGATTCGGATATTGTTATATAGAATACTTTATATGTATATAAATTTTTTTCTCCATTGAAATTATAACATGGATTCGTTGATATCGTTTTGTTTTCTTAATTTAGTGCCATCGAATCTAGGTTAGTTTAATGTTTTCACTGTGTTTCTTATATAACAGTTTTCTGGATTATTTTCATAGATTCTGAGTTTATTGACAGTTCCATAAGGATGCTTCATCAATACAGCAAATATGTTTTTCAACTATACCAAGAACCATAAGGTTTATGTAGATTATAAATAACAAAATCAGAAGAGATAAATGATAATGTTTTAGGACAAGTTCAACATTGACGACACTGAATCGTTGCGAGACATTCACTATATTATAAAAATAATGAAACATTGTTTTTTAGTGAAAATGACGCAAATGCAGGCGATACGTGTCTGATTACTAATTTATATTATAATGTGAATAGTGACAGTTGAAATGAGCGCTTTTACACGTTGATTAAGAGTGAGATACAAACAGACATAAAATATAGATTTAAACAAAATGTAACGTCAACAGAAAACTTACACAAGTAATATATATTTTACAATCGCCGGTAGAAATTTCGTATCAGGGAGATGATTTTTCAAAAAAAAAAATCCGGTTTGTTTGATCACATTATATATTTGACTGAAATTCTTGTTTTGGTTCATATACAGTATTTGATCTACTGGGCAACTGGGAGGTTGTTTTATGTTAGTATTTATCGCAAATACATTGAATACTTCAAAACTATCTAACAAAGGGATCCTTGAAAGTATAGAACATACCCAAGTAAAGAAAACAAACTCCGTTTATAATGGTAAAGAGGATCTTATAAAGGTGCTCGTTTATATTTGTATTTATTAAACAAGTTAACAAAATCTATTATTAAAGAGATGCTCTACCGAGTATAGTTTTTGCCAACAAATTTGTTAAATTCGATACTAAATGAGCAGGAAAGTAAGATGCATTTAATCACATTACTCTACAAGCAAAACGAAAAAACATAGCCAATATTAGTCTCCGTGGGTCTTCATATGTCACATAGCCGGGCCCGATTAGCTCAGACGGTTTCGCGCCTGACTATCAATCCAGGGGTCGTGAGTTCGAATCCCCGCCCGCCAACAGTCTCCGTGATGATTAATATATGACATTGTGTCTCATTATCATTCGTCTCTCACCACTGATTCAAGTGGGAAAGTTATCAGTTACTTGCGGAGATGGGGTGTGCTCGAGTACTGGTTAATCCCATGAAACAGTGGTCGGGTTAACTGATCGTCTGTTAGCCCTCGATGTCATAAAAATTACGCTTAATATTCAATCAATCAATTATATGCCATCACATCTTAAAATAACATCATTTCACCATGAAAAATGGAGGTAATTTAAATGTTTTGGCGAGTGGAAAAATATCTCGTTATATTACGAGGTAATATGCATATGGAAAACGCCAAGCGAAAAATGGGAGGTGATATTACACCAGGTTAATGTTAAAAATAAAACATGACTTTATTACACTTCTGTAATTTAAATTATGTGATAAAAATGAAATATGCAACATACCTTCGCGCAAACCATTAGTACCTGTTTAAGCTGTATTTCATTTTCGTGCAACATTGAATGAACTCAAGAATTCTGAACTGCTGAGCACGGGGTCTCAATTTACGATAAACAAAATCCACAGTAGACTGCTGTTGTACACAAAAGCACAAACAAACAAAATGAGGACATGCAAGACTCTCGGCATAGTGTTTTCCCCTTCATAAGATGCTTGTTTGTCTTTGTTTAATACATTTTTGGTCAAATATACTGAAGTTGAATATCAGTTAACTATAACAGGATATCTGCATCCGATTCTTCTTAATCAAGAAATATGATTTTCTTTAATTATGAATGATATCAAGCAATTAATGCCACTAACGGTTTGATTGTCAACACTTCATCTGGATGTTATATCTACACAAGTCAACAGTCTCGCCTCCAGAATATCAGATAACTACTATAGATTGCCGATTGCTTCCCGTGTTTCCTGTTGATATTATATTTGAATTTTATAGAAACGGCCGGTGTCATGCTGCAAACCTGATTCTTCTTTTAAGTCATGGTGTCAAAATTCCATGTACGCTCGATGGCGTAATTGCATTGAAACCACAAGTAATATTCATTTGATAAACGCGTTCTAAAAATCTAACAAATCGAGTCATCACTGATAGATAAATTATTTTAAAGCACTAACTTACAAGCATATTCATTTGAGACATGATTCACTTGGTGGCACAGGCAACACACATTAAGGAATTATGGAGTGACAGACAGACAATAAAAAGGATGCGTTTCACTAAATAACTTACGATAAAAAATCGACGTAAGTCAATTTGACAATTTCTCCGTAGTGTGTTCAAATTTTGATCGACATTTAAAATGATTGTATTTTCAGAAAATATGTATGTTTCTGCATGATTTGAGCCAACTTGACTTCATTTGGATGGAAATTGAAAACATTATGAATAATTGTTGGTTTACGTTTACGACGATTTTTGTCGTAAGTTTTTTTGTGAAACGTAGCCCTGCCGATCCATATACAATATTGAAAAAAAGGCAAATAGACTAACAAAATATACCATCAAACCCAATTAATATCACAAATACGCCTTTAAGTATATATGACTAGCAAAACCGTCTGTATATTAATATTTTATCATGTACATTTAATTCTAAATTTATTTCCCTGAAGTACTGACTGAAATCACTTCAGACATACACTTAATTGAATGATTTGCAACTCTGGCGTAATACAATGCCAATTATCTATTGGCACAGATTTTCAACGTCGTTACTCTTTAAAGTATTTCTGAGTAATTCAGTTTCGTTGAAACATAGAATATGGCTTAAGCTGGTGGTGAAGATCTCACTACATAGTTGAATTTTGTTCTTTGTTTTATATAAAGTTTCCACGATAAAACATACACACAATGGGTTTTTTTCATAGCAGGAATGTGTCACCACATAAAAATGCACCAATAAATGGCAAGTTGATGAGCTTGGTTTTTAAAGCGTGTCAGTGACACCATAAGATTTATTTTTTAAAAAAGAAGTCCCCAAATGCGTATCAATATATACATCTGTTTAATCCTATAAAATTCACGTTTTTAACACCAGTGACGTATTACTGTAATGTCAGCTTTTGCTCTATTCGTTTGCAGCAATAAATCACAGCCACTTCTAACCATCCTGTAAATATTTCAAACCAAAAATTATATTGCACTTTTTTAAGCGTAAAAAATCATGTTACCGTTTGGGGTGGGGGGACAGGGGTGCAACTGTGTAGTGAAACGTGAAGCCGTGACTGATATTTCATATCTCGTTAACATCCGTTTTATGGGCTGCGAGCTATGTTTCAGGAAGATCGTTTCAACAAATCGTATTGACTAATACAACGGCAGTCTTACGTGGTGGCTGTAAATTTTTGTATTTATTATGGCACCTTGGCATAATTGATTTCTTTCGTTGTTAATTAGACATGTAATACCTCTAAGCTAGTGCTAGACATCTCAGACAACAATTCATTTCGCACTGTTTTATATGTATATAACTTTACTACTGGAACACTGGACACATTACCAATGACTCTTAAAGTGCCTTATATTTATAGATAGTCCTCTGTTGGTCCACATATGCAGAAAAATATGGGGTTAACCTTGTTGTTCTTTTTACAATTTCGATGGTTTAATGAGATCCCTTCATTTATGACAACTCTGACCATTTGTTGTAGTGTATCACTACGCATCTTTAAACTGTAATAGTTTTATAGAGCAGTACCCAAGTCATCCAAACTTGGCAAAACCATGAAAATGTTCCAATGTTCTCATAAAATAGCCGATTCACATACCTCTCATTTCTTAGTCGTAAGAATCTTGCTACCGTCATGTCAGGGAGGTAATTCTTAAGTGAGGCCTAGAGGGCGTACCTTTCACAACACCATTATTACGTGCTGAGTGGCGGCCGTAAAAAGTAACCTCGTACTTTGTCTCAGTACTTTTTTATTTCTGTTTTTATAGAAAACATGAAAGTAGCTAAATTATATTAAAAATTATAATTGAAAACTAATGCTGAAAGCGTGAGGGTTGTTATCTATTGCATTTAAGACACCTATCCACGAGCAATATAACAATGACAGGTTACCAATCATTTTATAATCATCGACTGACACGCTTTAATTCTTAGAGTAGATGAAATATAAGACAGAAGCATAATTATGTCGCTGAATGTGGGTGGAACAAATCTATCTCACCATGTCAGTGTGTAATCAACTACGTATCTTCAATATTACAGGACAAACATATTAATGGCGGTATAATTTTCAATATGTGATATATTTATATCTTGGCAACGCAGAACGTGTTCAAAAAACAATGAAACAGTAGAGTCGGTTTGATTGAGTCTGTTCGGGAAGAGAAATGAAACGTGCATCCCTCCTAATGCCTCACCCTCCCAAACCAGGCCGTGTATCCCTCCTCATGTCTTACCCTCCCCAACCGGCCGTGTATCCTCCCATGCCTCACCCTCCCAAACCCGGTCATGTATCCCTCCTCATGTCTCACCCTCCCCAACCCGGCCGTGTATCCTCCCATGCCTCACCCTCCCAAACCAGGCCGTGTATCCCTCCTCATGTCTTACCCTCCCCAACCCGGCCGTGTATCCCTCCTCATGCCCCACCCTCCCCAACTAGGCCGTACATCCCTCCTCATTCCTCACCCTCCCCAACCCGGCCGTGCATCCCTCCTCATGCATCACCCTCCCCAACCCGGCGATGGTTGAATACTGAATAAAGCTTAAGGATTTCCAGAAATCAGAAATAATTACAGCACTGATACAGAATTTTTCAGACAGAAAACAATTCTTTATAATTAATATGGTTAAACAGATAGCAGTTGGTAGAATGTTTCAAATGTTGAACATACTGTGTGAGTATTTAACAAACAAACAATGCCATGTTGAGACAATAGACCCAAGGTCTAATTAAAGAACAATCAAATATTGAGTACCCATTCTACCCAATTCGTTAAAGCTTTTATATATTGTTTATACTATTATTCTATTGTCTGGTATTCACTAAAATATAATATCAATTTAAGAAAAGAAATATATGTAACAAATGAACAATATTTTAGATTACCCAAAAACATTTTGCAAATGATGTTTTTCGGCAATGGAATGTTTGATCTTGTAATAGTGATTATGTTTTAAATTGGCTTTATCATTTGATAAAGAGTTAATGTGTTGAAAACATATTATCTTATACCGAATTGTGCTTAGTATATTAGCTAATGTGAACACAATACTGAAATAGGAACGTATCGTTCAAAAAACGTGCACATCTAATTTTTGTCGAAAATAATGTTTAAATCTAATGATCTTACTTTATCGCCGCAATACATTTTGTATCTGATAAATAGCGTTCTGTAAACTGATATATACAATGTGTGTGTCTTAAAACGAAGTGATGTTTTGATCAACGCAGTTTCCATTTTATTGCAAATAAGCGTAACATCTGTTCATTACGCAATAGTACCACCGTCTAGATATGGTCATAAACAACGCATTAACCGTAGGTATGAATCAGTTTTATCTCTGATTTAACTTAAACGTGACGTAATTGGTTGAGTAATGGGCGCGTTAATCATCTAAATTGTATAATTAAATTACACGTGTTAGTGGTAACGTATTAATATGTGCATATGCAGATATCAGGTAACATCAGAGGGTCGAATGATAAATGTCCAAAAACTGTTTATCAAGATTGAAACTTTCTCGTACAAATACATGTACATATACGAATATCAACTACATTCTTAGATACCGTAATGGTGTCTCCCCTCCTCATAGCATTTACATTTGTTATGCATTATGCATTTTATCACAATGTGCGTTTGCTCATAGGATAAAGTACCAAAGCGATTTTACGAAGTAAATACTAAACAAGGCCTATGTAAAGTAACACTTGGATAATAAACTATTTGCAGACTGTCCACTATGCCGGTATGAAAAAACATTTCATTCTCATTTAAACAAAGCCATAGAGTGATATCTAGAATAACAACTCGAATTAAATAAAACTCCGCACGAATAACTACGGAAGATATGTCAACATCAATACCACCGCTGCACTTCAACATATTAAGATAAGATTAAAGTAAATAATAAACGTTCTTGTCACGGGAGGTTTTAAAAATACAAATATTTGTGACATATGCGATTTGTTATATGGAGATAAGCATCGGCACTTTGCTTAAATGTGCTGTATTTTGTAAGAGTGTTCCGCATACTCAATTATTTCAGTAATCACTTTTATTTTAAATCTTTGCGTAATTGATAACTTATACGACGTGTGTCATTAGTAAATGCTTCACTTGTAACACAAATTACGATGGCTAAATAGATAATTGCGTTGATGCTATAAAATTGTTTGCCCAAAAAATAGACGCAGTGTTCAGAGAATAAAACCACCGCCACAGCAACACATCGCAATTAATGCATACTATTAATAATAGAATACGAGAATTCGTAATTGAAAGCCGCAAATCAAACTGAGTTTATTAGCAAATTATATTGTCTCCATGTTTAATTAGTGAATACTATATGAAACTGAGTTTGTCCAAACATAAATCATTCATACCATCAGCTAATGTTTATTCGGATTTAAACTCCGATATTTTAATTTAAACATTGTTTTTATTTTAAAATGTACATAATTGCAATACATATATTTATCACATTAGAAATAGTATACACATGTAATGTGAAAGTGATGTGGAAGTTAGTTTATGACCTTTGTTTTATATCTTGTTTAGTTGTTAATGTAAACTAAAACAATAATAGTTTTTCATTTGTCTTTAATGTAAATTAATACTACATAAGGTCAAACTTTGTTAACATCCCGTCTGCTGAATATAATTAGATGGGTAAAAATTGGCATTACTTGTCTTAAATGTAATGATTTTTTGTCGACCAGTTTGTAAACGTTTATCTCACTTTTTCTTGTTGGAGACAATCATCACCTTGGTCCGAGGTTTAAATGATTTTTTCATGCTAAAAATAACAGGTTATTTTGGTTCATATACAGTATTTGATCTATGTAGAAATATACTGGGCAACTGGAAGGTTGTTTTATGTTAGTATTTATCGCAAATACATTGAATATTTCAAAACTATCTAACAAAGGGATCCTTGAAAGTATAGAACATACCCAAGTAAAGAAAACAAACTCCGTTTATGATGGTAAAGAGGATCTTACAAAAGTGCTCGTTTATCATTGAATTTATTAAACAAGTTAACAAAATCTATTATTAAAGAGATGCTCTACCGAGTATACTTTTTGCCAACAAATTTGTTAAATTCGATACTAAATGAGCAGGAAAGTAAGATGCATTTAATCACATTACCCTACAAGCAAAACGAAAAAACATAGCCAATATTAGTCTCCGTGGGTCTTCATATGCCACATAGCCGGGCCCGATTAGCTCAGTCGGTTACGCGCCTGACTATCAATCCAGGGGTCGTGAGTTCGAATCCCCGCCCGGCAGCAGTCTCCGTGATGATCGATATATGACATTGTGTCTCATTATCATTCGTCTCTCACCACTGATTCAAGTGGGAAAGTTATCATTTTCTTGCGGAGATTGGGTGTGCTTGAGTACTGGTTAATCCCATGAAACAGTGGTTGGGTTAACTGATCGTCTGTTAGCCCTCGATGGCATAACAATTACGCTAAATATTCAATCAATCAATTATATGCCATCACATCTCAAAATAACATCATTTCACCATGAAAAATGGAGGTAATTTAAATGTTTTGGCGAGTGAAAAAATATCTCGTTATATTACGAGGTAATATGCATATGGAAAACGCCGAGCGAAAAATAGGAGATGATATTACACCAAGTTAATGTTAAAAATATAACATGACTTTATTAACCTTCTGTACTTTAAATTATATGATAAAAATGAAATATGCAACATACCTTCGCGCAAACCATTAGTACATGTTTAAGCTGTATTTCATTTTCGTGCAACATTGAATGAACTCAAGGATTCTGAACTGCTGAGCACGGGGTCTCAATTTACGATAAACAAAATCCACAGTAGACTGCTGTTGTACACAAAAGCACAAACAAACAAAATGAGGACATGCAAGACTCTCGCCATAGTGTTTTCCCCTTCATAAGATGCTTGTTTGTCGTTGTGTCAATACATTTTTTGGTCAAATATACTGAAGTTGAATATCAGTTAAATACAACAGGATATCTGCATCCGATTCTTCTTCAACAAGAAATATGATTTTCTTCAATTATGAACGATATCAAGCAATTAATGCCACTAACGGTTTGATTGTCAACACGTCATCTGGATGTTATATCTATACAAGTCAACAGTCTCGCCTCCAGAATATCAGATAACTACTATAGATTGCCGATTGCTTCCCGTGTTTCCTGTTGATATTATATTTGAATTTTATAGAAACGGCCGGTGTCATGCTGCAAACCTGATTCTTCTTTTAAGTCATGGTGTCAAAATTCCTTGTACGCTCGATGGCGTAATTGCATTGAAACCACAAGTAATATTCATTTGATAAACGCGTTCTAAAAATCTAACCGAATATCTTTGCTACCGGAAATAAAATATCGACCGATCACACCAACAAATCGAGTCATCACTGATAGATAAATTATTTTAAAGCACTAACTAACAAGCATATTCATTTGAGACATGATTCACTTGGTGGCACAGGCAACACACATTAAGGAATTATGGAGTGACAGACAGACAATAAAAAGGATGCGTTTCACTAAATAACTTACGATAAAAAATCGACGTAAGTCAATTTGACAATTTCTCCGTAGTGTGTTCAAATTTTGATCGACATTTAAAATGATTGTATTTTCAGAAAATATGTATCTTTCTGCATGATATGAGCCAACTTGGCTTCATTTGGATGGAAATTGAAAACATTTTGAATAATTGTTGGTTTACGTTTACGACGATTTTTGTCGTAAGTTTTTTTTTGTGAAACGCAGCCCTGCTGATCCATATACAAGGTAAATAGACTAACAAAATATACCATCAAACCCAATTAATATCACAAATACGCCTTTAAGTATATATGACTAGCAAAACCGTCTGTATATTGATATTTTATCATGTACATTTAATTCTAAATTTATTTCCCTGAAGTACTGACTGAAATCACTTCAGACATACACTTAATTGAATGATTTGCAACTCTGGCGTAATACAACGCCAATTATCTATTGGCACAGATTTTCAACGTCGTTTCTCTTTAAAGTATTTCTGAGTAATTCAGTTTCGTTGAAACATAGAATAAGTTTTCACGATAAAACATACACACTATGGGTTTTTTTCATAGCAGGAATGTGTCACCACATAAAAATGCACCAATAAATGGCAAGTTGATGAGCTTGGTTTTTTAAAGCGTGTCAGTGACACCATCAGATTTATTTTTTAAAAAAGAAGTCCCTAAATGCGTATCAATATATACATCTGTTTAATCCTATAAAAGTCACGTTTTTAACACCAGTGACGTATTACTGTACTGTCAGCTTTTGCTCTATTCGTTTGCAGCAATAAATCACAGCCACTACTAACCATCCTGTAAATATTTCAAACCAAAAATTATATTGCACTTTTTTAAGCGTAAAAAATCATGTTACCGTTTGGGGTGGGGGGCAGGGGTGCTACTGTGTAGTGAGACGTGAAGCCGTGACTGATACTTCATATCTCGTTAACATCCGTTTTATGGGCTGCGAGCTATGTTTCAGGAAGATCGTTTCAACAAATCGTATTGACTAATACAACGGCAGTCTAACGTGGTGGCTGTAAATTTTTGTATTTATTATTGCACCTTGGGATAATTGATTTCTTTCGTTGTTACTTAGACATGTAATACCTCTAAGCTAGTGCTAGACATCTCAGACAACAATTCATTTCGCACTGTTTTATATGTATATAACTTTACTACTGGAACACTGGACACATTACCAATGACTCTTAAAGTGCCTTATATTTATCGATAGTTCTCTGTTGGTCCACATATGCAGAAAAATATGGGGTTAACCTTGTTGTTCTTTTTACAATTTCGATGGTTTAATGAGATCACTTCATTTATGACAACTCTGACCATTTGTTGTAGTGTATCACTACGCATCTTTAAACTGTAATAGTTTTATAGAGCAGTACCCAAGTCATCCAAACTTGGCAAAACCATGAAAATGTTCCAATGTTCTCATAAAATAGCCGATTTACATACCTCTAATTTCTTAGTCGTAAGAATCTTGCTACCGTCATGTCAGGGAGGTAATTCTTAAGTGAGGCCTAGAGGGCGTACCTTTTACAACACCATTATTACGTGCTGAGTGGCGGCCGTAAAAAGTAACCTCGTACTTTGTCTCAGTACTTTTTTATTTCTGTTTTTATAGAAAACATGAAGGTAGCTTAATTTTATTAAAAATTATAATTGAAAACTGATGCTGAAAGCGTGAGGGTTGTTATCTATTGCATTTAAGACACCTATCCACGAGCGAGATAACAATGACAGGTTACCAATCATTTTATAATCATCGACTGACACGCTTTAATTCTTAGAGTAGATGAAATATAAGACAGAAGCGTAATTATGTCGCTGAATGTGGGTGGAACAAATCTATCTCACCATGTCAGTGTGTAATCAACTACGTATCTTCAATATTACAGGACAAACATATTAATGGCGGCATAATTTTCAATATGTGATATATTTATATCTTGGCAACGCAGAACGTGTTCAAAAAACAATAAAACAGTAGAGTCGGTTTGATTGAGTCTGTTCGGGAAAAGAAATGAAACGTGCATCCCTCCTAATGCCTCACCCTCCCAAACCAGGCTGTGTATCCCTCCTCATGTCTTACCCTCCCCAACCCGGCCGTGTATCCTCCCATGCCTCACCCTCCCAAACCCGGTCATGTATCCCTCCTCATGTCTGACCCTTCCCAACCCGGCCGTGTATCCTCCCATGCCTCACCCTCCCAAACCAGGCCGTGTATCCCTCCTCATGTCTTACCCTCCCCAACCCGGCCGTGTATCCCTCCTCATGCCCCACCCTCCCCAACTAGGCCGTACATCCCTCCTCATTCTCACCCTCCCCAACCCGGCCGTGCATCCCTCCTCATGCATCACCCTCCCCAACCCGGCGATGGTTGAATACTGAATAAAGCTCAAGGATTTCCAGGAATCAGAAATAATTACAGCACTGATACAGAATTTTTCAAACAGAAAACAATTCTTTATAATTAATATGGTTAAACAGATAGCAGTTGGTTGAATGTTTCAAATGTTGAACATACTGTGTGAGTATTTAACAAACAAACAATGCCATGTTGAGACAATAGACGCAAGGTCTAATTAAAGAACAATCAAATATTGAGTACCCATTCTACCCAATTCGTTAAAGCTTTATATATTGTTTATACTATTATTCTATTGTCTGGTATTCACTAAAATATAATATCAATTTAAGAAAAGAAATATATGTAACAAATGAACAATATTTTAGATTACCCAAAAACATTTTGCATATGATGTTTTTCGGCAATGGAATGTTTGATCTTGTAATAGTGTTTCTGTTTTAAATTGGCTTTATCTTTTGATAAAGAGTTAATGTGTTGAAAACATATTATTTTATACCGAATTGTGCTTAGTATATTAGCTAATGTGAACATAATACTGAAATAGGAACGTATCGTTCAAAAAACGTGCACATCTAATTTTTGTCGAAAATAATGTTTAAATCTAATGATCTTATTTTATCGCCGCAATACATTTTGTATCTGATAAATAGCGTTCTGTAAACTGATATATACAATGTGTGTGTCTTAAAGCGAAATGATGTTTTGATCAACGCAGTTTCCATTTTATTGCAAATAAGCGTAACATCTGTTCATTACGCAATAGTACCACCGTCTATATATGGTCATAAACAAAACATAGCGTAGGTATGAATCAATTTTATCTCTGATTTAACTTAAACGTGACGTAATTGGTTGAGTAATTGGCGCGTTAATCATCTAAATTGTATAATTAAATTACACGTGTTAGTGGTAACGTATTAATATGTGCATATGCAAATATCAGGTAACATCAGAGGGTCGAATGATAAATGTCCAAAAACTGTTTATCAATATTGAAACTTTCTCGTACAAATACATGTACATATACGAATATCAACTACAGTCTTAGATACCGTAATGGTGTCTCCCCTCCTCATAGCATTTACATTTGTTAAGCATTATGCATTTTGTCACTATGTGCGTTTGCTCATAGGATAAAGTACCAAAGCGATTTTACGAAGTAAATACTAAACAAGGCCTATGTAAAGTAACACTTGGATAATAAACTATTTGCAGACTGTCCGCTATGCCGGTATGAAAAAACATTTCATCCTCATTTAAACAAAGCCATAGAGTGATATCTAGAATAACAACTCGAATTAATAAAACTCCGCACGAATAACTACTGAAGATATGTCAACATCAATACCACCGCTGCACTTCAACATATTAAGATAAGATAAAAGTAAATAATAAACGTTCTTGTCACGGGAGGTTTTAATAATGCAAATATTTGTGACATATGCGATTTGTTATATGGAGATAAGCATCGGCAATTTGCTTAAATGTGCTGTATTTTGTAAAGGTGTTCCGCATACTCAATTATTACAGTAATCACTTTTATTTTAAATCTTTGCGTAATTGATAACTTATACGACGTATGTCATTAGTAAATGGTTCACTTGTAACACAAATTACGTTGAATAAATAGATAATTGCGTTGATGCTTTAAAATTGTTTGCCCAAAAAGAGACGCAGTGTTCAGAGAATAAAACCACCGCCACAGCAACACATCGCAATTAATGCATACTATTAATAATAGAATACGAGAATTCGTAATTGGAAGTCGCAAATCAAACTGAGTTTATTAGCAAATTATATTGTCTCCATGTTTAATTAGTGAATACTATATGAAACTGAGTTTGTCCAAACATGAATCATTCATTACATCAGTTAATGTTAATTCAGATTTAAACTCCGATATTTTAATTTAAACATTGTTTTTATTTTAAAATGTACATAATTGCAATACATATATTTATCACGTTAAATATAGTATACACATGTTATGTGAAAGTGATGTGGAAGTTAGTTTATGACTTTTGTTTTATATCTTGTTTAGTTGTTAATGTAAACTAAAACAATAATTGTTTTTCATTTGTCTTTAATGTAAATTATTACTACATCAGGTCAAACTTTGTTAACATCCCGTCTGCTGAATATAATTAGATGCATTGGGTAAAAATTGGCATAACTTGTCTTAAATGTAATGATTTTTTGTCGACCAGTTTGTAAACGTTTATCTCACTTTTTCTTGTTGGAGACAATCATCACCTTGGTCCGAGGTTTAAATGATTTTTTCATGCGAAAAATAACAGGTCATGTTCAGCTAGAAACGAATAAAATCGTTATACCAATTTCATTGTAAGTACTTGTAACTGTCTACCTCCAGTTAACATTAATACTGTCAAATGTCAGGCTGAGTCAGATGATAAAGCTTTAATATGTGTTGCTATATGAACCCTGTAATATGTGTTTCTATATGACCCCTGTAATTTGTGTTTCTATATGAACCCTGTAATTTGTGTTTCTATATGAACCCTGTAATATGTGTTTTATATGAACCCTGTAATTTGTGTTTCTATATGAACCCTGTAATATGTGTTTTATATGAACCCTGTAATATGTGTTTTATATGAACCCTGTAACTTGTGTTTCTATATGAACCCTGTAATTTGTGTTTCTATATGAACCCTGTAATTTGTGTTTCTATATGAACCCTGTAATTTGTGTTTCTATATGAACCCTGTAACTTGTGTTTCTATATGAACCCTGTAATATGTGTTTCTATATGGACCCTGTAACTTGTGTTTCTATATGAACCCTGTAATTTGTGTTTCTATATGAACCCTGTAATTTGTGTTTCTATATGAACCCTGTAATATGTGTTTCTATATGAACCCTGTAATTTGTGTTTTGTATATGAACCCTGTAATATGTGTTTTATATGAACCCTGTAATATGTGTTTCTATATGAACCCTGTAATTTGTGTTTCTATATGAAACCTGTAATATGTTTTTCTGTATGAACACTGTAATTTGTTTTTCTGTATGAACCCTGTAATTTGTGTTTATATATGAACCCTGTAATATGTGTTTCTATTGGACCCTGTAATTTGTGTTTCTATATGACCACTGTAATTTGTGTTTCTATATGAACCCTGTTATATGTTTTTCTATATGAACCCTGTATTATGTGTTTTATATGAACCCTGTAATATGTGTTTCTATATGAACCCTGTAATTTGTGTTTCTATATGAACCCTGTAATTTGTGTTTCTATATGAACCCTGGTATATGTGTTTCTGTATGAACCCTGAAATTTGTTTTTCTGTATGAACCCTGTAATTTGTGTTTCTGTATGAACCCTGTAATTTGTGTTTATAATTTGTGCTTCTATATGTACCCTGTAATTTGTGTTTCTATATGAACCCTGTAGTATGTGTTTCTATATAAACCCTGTAATATATGTTTCTATATGAACCCTGTAATATGTGTTTCAATATGAACCCTGTAATATGTGTTTCTATATGAACCCTGTAATTTGTGATTCTATATGAACTCTGTAATATGTGTTTCTATGTGAACCCTGTAATTTGTGTTTCTGTATGAACCCTGTAATTTGTGTTTGTGTATAAACCCTGTAATTTGTGTTTGTATATGAATCCTTTAATTTGTGTGTCTGTATGAACCCTGTTATATGTGTTTCTACATGAACCCTGTAATTTGTGTTTCTATATGAACCCTGTAATTTATGTTTCTATATGAAACCTGTAATATGTGTTTCTATATGAACCCTGTCAATTGTGTTTCTTTATGAATCCTGTAATATGTGTTTCTATATGAACCCTGTAATTTGTGTTTCTATATGAACCCTGTAATTTGTGTTTCTATATGAACCCTGTAATATGTGTTTCTATATAAACCCTGTAATTTGTGTTTCTGTATGAACCCTGTAATTTGTGTTTCTGTATGAACCCTGTAATATGTGTTTCTGTATGAACCCTGTAATTTGTGTTTCTGTATGAACCCTGTAATTTGTGTTTCTGTATGAACCCTGTAATATGTGTTTCTATATGAACCCTGTAATATGTGTTTCTATATGAACCCTGTAATTTGTGTTTCTATATGAACCCTGTAATATGTGTTTCTATATGAACTCTGTAATATGTGTTTCTATATGAACCCTGTAATTTGTGTTTATACATGAACCCTGTAATTTGTGTTTGTGTATAAACCCTGTAATTTGTGTTTGTATATGAATCCTTTAATTTGTGTGTCTGTATGAGCCCTGTTATATGTGTTTCTACATGAACCCTGTAATTTGTGTTTCTATATGAACCCTGTAATTTATGTTTCTATATGAAACCTGTAATATGTGTTTTTATATGAACCCTGTAATTTGTGTTTCTATATGAACCCTGTAATATGTGTTTCTACATGAACCCTGTAATATATGTTATTGTATGAACCCTGTAATTTGTGTTTCTATATGAACCCTGTAATATTTGTTTCTATATGAACCCTGTAATTTGTGTTTCTATATGAACCCTGTAATATGTGTTTCTATATGAACCCTGTAATTTGTGTTTCTAAATGAACCCTGTAATTTGTGTTTCTGTATGAACCCTGTAATATGTGTTTCTGTATGAACCCTGTAATATGTGTTTCTGTATGAACCCTGTAATTTGTGTTTCTATATGAACCCTGTAATATGTGTTTCTATATGAACCCTGTAATATGTGTTTCTATATGAACCCTGTAATTTGTGTTTCTATATGAACCCTGTAATATGTGTTTCTATATGAACCCAGTAATATGTGTTTCTATATGAACCCTGTAATATGTGTTTCTATATGAACCATGTAATTTGTGTTTCTATATGAACCCTGTAATATGTGTTTCTATATGAACCCTGTAATATGTGTTTCTACATGAAACCTGTAATATGTGTTTCTATATGAACCCTGTAATTTGTGTTTCTACATGAACCCTGTAATATGTGTTTCTACATGAAACCTGTAATATGTGTTTCTATATGAACCCTGTAATATGTGTTTCTATATGAACCCTGTAATATGTGTTTCTACATGAAACCTGTAATATGTGTTTCTACATGAAACCTGTAATTTGTGTTTCTACATGAACCCTGTTATATTTGTTTCAATATGAACCCTGTAATATGTGTTTCTATATGAACCCTGTGATTTGTGTTTCTATATGAACCCTGTAATTTGTGTTTGGGAACAAACTTGTTTCGAAGCTGAAAACAGACCCCAAGGTTATAAAATATTTTCATGCTCACGTCAAATTTGTTCTTAAACATTTTATATCAGGATTCATCTGAAGTAGATAGGTTAAGTAAAACTTAGTATGCTTATTTCTATCATTGTTTTTGTTCTGATTCAAAAATAACATTGATTCGGATATTGTTATATAGAATACTTTATATGTATATTTTTTTTTTCTCCATTGAAATTATAACATTGATTCGTTGATATCGTTTTGTTTTCTTAATTTAGTGACATCGAATCTAGGTTAGTTTAATGTTTTAACTGAATTTCTTATAAAACAGTTTCCTGGATTATTTTCATAGATTCTGAATTGATGGACAGTTCCATAAGGATGCTTCATCAATACAGCAAATATGGTTTTCAACTAAACCAAGAATCATAAGGTTTATGTAGATTATAAATAACAAAATCAGAAGAGATAAATGATAATGTCATTGGACAAGTTCAACATTGACGACACTGAATGGTTGCGAGACATTCACTATATTATAAAAATAATGAAACATTGATTTTTAGTGAAATTGACGCAAATGCAGGCGATACATGTCTGATTACTAATTTATATTGTAATGTGAATAGTGACAGTTGAAATGAGCGCTTTTACACGTTGATTAAGAGTGAGATACAAACAGACACAAAATATAGATTTACACAAAATGTAAGGTCAACAGAAAACTTACACAAGTCATATACATTCTACAATCGTCGGTAGAAATCTCGTATCAGGGATATGATTTTTCCAAAAAAAAATCCGGTTTGTTTGATCACATAATATATTTGACTGAAATTCTTGTTTTGGTTCATATACAGTATTTGATCTACTGGGCAACTGGAAGGTTGTTTTATGTTAGTATTTATCACAAATACATTGGAAACTTCAAAACTATCTAACAAAGGGATCCTTGAAAGTATAGAACATACCCAAGTAAAGAAAACAAACTCCGTTTATAATGGTAAAGAGGATCTTACAAAAGTGCTCGTTTATCATTGAATTTATTAAACAAGTTAACAAAATATATTATTAAAGAGATGTTCTACCGAGTACACTTTTTGCCAACAAATTAGTTAAATTCGACACTAAATGAGCAGGAAAGTAAGATGCACTTAATCACATAACTCTACAATCAAAAAGAAAAAACATAGCCAATATTAGTCTTCGTGGGTCTTCATATGCCACATAGCCGGGCCCGATTAGCCCAGTCGGTTACGCGCCTGACTATCAATCCAGGGGTCGTGAGTTCGAATCCCCACCCGGCAACAGTCTCCGTGATGATGATACATGACATTGTGTCTCATTATCATTCGTCTCTCACCACTGATTCAAGTGGGAAAGTTATCAGTTACTTGTGGAGATGGGGTGTGCTCGAGTACTGGTTAATCCCATGAAACAGTGGTTGGGTTAACTGATCGTCTGTTAGCCCTCGATGTCATAAAAATTACGCTTAATATTCAATCAATCAATTATATGCCATCACATCTCAAAATAACATCAGTTCACCATAAAAAATGGAGGTAATTTAAATGTTTTGGCGAGTGAAAAAATATCTCGTTATATTACGAGGTAATATGCATATGGAAAACGCCAAGCGAAAAATGGGAGGTGATATTACACCAGGTGAATGTTAAAAATATAACATGACTTTATTACACTTCTGTACTTTAAATTATGTGATAAAAATGAAATATGCATCATACCTTCGCGCAAACCATTATTACATGTTTAAGCTGTATTTCATTTTCGTGCAACATTGAATGAACTCAAGGATTCTGAACTGCTGAGCACGGGGTCTCAATTTACGATAAACAAAATCCACAGTAGACTGCTGTTGTACACAAAAGCACAAACAAACAAAATGAGGACATGTAAGACTCTCGCCATTGTGGTTTCCCCTTCATAAGATGCTGGTTTGTCGTTGTGTCAATACATTTTTTGGTCAAATATACTGAAGTTGAATATCAGTTAACTATAACAGGATATCTGCATCCGATTCTTCTTAATCAAGAAATATGATTTTCTTTAATTATGAATGATATCAAGCAATTAATGCCACTAACGGTTTGATTGTCAACACGTCATCTGGATGTTATATCTACACAAGTCAACAGTATCGCCTCCAGAATATCAGATAACTACTATAGATTGCCGATTGCTTCCCGTGTTTCCTGTTGATATTATATTTGAATTTTATAGAAACGGCCGGTGTCATGCTGCAAACATGATTCTTCTTTTAAGTCATGGTGTCAAAATTCATTGTTCGCTCGATGGCGTAATTGCATTGAAACCACAAGTAATATTCATTTGATAAACGCGTTCTAAAAATCTAACCGAATATCTTTGCTACCGGAAATAAAATATCGACCGATCGCACCAACAAATCGAGTCATCACTGATAGATAAATTATTTTAAAGCACTAACTAACAAGCATATTGAAACCTGATTCACTTGGTGGCACAGGAAACACAAATTAAGGAATTATGGAGTGACAGACAGACAATAAAAAGGATGCGTTTCACTAAATAACTTACGATAAAAAATCGACGTAAGTCAATTTGACAATTTCTCCGTTGTGTGTTCAAATTTTGATCGACATTTAAAATGATTGTATTTTCAGAAAATATGTATGTTTCTGCATGATATGAGCCAACTTGACTTCATTTGGATGGAAATTGAAAACATTATGAATAATTGTTGGTTTACGTTTACGACGATTTTTGTCGTAAGTTTTTTTTGGGGGGCGAAACGCAGCCCTGCTGATCCATATACAATATTGAAAAAAAGGCAAATAGACTAACAAAATATACCATCAAACCCAATTAATATCACAAATACGCCTTTAAGTATATATGACTAGCAAAACCGTCTGTATATTAATATTTTATCATGTACATTTAATTCTAAATTTATTTCCCTGAAGTACTGACTGAAATCACTTCAGACATACACTTAATTGAATGATTTGCAATTCTGGCGTCATACAATGCCAATTATCTATTGGCACAGATTTTCAACGTCGTTACTCTTTAAAGTATTTCTGAGTAATTCAGTTTCGTTGAAACATAGAATATGGCTTAAGCTGGTGGTGAAGGTCTCACTACATAGTTGAATTTTGTTCTTTGTTTTGTATAAGGTTTCCACTATAAAACATACACACAATGGTTTTTTTTATAGCAGGAATGTGTCACCACATAAAAATGCACCAATAAATGGCAAGTTGATGAGCTTGGTTTTTTAAAGCGTGTCAGTGACACCATAAGATTTATTTTTTAAAAAAGAAGTCCCCAAATGCTTATCAATATATACATCTGTTTAATCCTATAAAAGTCACGTTTTTAACACCAGTGACGTATTACTGCAATGTCAGCTTTTGCTCTATTCGTTTGCAGCAATAAATCACAGCCACTACTAACCATCCTGTAAATATTTCAAACCAAAAATTATATTGCACTTTTTTTTGTTACCGTTTGGGGTTGGGGGACAGGGGTGCTACTGTGTAGTGAGACGTGAAGCCGTGACTGATACTTCATATCTCGTGAACATACGTTTTATGGACTGCGAGCTATGTTTCCGGAAGATCGTTTCAACAAGTCGTATCGACTAATACAACGGCAGTCTTACGTGGTGGCTGTAAATTTTTGTATTTATTATGGCCCCTTGGCATAATTGATTTCTTTCGTTGTTACTTAGACATGTAATACCTCTTAGCTAGTGCTAGACATCTCACACAACAATTCATTTCGCACTGTTTTATATATATATAACTTTACTACTGGAACACTGGACACATTACCAATGACTCTTAAAGTGCCTTATATTTATAGATAATCCTCTGTTGGTCCACATATGCAGAAAAATATGGGGTTAACCTGGTTGTTCTTTTTACAATTTCGATGATTTAATGAGATCCCTTCATTGATTAAAACTCTGACCATTTGTTGTAGTGTATCACTACGCATCTTTAAACTGTAATAGTTTTATAGAGCAGTACCCAAGTCATCCAAACTTGGCAAAACCATGAAAATGTTCCAATGATCTCATAAAAAAGCCGATTTATATTTTTCTTAGTTGTAAGGATCTTGCTACCGTCATGTCAGGGAGGTAATTCTTAAGTGAGGCCAATAGGGCGTACTTTTCACAACACCATCATTACGTGCTGAGTGGCGGCCGTAAAAAGTAACCTCGTACTTTGACTCAGTACTTTTTTATTTCTGTTTTTATAGAAAACATGAAGCTAGCTCAATTTTATTAAAAATTATAATTGAAAACTGATGCTGAAAGCGTGAGGGTTGTTATCTATTGTATTGAAAACAGGCTCACTCCCATTCGCACCAATTATGCGTTATTATATTTTCGTGCAATACGGATGGAGCTACATGAGCTGAAGGAATCAGGCATAATAACAACACTACGTAATATAAACAAACAGAAAGAGGAAACGTTTTGAGAGAGGTTGTCGCCAGAATGGATATGGTTTGTTAAAATGCAGCTGTTACCTTTTCACAATTTTTAACATGATGTGTTTATCTGACGAATACTAGATGCAATGTCTAATAGGAGATCAACTGGATAATTAATTCCCATAACATCCAATTAGTGCACGTGTCTGATATTAACTATAAAGTAATATCAATTTGATGGGAAAATATATTGAAGTCAGACAATCAGACTTTGGTAAAACGATACTTAATTAGATTCATTTAGCTCAACGCAGATAAAAACTTGTTTAGATTTGCCCAATAAGTTTTGTATTTGATATGTTTGATCATACAATTGTTTTCTTACATTAAATTATATTTTGAGAAATTATATATTTGTCCAACATCTGGCAGGCTCTTGATTATTAACACTAAATTCCCGCATTTCAAAACATTAACTTTTACGGAAAAAAGTTTATAAGATAATGACTCTTTTGTAACATATGCAAAATAGGTTAACGTAAACTTTGCCACTTACACGCAAGCCAACAATTTCTGATTCCTGATTATTTAACAAGGAAAGTTCATTTCTACAGTTTATTTTATTAATGCACTGATAATTTAAACATGTTCTATTTCACATTTACCTGGTATCAGCACACGAAGTATGAATCATGAGGTAAAGTTTACAAATGTAACGGCAATGGTTTCGTCTTTGGTTTACTAGCTGTGCCAAAGATACGTCTTTGTTTTACTAGCTGTGCAAAAGATACGTCTTTGTTTTACTAGCTGTGCAAAAGATACGTCTTTGTTTTACTAGCTGTGCAAAAGATACGTCTTTGCTTTACTAGTTGTGCAAAAGATACGTCTTTGTTTTTACTAGCTGTGCAAAAGATACGTCTTTGTTTTACTAGCTGTGCAAAAGAGTCTTTGTTTTACTAGCTGTGCAAAAGATACGTCTTTGTTTTACTAGTTGTGCAAAAGATACGCCTTTGTTTTACTAGCCGTTCTTTATGACGTCAAAAAGACGTTCACAATTGTGAACTTCGTTATAATTAATCGCAAATCGCAATGGTTGATTTTATGCAAAAACATGCTCAAAGCTAAAAATGGAGATAAATGGGAAAATGAACCCCAACATTCTATATAGGTTCATAGAAAGAATGACGTGATGAATATAAATATACTATATGAACCAATTTGAACCAAATACTAAATATGAACACTTGATATTATCCAATTACCGTCTACATTAAAAAATTTATCCGATGTAGAGTATTTTACTCTATCATCACAATAGTGTTTATATTTTGTAACTGATATGTGTTATTCCTTGAAAACTGATATATGTTGCTTGCTTGAAAATACGTTATACCTATTTGACTGTCGTCGTTGGCATTTAATTACATTCAACGTATAACGTATGTTGGTCCTTCATAAAACCTAAATAGAAGATATAACATCTGAATATATATTCCACGTTATTTGTTTCCCTCTGTTATACATTTTACGTAATTACCTGGGCTTGCTATCAGGTCACGTGCATAGTATCACCGTCTCTGGGTTTACACGTATGCTATTTGTAATAAAGTGGAACGCCACAATTGTCAATTTGGAAACGGCGTCTCCGACATTGTTGAAACGGTGATCAATTATAAACTAAATAATGACTAAAGTGCCAAGCAATTTAACGTCAATAAATCGTTAACATTAATGTGTTTTCTCGGCTAATAATTATAGTCACTCTGGGCAACTGCCGGTAAACCCGGCTTTACGGCCAGTGGGTGTTTGTATTATATTCACTCAGGGAACCTGCCGGTAAACCGGGCTTTACGGCCAGTAGGTGTTTGTATTATATTCACTCTGGGAACCTGCCGGTAAACCCGGCTTTACGGCCAATGGGTGTTTGTATTCCATGATTGTTCCATGTCTCTTTATTACTTTTTTAGACTCGCATTACACAGGTTTTGTTTTTTATGTTGCCTTCCTTGGCGAGGTGCTTCAAAACTTCGGAGGTCTTTCCATTATTGACGATAGTACTGACGACACATGATGGTTACATCTTTTTTGACTATGGACAAAACGATCCGTTACGAAATAATTACTTTATGAAAGGAACAGACTAATGCGGTTAACTGGTTCGTAAATATATCGGTTGCCAGGTTATTCGTTTCAGCGCACACTTTACGAAGGCTTGCAGGCTTGTAATTACTTCTTCCCTTGAAATGCATCACTATATAATGCATCGTCATTTTCTATAACAGAACAATCAAGATATGGCAAATTTAAGAAATCTGAATTCCAAGATATCTGTGATATAAAACTTACATTAAGTAACATTTGGTTCGTAAACTATTCGATAACTCTCCGTAATGTCGATATGAAAGTAATTTCCATCGTGATTACTCTAATATTTCTCTCTCATTTCAACATAGCCAAAGAATGATATCAAAAATAACTGCATATTATAAAAACAACAAATCAGATAAAATCTTAAAATTAGCTCAACTAACAACTGTAGCTGCGCTATAAATATCAATTCAAAAAAAATATTGAAATAGCGTGAGAAATTATAGTAGAATGGGAGGTTCTAAACAATTTTGAACAACAATATTGGGTTAGTTCGTGATGTCAGAAGATAAGTTAATTTCTCGTAGTATTTATGATTTTATATTTAAATAAAGTGAAAATGTGTGAAGAACACAACTGTATTAACTCTAAGATATTTATTCTAAAAGTTAAGACAGTATAACAGATTCAATGGGCTTGTGTGCATGCATAACTACATGAATATATTATTTCAGTAATGCTATGTGATTGTACTTTGTTTTATAAGAATTCCCGTTAGAACCTATGATATATGTATTCATGTTTATCTTAGATATAATTATTTTCTTTAATCAATATGTACTGTTGTAAGATAATACACAAGCAAGGACATACTCATAATGACATATCTATAAATACTTTATGCTGCAGTGTCATCAATGAATTGAACCTGAATTAAACCTGTATAGCATAGTGTTTATAATATAACATCTCCGTTAATTTAACATCTATATAGCATAGTGTTTATAATATAACATCTCCGTTAATTTAACACCTGTATAGCGTTATGTTTATAATATAACATCTCCGTTAATTTAACACCTGTATAGCGTAGTGTTTATAATATAACATCTCCGTTAGTTTAACTTCTGTATAGCATAGTGTTTATAATATAACATCTCCGTTAATTTAACACCTGTGTAGCGTAGTGTTTATAATATAACATCTCCGTTAATTTAACTTCTGTATAGCATAGTGTTTATAATATAACATCTCCGTTAATTTAACACCTGTATAGCGTAGTGTTTATAATATAACATCTCCGTTAATTTAACACCTGTATAGCGTAGTGTTTATAATATAACATCTCCGTTAATTTAACACCTGTATAGCATAGTGTTTATAATATAACATCTCCGTTAATTTAACACCTGTATAGCGTAATGTTTATAATATAACATCTCCGTTAATTTAACTTCTGTATAGCATAGTGTTTATAATTTAACATCTGTGTAGCATAGTGTTTATAATATAACATCTCCGTTAATTTAACTTCTGTGTAGCGTAGTGTTTATAATATAACATCTCCGTTAATTTAACTTCTGTGTAGCGTAGTGTTTATAATATAACCTCTCCGTTAATTTAACAACTGTATAGCGTAGTGTTTATAATATAACATATCCGTTAATTTAACACCTGTATAGCGTAGTGTTGATAATATAACATCTCCGTTAATTTAACTTCTGTATAGCGTAGTGTTAATAGTATAACATCTCCGTTAATTTAACACCTGTATAGCGTAGTGTTTATAATATAACATCTCCGTTAATTTAACACCTGTATAGCGTAGTGTTTATAATTAAACATTTCCATTAATTTAACACCTGTGTAGCGTAGTGTTTATAATATAACATCTCCGTTAATTTAACACCTGTGTAGCATAGTGTTTATAATATAACATCTCCGTTAATTTAACACCTGTATAGTATAGTGTTTATAATATAACATCTCCGTTAATTCAACACCTGTATAGCATAGTGTTTATAATATAACACCTCCGTTAATTTAACTTCTGTATAGCATAGTGTTTATAATATAACATCTCCGTTAATTTAACACCTGTATAGCATAGTGTTTATAATATAACATCTCCGTTAATTTAACACCTGTATAGCATAGTGTTTATAATATAACATCTCCGTTAATTTAACACCTGTATAGCGTTATGTTTATAATATAACATCTCCGTTAATTTAACACCTGTATAGCGTAGTGTTTATAATATAACATCTCCGTTAATTTAACTTCTGTATAGCATAGTGTTTATAATATAACATCTCCGTTAATTTAACACCTGTATAGCGTAGTGTTTATAATATAACATCTCCGTTACTTTAACACCTGTATAGCATAGTGTTTATAATATAACATCTCCGTTAATTTAACACCTGTATAGCGTAGTGTTTATAATATAACATCTCCGTTAATTTAACACCTGTATAGTATAGTGTTTATAATATAACATCTCCGTTAATTTAACACCTGTATAGCGTAGTGTTTATAATATAACATCTCCGTTAATTTAACTTCTGTATAGCATAGTGTTTATAATATAACATCTCCGTTAATTTAACACCTGTATAGCGTAGTGTTTATAATATAACATCTCCGTTAATTTAACTTCTGTATAGCATAGTGTTTATAATATAACATCTCCGTTAATTTAACATCTGTGTAGCGTAGTGTTTATAATATTACATCTCCGTTAATTTAACACCTGTATAGCGTACTGTTTATAATATAAAATCTCCGTTAATTTACGCATCCTAAAGAACTTGTGCTTCAATACTGTTGTTAAAACTATAAACTATAAAGAAACTACCAATTCTTGTTAAATGTACACTGTCCTATTACACCATGTGTGTTTTCATTTTAAACTACTTGACGTGATAGTAATTTATAAAAAAAAATTATAAGTTTATGTTTACTTTATATAATCTCAAGTTTGGTTTATAAGTTCGTTTGTCAAATTTCACTTCTTTGAGTTCGATTTGTGTAAGTAATCTTCATAATGCTTTTGATTCTTTATAACACAGCGTGTTTTTGTGAACACTCGGTCGTTGTTTTGTATTGTAGACTGAGATGTCGCATGGTACTTGTTTTTGCGGGTTTTGATAAAATAGAAAAACATGAACTGTCCAGATGTACACTTGTATTCAAAAGTATATAAGATAAGACTTTATTGAAGAATTTGGAACTATAGCGCATGGTAAGGTTTATTGGTTTTTAATTAATTCCATTGTTTATGGCCAAGCGAGGTCAATCCAGTGCTGGAAGTCTTCATATGGAAGTTCATGCGTGTTCCCCATGTATGGAAGTTCATGCGTGTTCCCCATGAGATTCTTATAGAAAAGACGGCCATTAAACGACCATGTACTTACTACTTCGACTGGCAGTTTCTTTTTCAGACATCCCTGGACCAGTTAATTAGTATACTCGTATGTTAGTCATTCATTGACATATATACTCTCACTTAGATACTTTGTAAAATTTAAATTTGTGCTATACTTTTGAATCGCTCTGTACCTCTGGAAAATTTTGCCGTGACCCGTCTACACTATATGTTTCAAATGCTATCAGTCAATGCATAAATGTTCTAACTGTATTTGTACTTATGACTTGTTATTTTAATTTAACATTTGACCCCAAGGTATAAATCTCACATATTCATTTTAGAGTATTAATTAATTTATTTTCTGTCAAGTTTGTTTACAAAACCGGCTGGTTACCGGAAGTTTCTGAATCTCAACACAATATGTTATATTAAATATACTGAACGGAATAGCAAACCCAACTTATTTGACAACACATTTCAATAATAGTAAAATAATTCCAATTGCTGTCAAAGTTGATAATACCGACTTGGCCATTGTCATCCTAAATGTTTCTTCTTAAATTTCAAGGAAATCGCTTTGCTACTTTTTGAGAAAATGCATATTAAAATGTCAGGTGGCAGGTTAGTTGTTCCTTCAGTGTAGATGAATCAGACCACAATTAATGCTTCTGTAAATGATTCAATACTATAAATACATATTAATGCAAAGATTGAATACATCATGTTGTTCGATGAATATGTTCAACAACAGGAGACTTGACATTCAAAAGATACTGCCACTCCAACAGTAAAAGCATAATTGGACTGACGCCGGCCTGTCAATCAAATAAGTCATAATTCACTCAGCGATCGATATTTGTTGCGCCGCCGCCATTTGCCTTAGACTAAGCTGCTTACTAATGTATACTGTAGGACTGTATTTACTTGATCAAACAGTGCCGGATGGTCAGTAGGGTAGTTGTTCTCCCATCATGTCCCATTACTGCATAGAATAACCGTAAATTTCACAAATATATTTACTTCAAATTCCTAAACCAAAGTATATCACCAAACACACAATGTTTCTGTTTCTAAGATGACAGGTACCTGTACTATACTTACATCGTATGTTAACTGCTATAAAAATGAATTTACTCATTAACATGTTTTTCATTCGTGACAACAAGCAATATTTTATTTTAAACTTAAAGCTGTTCTGAAAATGTAATGTAAACTAAAACCTTACCAGTCCTGTTTTTCCCTAGCTTTTATATGCAAATTATCATTAAATCAATTGTATGCTCACAACTAATATTCAGCATCTATTTAAACGGATAAAAATTAGCATAACTTTTGTCTTAGCTGTAATGATAAGCGAACCCTTACATCAGTACCTGTTTGATGTTGTTTACGTGCATCTCGAGTATCTACTGTTTTGCTAGAGTTACAGAAAAAAGTACTTAAAATAAATCAGTTTGCACTTAGCTATTCTTCAAATGGAATTAACAGTCTTGAAAGTAGTATCAGAATAAAATTTCGATTCCAGTTGTAATTTATATAAATGGAGTTTGTTTGCCTCGGTGCTATTACATCTGATCAATCAAACCTATTTTCAATTCTTGGCTGCCTGTAACGCTGTCAGATGATCATATTTATCAGACAATACTGTAAAGAAAACAATATGTTAAATCAAAGGTAATTTCAAAATTAAAAAAAAATTCTCAATTGAGCGATACGGACTGTTTAACATACAAATTGTCTGGATTTTACATTTTATCAGTCTGCGTCTGTTGAAAGACTCTTAAATAAATGTTGGGCTATTTATCAGAATTGGTAATATGCTCACCGGTTTTGTTCAGATAATGATCCATCGCACTGATGACGATGTCACAGTACAAAGAATTAGAATCAACGATAATAAACCATTGTCTAATATTTCAGATTGTTTCATTGATGTTTTAGTAAAATCAGACACAAAACTACCATCGATAATTATATGGTTTGTACTTTCGTTTACTCAATCAGTTAAGTAAATATTGAATATTGAAATAGAGAATGTAGACATTAGCTTAGTACATTATATATGTAGCGAGAGAGAGAAAGAGAGAGAGAGAGAGAGAGAGAGAGAGCGAGCGAGCGAAATAGACAGACGGAATGACGGACGTAAGGGCAGGGAAAGAGACACACACACAAACTTCGAAATAATGATTTCCCTTTTTTAACAACAAAAACTATATAACTGTATAACTACTACAAACATGTGTAGAACTACCAATATTCAACATATTCAACATTATTATTTTATTTATATTGAAAACACCGATACCGTTACGTATTCATAGTCATAGACAAACACATATGTGTATTGACTGTAACCATCTATATTATATACAGTGGCTGGTTCACATGGATATAAACAGAACTTGGAAATTGTATTTATATAAGTGTATATATCGCATACACAACTGAAATACTATAATTATTAAAAGGATCCCTTACAAGCACATAACGTGAGCAAATAAAGCAGCGCCTGCTTAAGCAAAATTCTGGTTTCGATCAACATTGAATAAGCCCCATGATACCAAAGGATCTACAACAAGAAGCGTTTTTACGACAACCCCAAAATACCGGAGCCTCTTGTTGAAAAAGCCGATCATAGCATAATTTTTATACAGAGGCGTAGCTGGCATTAGTTGGATGTGTAGGCACGCCCCCCCCCCTCCCGGGCCCCCAAGATTTTTCAAAAATATAGACTTAAATTGGTGGCTTCTAGTGTATACTCATGTAGCATAGGGTTGAGTAAAATGCATGTTAATGTCAGATTAATATGTTACTGTAATCGTGGTTACATTACTAAAACATATTGAGTAAAACGGATCTCTGAGACTGATGAAAACGAGATTGATATATTCTATAGTAAATGAATACAAAGTAAGGCTCTTTTTTATATCATTTAGTATAATGCACATTTTCCATCGCAATAGCTGTCATATGAGATATTACAGCTAGAACTTCCAAATGACATTATTTAAGCGATGTCAGCTTGAATAAAAAAAATCTCGACTTCAATGTGCAATATTCCTCACGAGGAAATAATATCGCTGATCATGGTGTTACAAAAATAATAGGCCTACTATGTTTTGAGCCTTCTTATTTTGAGAAAGGCCGCACGAGGCAGATGTCACAACATCGCTTGATTCATGGGTTGCATCCAAATTATTGTGTGTCTGTCAATGACGTATCACGAGTTTTTGCAATTTTAATTTTTCATTATCGAACCAGTTAACCGCATTAGTCGGTCCCCTTCATAAACTTTTTATCTGTTCCTCATGTTTAAGCTAACCAGTTTGATAACATTATGTTTTATAAGCGGTTTAAATACCCTCTCCATTATGATTCAATCATGTCTATGAAAACCATTTTCATGACATTATATCTTATAATTATTTATAACTGCCCTTCGTCATATATAAAGTTTGATTACTAATTTATAAGTAAACTATAATGTTTTAGAATCGGCATTGATTTATGCAGTAAGGCAATGCTTTAGTATGCAGTTTAACTTGTCCGTCTGCAAGATGTAAACTAAGGCAAACATACCTTCCAATATGTGTGATCTGGTACTCATCTGAATAAACAAACGTAGTCTGCGTAATATCGCTTTTTGTCGTAAACCAGGAAGAGGCTATCAACTTGGTATTTTTCTTAGATAAAGTAAATTAGTTTGATTTAATATCAGAAATGTTTCTATAAGCAATTATTTTAATAACGATGATAAAAGTGTTATTAAAGGGATTTGCCATTTTCAACGAACCGCTTTCGGGTTTCCGATCAATCATCGGATATCATTGTGAAGACTCGTTCCCGATCTTCGTTTGCGAGGCTTTGTTCGGGAAGTTTACGGAGTTCAATGTAAACATTGCGCAATACTTTATTGCGGGACGTATTAAAGTTTTGGCCAATATTCAATTACTGTTAATTTGATAACTTTTAAGTAAATAATGGTTATACGTCATTACATAAGCATTATTTTGTGCACACTGCATACAGCGGGAAAAGTCTGGATTAACAGCGTGTTTGTGTTACTTGCCAATATAATTCCCTTTAATAATAGTCCGGCATCATACTTAAGGTTACTATGGGAAGTGCATTTATATAATTTAGTTTTAATTGGTCACTTTTATAGCGTTTATTAGAGATTTCATTCAAAACGTCTTTGTGTTCCAACGACTTCAAATGTTATGATATTATGTGGTTAATATGACCTGAAACACTTATTAATTCGTTATAATTTTCATGAGAAGCAAGAAAAATTCCCTTTCGTTCGTCCATTCGTCAGAACTTATCTGAGTTAAACCACTATCCTTCCGCAAATAATTGGAAAACAAAACTTTCTCACAATTTTAGTGCGAGCGGGACTCGATTCTGTAACTTGAGACGGCGCCTGATGTTACTTGGTCATGGAGGACCGCTTTTTCCAATTTATATGTAAACTATCGTTTATAAAACATTTCAGCGTATACACAACATGTACTGTTATTTTATGTGTAAACTTCAGAAGATACAACAAAAGGCGCTCCAATGACACACCATACAATCAAACTCCTGTTTCACTAACACATTTTAGTATATAAGTCAAACCTTTCTTAAGCAACTAGTTATGGAAAGGGACAAACATGTCTTTTAAATACAGGTTGTTGCTTAATACAGGTTAATTTGCTCTGAAAGCATGGAAATGGGAAATAGCAATTGTGGCTGCATAAGACAAGGGGCTGCTAAATAAAGGTGACCACTTACACAGGTTTGACTGTACCTAAATACTTCAAATCTTAACTAAGCTAAAAACACTCGGGTGTTCTTGATTCCAGACTAAAACTGCAAATGAGTTCATTGATATTGATTATTTTATAAATAAATAACCAGTCTAAAGTTTAGTTACGTTGTTAAGTATTTAAGCAAAACCTTAGGATATGATGGTGAAAGAGGAGCCAGTATATAGAATAATCCTGGTACAATACATAGATAAATATAGCACATTGTATCTGTCAGTAACAACACCGCCTCTTCGGAGCTTAAAATACAAATATTGATGACATGGTCGCACACGCTTAAATTATCACGTAAACAATTTACTATCATTTTGGGAAAATTTGTTTTCACAAAGGCAACACTTTTTCTCTTGAAGATACACATTATTCCGAACACGTAACATTCAAAGGAAACACCGCAACAAATGCATGAAAAATAACCATTATATAAAATAATCACGATATGTATAAACATCCATACATGTACACCGGTTTGGAACAATTAGTAGTAACACAAAAAACTGTGGAAACGACAGAACTAAGAGACATGGCAAGTGTTGGTTTATTTTAAAGTTATAAAATTCTCGATTTATATGTGAGCGTACTAATGTGTTTACTTACTTTATACACTTTGCTTCCACCTGACTTCATGTTTCCCCTTAAAACCCTATTATCTGCACTATTAACGATATTTTGCATACAAAAAACACATTTACCTGGTCGATCTTAGGTAAATAGTTACAGTGATCAAACATGTTTTAGCAATTATATTTAAAGTGTAACCAACGTGAACAGCCAATAAATTTCACATCCTGTCCGTGATAAATGTGTTTGTTTACTATAGTGCTACCCCTATTAAAAGGGTCAGACACAATGGGCTCATGAGAAACATTTAGATTGTAAACATTTACTTTCAGAGGCTTCTCTTGGCATGCTCTATGTTCCTAGATATTCGAAAAACCATCAATTTAACAAGCTGCTGGGTGAGAACCGGTCGCAACAGATAACTGGACGTGCCTCCACCAGGATTCGAATCTTGATTTCCCTCTTCGATACGATATATACTGATGTCAGTCTTTAAACATGCTAATAGCAATTCAGCATTGGCTATAATTTGAAACGAATGCTGGTTACATCAATAGCAACAGGAAATGATCGAATGATAGATAGTATGGCATCACATTTATCTTAGATTGCGTAATGCTCACTTAATACCAAATTATGCATTTCGTTTAAAGAGCAATAGAATAAGGAAATTGCATTTTTCTTTTTAAGAGATAGCTTTATTTTCATTTGTGGTCTTCATTTAAACTATTGTGATAGTTAAACATACAAAGAAACAGAGACGCATTTTTTTCAACGGACGAATAAATAGTGGAAGAAAACTGCAGTATAATTAGATTGTTTAGGGGATTTTTTTCTAAAACATTTTTTATCGAATAATAAAATACTCAAGCCATATTAGTATTAGCCTTAATAGATATGCAATTGTTTTTTTTTCTTTTTGAATGTTTCTTTGAAATGTATATAGGAAAATATATTTTTATTGTAGATCTTTCATTCTATTTGTATATCAGAATAACACAGAAAAGTGTATTTTGAAAGCAAGTAACGTGTTGATACATATGCATACATGAACTAAGACGTGGAATTTCAACGAAACCTATGCTGTATGAACGAGAGTGAATATGATAATTCGAATGAGTAATTCAGTCAATGTATTAAATTTTAATGTCAAACTTACTATATGCAAGATACGTGATGCTTGTATTTGGAACATTTCACTTTGAATCATCACGCGAACTATTTCTCTAAAATGGAGTGCTGTTTCGGAACTTTTTAAAGGGTATATGTTTGCAAATTGCATATAAAAGCTGTAAATTAATTTTTTTTTATATATGTTGCATATATGTACATAAAACAGTGCTTGTTGATTCATTGCCATAAGTATTTTTTTGCGATTTTTACATCAAAATGTAGAAAAAAAGTTACGTTCATTACGAACGGACTAATTGTAATTATGTTGTGCGTACACACAATTTAAAACTTACGAACCGTTATGTTAGTGATCTGACCTTGTTTCTCCGTGAATCATTGTCTTCTTTACCCGTATACAGCAATTATTTACAAGTAAATTAAATATTTAAAAAAGTCTGACCGTTTCCTGATTGTAAGTGTTCACATCAGTTGTAAACTATGCATTCGTACACAATTATTATAGTCCGTCGCAGTTTACGCAGTTCGTTTAAAATGGAAAGTGAACTTCTGAAAACCGACGCATATAATAAAGCGGCGATATATAAGTATATTCCCTGCATTTATAAATATGTAAATTTTATGTATATCTGTGTATTTGTAATGTTAATTTACTGCCACTATATTGAGAGTTAAATGCTAATAAATTCCTTTAACAATGTACAAAACCGCGTGTGTATTAACTTGATCTAGTCAAAAAAAATTTGTTACACACTGCGTTCACCAGACTACTGTTTAACTCATTTCTAGCACAGTACATAACTAAATTAAAAACAAGAAGACAAACGCTGCACAGTTTCCAGACAACCAGAAAATTCTTTGTTTTGTCCAGGTGCAATGTTATTGCTATCCTTCAAAGCAGGAATTTCTTGTTTATCTTTCTGCTTTTCTTTGCTCTGATCCTGACGTTTTTTGTACACGGTGTTGATATTGTTATATACAATTTTCTGGAAAGAGCATATTCTAGTACTGACTGTTTTTCTGTTCTTTGATGGTTCCTTACGAGTGAACACAATACATCATTCACTATTCTGCATATTTTCATTCTGTTTTCATTATATCCCTCTCTGGATAGCTGTCTTAGTCTTATCACTTGATTTTAATTGATTTGCTTTCATAAAAAATCTACAATTTCATCAAGATGTTTGCTGGTAGTCTTCGTATTTGCAAAAGCTTTCCATCAACGTTAAGAAAATATAACAGACATTTAAAACAACCTGCACAAAAAGATTTATAGCAGTTACTACGTTTTAAACAGGAACTTCAACTTTCATTATTATAAATCATTATTATAATGATACATAAACGCATTTATCTAAATCAGAAGTATATATTCTAGTTATTGGAATTATATGCTCGTTACTTACACATTACAATTATTCTTTGACTTAATTAACACTTTTTCTGAAAATGATATATCAACATGATGACACAGTTCTATTGAATAGAGTTTTACGCCATTTTCAATGTATTTCAGGAAATATATGGCATATCCAGTTTAACTGCTGAAGGAAAACCTCAGAATAGATCTGAGTAGAACCACTGCCCTTCCACAAGTAACTGGCAAACTTTCTCACATAATGTTTTTGGATCGAGCTGTACTCGAACCAACGACCTTAGCGGTGAGCGGTAAGTGATCTGGAGCGCAGACCACTCGTCTACGGAGGATCCTTAAACACTGCAGTTGAATTGCCTCTTACGTTTGTAAACCCTCAATATAGTCTCTAGCTTAGAAAGGGACATAACTCTTGTTAATTATCAATACACTATATTTTGCAAAATTATGGTCACCTGCGACAAAATGTACTAAAAAATAATTTAAATTAATCAATGACATGTGTAAAATAGAAAATCATCCAATGAAATATTCATTTATTTTAAAGATTTTTGTGTTCATCTTTTCAAAGCTATTGGGACACCACTATCTTAATAAAAACTGATAATAAATCATCAAATATAAAGTTTAATATAGTAATTATTGGAAATTGATAGCGCGGTATGATTATAACAGTTTACTTTTATAGTTAAAACGATGCGTATAGCTTCGTATCATTATATGATTTTACATTTATAGTTAAAACGACACGATTTTACATTTATAGTTAAAACGATACGTAACGCTTTGTATGATTACACGATTTTACATTTATAGTTAAAAAGATGGGTATAACCCCGTATTATCACACGATTACATTTATAGTTACAACGATGCGCACAGCTTCGTATGATTATACGATTTTACATTTATAGTTAAAACGATGCGTATAGCTTTGTATGATTACACGATTTTACATTTATAGTTAAAACGATGCGCACAGCTTTGTATGATTACACGATTTTACATTTATAGTTAAAGCGATGCGTATAGCTTTGTATGATTACACGATTTTACATTTATAGTTAAAACGATGCGCACAGCTTTGTATGATTACACGATTTTACATTTATAGTTAAAACGATGCGTAACGCTTTGTATGATTACACGATTTTACATTTATAGTTAAAAAGATGGGTATAACCCCGTATTATCACACGATTTTACATTTATAGTTACAACGATGCGCACAGCTTCGTATGATTATACGATTTTACATTTATAGTTAAAACAGTATATATAGCTCCGCATGATTATACGATTTTACATTTAAAGTTAATACGGTGCGTATAGTTTCGTATGATTATATGATTTTACATTTATATTTACAAAGATGCGTATAACCCCGTATGATTACACGATTTAACATTATAGTTATAAAGATGCGTGCAAATGAATAAACCCGATTTCAACATTGTTTCATGTTTCGTATATATTTGTTTAATAAAAGCAACTTTAAAATTTGTGTAAAAACATGCGTATGACTCCGTATGATTATACGATTTTACATTAATAAATTTTATAGGTAAAAAGATGCGTATAGCTTCGTATCAATATACAAGTTCACATCTATAGTTAAAAAGATGCGTATAGCTCCGTATGACTAAAAGGTTTTACATTTATAATAATAAAGATGGGTGCAAATGAATAAACCCGATTTCAACATTGTTCCATGTCTGAAATATGTGTTCGACAAATTGTGCGTACGCAAATCTACGTCTCAACTTGTATTTGATGTAGAGAGTGTTTATGAACGATTCCGAGTGTATTTAGGTGCTTGCATACAGGTTAAATTCTTAAATCAGAAGAAACACGCTATAAGTGTTTTTAAAAATAAATTTCAATTTTAAATGAATATTAAGCATCACATTATCATGTATAACAAAACAAATGATTTAAAATATTGTGACCAAAACACATACGATAATTTAATTCGAATGATGAAATCAAAACGAATTCCATTTCTTCAAATATATCACTCACGCGTACTACTTGACGAACGTCCCCCCATGATTCTGATTATTTCTAAAATGAACCAAAAACATGTTGTGTAACCAGTTTGACGGATCGAATTGAAATCATAGGACTCATTTGATACGTCATAAAATTAACTCTAGTTTAAACGGGAACATTATCGTAGTCCAATTTAGGAAATCTCTTTTCATATATCATTTCGACATGTATTGTTGTATATCCTATGGCAATAAGGACACCGTAAACAATATGTTTTATTTGCAATCGTACTTTTAGATAAACAGATATAATGCACTAAAGATTACCAAGCTGTCGAATGTTTGCGGTGTTAAAAATTCCTTTAACAGCATGATAATTTATATTATATTTTTAGATATATTGCAAAATGATATCTAATTCTTTAAAACAATTAACATCAAAATAAATGTTTATAAGATATTTGAATTACTTGATAGACTAAAATGTACTAAATTTGTTTATGTTAATTTAATTGGACCACTTATTTGGAACATTTTCTTAGATTATCAGCCGTGATATCGAACCAATTTGATTATTTTAAATTCAAAATAAGCATTATGCTTTTGTTAATTAAATATCTTTCTGTTAGGTATTTATTTTACGAAATTTATATAAAAAAACTATCAACATAGTAAAAGTACAAAATAGTAAAACCTAAATTGACTTAGGAACTTTCTACTACCAGTAAATTAGTCAATTGTATCTATTTTTGTATGACATACGTTAAACACTTGTGATGATTCAACGCATTTTTATTCGTCTCTTGTGGAACACAAAGTTATGCCTATTAGATCTAACAAAACGTTTTTAAACCTTTTTTAACCGATTCTGCTATTAGTTTCTTAGTTGCGTTCTCTGTGCTGAAAAGGGATCATTTTGTTATTAGCTATCATTAACAATGGTTTTCAAACTATGTCCATCTGAAAATATAGCGGATAATCTTCAATTTATTTAATTTATTCTTACATCACCAAATATCTACAAATAATATAGTCGAAAATGCACTTGCATCTTACCTTCTAGTAAAGAACGCTAATTTATCTGTCCGGCATTTAACGAAGAATATGTGTATATGTACGTCCAAGCAAAGTAAAACATATTTAGATGCAACTTGTAAACCACCTTCATGTGCCAGCTTATCTTAAACTATATCATTTATATTTTGAGAGATAGTCTCCACTAAGTCACATATTACTTATATAACCAGAGAAAGTCCCTATTTAGTTTTATAGTTCCTTAATATGTAAAGGCAAGCACTTTGAAGACAAGCATCTGAAGAGGTAATGCAGCGTATATCACAACGATACCGCCAATACGACGGCTTTATATTGAATGCATAGTGCTGCTAGATATGGCACGGCCAATCATCGGAGACGCATAATGTGTCAGGCTGCGTATTGGAGATAACTGTTGCAGTACATTAAGATAGTTCTGCACTTATGGATACTCTACAGTTAGTTCACGCAAAAGGTATATTTGTCTTTAATGAATGGTATTTTGAACAATAATGACAGTAGAAACGATGTTAAAAGGTTGAATTAACTTATATCGTATTATGGGTCACCGTGTGTGTAACATAATTGCTAGTGGTAGCATTTCGGCACCTACCTTTGCTATCAATTTGTTTAAGTGTTTCCTATATCAGTACTTCGACTAGATTACAGCTATTGCCTCAAAATATTTAATGATAATTTAAGTGTGTATCTGATGCAAAATGTTTATTCATAACGTGTAATTTTCCGGCTGCAATAATGGAAATAGAAAACGCACGATGTAAATTAAAGATATATTTGTTATACGATGAAGAGATATTCAAAGATATTTGATTATGAAACGGGAGAGTTCAAGATTTTATTTTATTTTAGAACATTTGAATATTTATTTAAGACCTTTGGGACGGGAGAATTGAGATCATGTTACAATACAGGACATTTGAACATGGGATTGTACAATTGAAAAAATTATTGTAGTCAAGAACATTTGAATATGCTATGGGGGGATCGAATAATATACATGTAATCAATTCAAGAAAATGAATATGGTATGTTTTGAATAGGAAAATTTGTGAATATATTGTTTTAAAGAATATTTTAATTTGAGATGGGTGAATTGAGAAGATAGTTTTTTCAAGAAAATTTGAATATCGGATGGGGGAATTGATGAATATATTGTATTAAAAAATATTTGAATATAGGATGGGAGAATCGAAGAATTTATTGTTTTCAATTTCATAAGAATATGGAATTGTGAAAATGGGATGTTTGGGATGAGATAACTAATGAATATGTTAATTTCAATAACATTCGCATATGGGATGGAACTAATTGGTATATATTGAAATCAAAAGTAATTTCCAATGTGAACATGTCTTTTTCTGCATTTTTTGCATTTCTAAATACAAACAGTCGTCGAATGTGTACATGGTGATATATGTTTCGATCCTGTACATTTGGTAAAACTCAACATGTAAAAAAAACACGTGATTTTGCTGCTATAAATTGGGATGTCAAAAAAACTGGACATGGCCAGGTTTACGATGACACATGTATATAATTGTTATATTTACCGCAGAAACATACATATTCACGTTAGTTTCAGTATATACTAAATATAGCACTGATTTCAAAAATAATTTAAAGGTATATCCCTCCTTTAAAAGATCGCGTTAAAGACAATTCGCGTAACAAAGGCTGAGGTCAATACACTCAACCATCCATAACGGAAATTAAAGGTCAACTAATCTCCCAAATCAATAGTTTTTAATAGTAAAACAATTAAGTGGAATCAATAATACTTGTTTTAGACAATAACATAGGTGTATCGATGCATTACTTGCTATCTGATAGGTAAAGACCACCAGTCAGCATTTTGAAATGTAATATTCCCCTCCTTTACTCTATACTTCGGTAGGTATTTGTTCGGTTTAAATAATATTTATTATGATTTCACATATAAATACAGTGTACAAGTAGACAGGATCTGAAAACAAGCATTTGTTTTTTTTCATATTTCATGGTTACAGTTTAACAATATCAGGTTTTAAGATGCAAATGATGATATAGTATATACATATTTGTTAATTAAGGGTTAGCTTGTGAGGTCCTTTAGTAAATTTATTAACTCCTTTTTTATATTTGTTATTGATATCAAATAAGTTATACAGTTACTATATATACCATATTGTTTCAGTTTGTACTATCATTTGCAATTATTTTTGATTTACAAGGAAAATTTACTCTTTATTCTATTTGGTTTGAGAAAAGAAATCTTCACAAACAAAATCCATATAAACCGAGAACAAGCTTGTTGAGTTGATGGAAATTCATCGAGATGGCAAAATACGGTACGATTAGTAAAATTTACATTTAGTGAATAAAGAACAAAAAAAAACATAGATTAAAGAGAAAATATTAAGTACAAATGATAAGTCGGAGAACAAATATACAACACTATCAGCGTATGTAATTCGCAAAACTGCGTCCAAGCATCCCCAAGTACAAGTTTACATAATGAAAGATATTCTCAAGATGCAAATCTTATAGTAGATAACTATACATTCCTGAATGTTTATGAAATTCGCTTTTTTATTGAGGCAATTATTTGACGTGTTGTTTTTGTCGAAACGTGTCTTGACCCGGGAAACAATTCTGTGTATAAATATGCCAGTATATTGAAACTGTCACTTACATGTGCTAACGATATATGTATCATATACAGAGAATATATAAACCTAAGTCATTTTGGAAGTTCAAAGCACCTTAAACACAAAGGTAATGCGACAACACACTAATTTATAAATTACTAACGATTCCATAGTTATTCTATGCATATAAAAGTATAGCTTAAATGTGAGTGGATGACCATCTTGACCTCTGGCCTTAGCAGTCAACACTCTATCGATTGTACTAATGTCCTACAGCATGTTTATACAGTGTTACCATAAATATTCTATGACGTATCTCTATGACGTATCTGCGAGGCTCAGATGAATGTGTCCTTTGAATGCTACGTCTTCTAGTGTTTCCTTAATTAAGATATACTTACAAAATATAATACACATGTTTCTGATCTACGTAGCATATAATTAAGTCATAACCTAAATATTAAGTGAGTCCTGTAGAATGCCAGAAAACAATCAACGAAAAAACATAACACGCTTATAGATATACAATCACCATTGATTTTCTTCTTTTATGTACTCGTTATCCGTAAAAAGGAACTTTTTTTGTTATCTATTTACATCCGCAGTACCAAAGTAACAGTCGACATGATCACATGGCTGCTTTTCTCGGATTTAAATGTTTAAGTATTTAAGTATATACTTATATGTATTGATCAAACAGGAGTATTGTTATATGTACATATATTTGTGGTTGGTGTGTCAGTGGAATGTTTCTTATTGACTGGATGCCTTCTGATTTTGAACATTTGTACTGTTACCATGGTATTTTAAGCTCCCAAGAGACGGCGTTGTTACTGACAGTTCCAATGTGGTATATGTATCTATTTGTTGTAAATATTACTCTATTTAATATTTTTCAGACTAGTTCCACTAAAATTACAAATGATTTCATTGATACTGATTATTTCATAAATAAATAACCAGTCTATATTTAGTTTAATTAAGTATTTAAACAAATCTAAGATATTATTTCCTGTTTAATGTGAACCCTGATGAGAGTGAAAATATATTTCCAAAATAATGCATTTAAATTCCAATTTCCAAAGCCTCAACTATCATAACAATGCTTTGCAGATATTTCAAATGAATTAATTAAGTAATCAGTCTATAGGGGATTAACACCTCTCTGTGTGAGCAAAGTTAAATGGCTGTTCCAAATGCGCGACAAGTCGCACCGGACCCATTCCTTGTTGACTGATGGCGTATGTGCCTTTCGTTTATCGTTTTTTTTAACCCTTCACTTATTCCCTCTGCTGATGGAGTCATTTGTACATGGATGAACGCTACTTGTTGCTTTTAAATTATTTATGTTTTCGCATTAAACAATTTAAACTTATCAAAACATTACATTATTATTTAGAAAAACGAATGTAGTATGAAGATTCAAGTAAGGGATCTACATTGTTCGAAAACTGGTAAACGTAACACAAAATAGATATTTAGGTAATCTGGGATTTTCTTTCTCACTGGACAAGGTCATTTTGAAATAGAAACTTTTTTAATTATCAGGTTAACTGTGCCGAAACGTATATACGAGGTGTATCTACAAATATCAGTGGACACAATTTGTTATAGGATAATTAACGTACGTATAATAAAATCATTAAGTAAAGCATTTGTAATATTTGGATATATAATTTGGTTTTGCCCGATTCGATGCTCTATCGAAAAACAATACCCAGTATCGTTTCTACTAGGAAAGCAACTAAATGCCAATTGACAGAAGCTCAGAGGTTTTTCCTGCCATCGAGATCAATACATCAGTGTAAATCACTTTTCATGGCTAATAAAATATACATGAAGATACATTTTAACATGACACAATAATTCATGTTTATTAATAATCATAACATACTAGCTCAAAAAAAACCTAGTGAACGAAGGAAATAAAGAAAAAATATATCAATTATGCTATAAATAAAAATATATGTCAGTGATTAATCCTATAGTTGATACAAAAATATTTTATATTAAAAGTAAAAGTAAGCTTATTAATTTAACACTATTCTTCACATAAAAGTATGCACTCCCTTAAAGCAGAACACATTACTACAGTTTGTTTAAATACATTATCTGCATCGTTATGTCATTTTCTTCTCCATTTACGTAGTATATACATCATTTGCTATACACTCAAGATATACAAACACGCAAAACAAGAAGAAGTATCAAAACGCATCTTATTTAGTACGACGAGTGTTTATATTCATATCTTACAGTAGTACAGTCTGTTTGGTATTTTTGATTGGTTACTTGAGATGATACTAAATATTTCAGTATCTCCAGCATTCGGGTAACCTTATTTATTTGCAAGTAAGTCCCGTCTATACATTTGTTGCGTTTTCACATCTCTTCATGTGTTGCGTTGTCACATCTTTCCATGTTTTGCGTTTTCACATCTCTTCATGGTTTGCGTTTTCATATCTCTTCATGTGTTGCGTTTTCACATCTCTTCATGTGCTGCGTTTTCACATCTTTCCATGTTTTGCGTTTTCACATCTCTTCATGGTTTGCATTTTCACATCTCTTCATGTGTTGCGTTTTCACATCTTTTCATGGTTTGCGTTTTCATATCTCTTCATGGTTTGTGTTTTCATATCTCTTCCTGTGTTGCGTTTTCACATCTCTTCATGTGTTGCGTTGTCACATCTTTCCATGTTTTGCGTTTTCACATCTCTTCATGTTTTGCGTTTTCATATCTCTTCATGTGTTGCGTTATCATATCTCTTAAGTGTAGTGTAACCCAGAGCACATTTAAACTGACATAATTTCATAAATATCACCGTAATCTAACGAAAGTCATAAAAATGTACGAACATATAAGCATGATACGTGTTTGCAGTTTCAAAACAGATGTCTTATAATTTTACACAACTCTAATTGGTCAGGGATTATTGGTGTGTTCACTGTATAACAACTGTGTGACGGAGTTCTTTTTTGACAAGGTTTCATGGGCATTTCGGCTGCATTCATATAAAAGTGAATCCAATATCGGCTTGTTGCATGCTCAATCAGTAATTCAAAGCCCTACTTTGTTTCGCACCGCGGCTAGTTTATTTACGGTTCTCGGTTCATCTTGATATAAATGGATACAAATTGTATTTGAGTGATACGCACCATGGTTGCTTTCAAATATATTTATTAGTTGTGACTAGTCAAGTTAATTTTCGTAAACATGCAAGCTTATTGACCTCAAATGTGGTTGATCTAATCAGTTTGATCTACCACCATTCACCTCTATGTAAGCCATAATCCACCTTGTTAAATAAGCTTGCGTATAGTTTGTGTTATTATTTTTTAAAGAAACCAACTTGTGTTGAACTGTCTTCTTTGAAGATGTGTAAATGTGAAAAGAGCGAGGTTGTGTTGCCCGGGCGACCAGAGTTGTGTTTTTTTCACTATTCGTACCAAAGCGGTAATCTGTTCTCATTTATTCTGTATGTTTGTACTGTCCGTAGTCAATATAACTACAGTCCTGTCTTAAGCAGCCACGCAAGGGAAGGAGCATTTAAGACAGGTTGTTGCTTAATACAAGTTTATTAGTTCTGAAGGCATAGGCATTGGAAATAGAAAATGAGGCTGCTTAAGACAAGTGGCTGCTTAATAGAGGTGACCGCTTACACATGTTTGACTGTACTATATACATTGTTCGTATTGATATTGGCTCTCTCCTTTGAATGCTTTGTTTATAAGCCTTCAGAGGGATGCCAGATGTGGTTGCAGTGAGCACCTGGTGCCAGACGATTTTGCCTTATTAATTAAATGTTTTTTGTATGCCATATGTAAACATACCGGCAATAAAATATGTTTAAACTAGGATAAGGTTAACAAGAGCAAAACAAAAACATTGACCATTATGCAATATGGAAACGTTACCATTACGACAGTTTTTTGGTATTTGCGCTATTTTCCAATCTCCTTTGCATACTACACCCCCCCCCCCCCCCACCCCCACACACACACTCAAGCATCACACGGTTATCCTTTGTTTATAAGCCTTGAGACAAATGTAGATTGGCTTTCAAGATTGGGTTAACACGACTGAACAAAAACATTGCTGAGAAATAGAAACATGGAACTTACGACTTTAATTATACAACCTCGTCATAGCTTTGCATTTCTCCTATATTTATTCGAGTTCATATTTCACCTTTACTAGTGCTCATTTTTACTCTGTTGTGTCCTTTTATGTGGTCACTTCCTGACTTCTGCACGTCTACAGAGAAAACTATTATCTCAGGTCTCTTGTTTTATTTTCTTATTGCAACTTTTAATAATAGTGAGAGCAGCTGTGTTGCTTTCCATATTATCTCAATTAAAGATCATGGTTTACGTTTCTTTATTAAATGTTATTGAAACTGAAATATTTGATATGTCAGATTTATCTAGACAACTCAGGTCTTATTGAAAACAATGTCACGTATTGTGTTGGCTTAGCTTTATTCAGTATCATGTATGAATGTTTAAAATGTTGTTTTTTTGTGATGTGTAATATACTTACAGATGGGGATCCTCCGTGGCCGATTGGTCCAATGCGCCGTCTGAAGACCACTCACTTTTTCCAGCTGAAGTCATAGGTTCGAGTACCACTTACTCAAAAAATCAATTTGTCACTTATTTGCGGAAATACGGTGGTCCTACTTATATTCATTCTGAGATCTTTTTCAGCTAATAAAACTACTATATTTCACTTGATCCTGTATAGTGAGTGTTGGCCGTTATTCATAATGTAGAATAATCAAACAATTCCATCCAGACATTAGACTCGGTGGTGAACACTTTGTCTTACAAGCGAATATACGCTTTGTACATCAAATTGTTTACAATAGTTTCACTTTAGTTCATGTATTTATCATAGTTCTTTGTAAGCTGAACATCTATTGGATGAACTAGTTTTATTGGTATCGGATAACGAATTTAATTGACATCTCTCTGGAATCGCAAATGACCTTAGTATCTAGGTACGAGTTAAGCGGTGTACACTGATGATTGATCACCTGCCGCTTTGTATATATTCATTCATGCAGATGGCTCTTCATTCGGCTCGTTTGTTTATATACAACAGAACCAGCGCGTAGTAATTGCAAGAGTATGTTGTACCTTTCTGAGTGCAATAAGTAGCTTAACTGGCCAGTTAATATTTAATTTGATTGATCCGTGTAAGTGTTTATACGCCATCTTTTGACTGCGCCGTCAGGGTAAAAAGCATAGCAGTTATGCTACGATTGTGTTTGAATTTTATTGCCAACTACAGAACCGTGCATCCACTATAACAATATAATCTCTGGTAGTTGTAACGTACAGCTATATGGCCGGATTATAAGCAGCATATGAAACATGTAAAATGCTTACCATTCGCAATATACTGTGCATGTATTAATTATGATTCTACTCTGTAATGTGTACATTACAACAGGTTTTAACAGTGGACTGAACGGTCGGCCATGGTCGAGTGATCTATCATGCCGTCTCTGGATCATTTACGTCTTTCAGCGTCGTGGGCTCAAGCTCAGCTCAGTTTATAAACTTTATGTTGGAAAGTTTGCCATTTACATGCAGAAAGACGATAATGCGTCTTGCGTCATCCGTGACCGAGAATTCTAAGATTAAATCTCAAAATCACTTATCTCTCATTGTTGAGGTCACTGGTTTGAGTCTCGCTCGGTTCAAAATCTTTATGCGCGAAAGTTTTGCCAGTCACTTGCGGAGGGACGATGTTTCCATTTAGATTCATTCTGAGGATTTCATCACCAATAAAACTGGATATGACATACAAATTAATATCACCTGAAATGTGCCGAACATATTAAACCTTATTTATTCTGATGACTTATTCACCAATAAAACTGGATATGCCACACAAATAATACCACCTGAAATGTGCCGAATATATTAAACCTTATTTATTCTGATGACTTCATCACCAATAAAACTGGATATGCCACACAAATAATATCACCTGAAATGTGCCGAATATATAAAACCTTATTTATTCTGATGACTTCATCACCAATAAAACTGAATATGCCATACAAATAATATCACCTGAAATGTGCCGAACATATTAAACTTTATTTATTCTTATGACTTCATCACCAATAAAACTGGATATGCCACACAAATAATATCACCTGAAATGTGCCGAACATATAAAACCTTATTTATTCTGATGACTTCATCACCAATAAAACTGGATATGCCACACAAATAATATCACCTGAAATGTGCCGAACATATAAAACCTTATTTATTCTGATGACTTCATCACCAATAAAACTGGATATGCCACACAAATAATATCACCTGAAATGTGCCGAACATATTAAACCTTATTTATTCTGATGACTTCATCACCAATAAAACTGGATATGCCATACAAATAATATTACCTGAAATGTGCCGAACATGTTAAACCTTATTTATTCTGATGACTTCATCACCAATAAAACATTTATTTATTACGGACAATGACACTAACCACCATTTAAAAATAGAACACTGGGCTGTTTCATTGTAGAACAACATCGCTGTGTATGTAAATCGGAATTTGGTGCATAAATAAAAATAAAATTCTTGAATCACTGTTTTATTATTGATGAAAATATTTTGCAATACTGTGACTGGCTACATACAACGTCGTATATCATACTAGAATCATCATTAATATGTGTAATTTTTCAATTTTGTATTTAATATATTTTTCTGTCTGGGAAGCTGATTATTACAATCATCCTGAAAATGCAGTCGTAATCAATGAGTGTATTAGATGTTGTTTATTAATCAATACTGATGTTATATCAGATACAAGATTGATGAACTCAATACTTTGTCAGCACAATTCCGAGATTCTCTCTTTTATATTGAATTTTCACTAATACATTATATAGAAAACTGCCAATAAGATGATATTGTTCATACATTAAAATAGACAGTACGTAATGTCCAACAATATCTCATTACTGGATCAATTATAAGTACAAAAAGTTCAAAAAAAGGAAATAACAGACTCGGTATCATTGAGATTCTTCAATTTAAATTTATACATAGGGTCTGACCCTGTCTCGTTTGATCTTTATGTCTGTTCACGAGGACAGCGCAGTGATGGTCGAGTGATAGAGCGCTCGCCTCTCACGTGGAAGGTCGTGGGTTCGATCCACGATCGGATCACATCAAATATTATAAAAGTGGTACTAAAATCTTCCGCTATTGGTGCTGAGCAGTTCTAGGTCTGATCAGTCCGGTATCGGTATAACCTGACCGGGAAGGTATCATACCTGTATTCGCAGCACTAAACTGCTAAGCATTTAGAAGACTTGTTTCAAGATATGAATAAAAATACATGTAACTGAAAACGACGCTAAACACCATAAAACAACAACAACAACAATAACAACTCTTCACAAGGGTTAAATAAATATGCATCACGGTTCGCGCCCCTCTCTAGCACCGGCTTAGTGGTATTCTATTAATGAACAAGGCTAAATGACCTATGTGATTCCAATAAACTAGAAATAATAACAACACTGGTAAACATAGAACGTGATTACACAATGTCGGCTGTCAATGTTATACTATAGTATGGTTTTATCTCCCTTCTCCATTTCAGAATATTGTTATTATGTCCAGGTTTAAAAAAAGACATTACCTCTTTTTCCTTTGTTTTGTCCTGCTCGTACGCATTACCGCACACACGAATGGGTAGTTAAGTGGCTAAGGGGTTAGGGTTAGTAGTTTTTGGACGGTTGAAAACTATTTAAAACAATCATGTGGCTGTTTGTAGACACTTGAAAATAGCTATTATTTTGTTATGTGTCTAAAAGTTAGCCGTGACGTAATAAGTTTTGCACATATATAAGAAGTAACTTAATTACGCATTCGTTAGAATTCCCGAAACACACCTTTGATGTTGCTCAATTATTTGGTGGCTAAGATATAGCCACACAAGTAAGAAGCTTGATCGCATATGAAGCCTCTTATCAAAGCCATACGTAAGAACTCACGGAAGCGTTTCTGCCAGGTTTACGGTAGTACCGGTTGGTACGGTTATGGATCGTTTCACCTTAGCGGAATAATGATTAAAGCTTAAATACAAAATTGTGCATGTGACTGATATATGATGAATGTGGTCAATATAATGAATATACATGTACAACGATTGTCAAATATAGACAAAAAAAGTACGTAACACCGCTACATGAGTCTATCTAAAGTGTCAGTGCATGAGAAACGCATTCTCAACTTCTATGTTATAATGCACTTGCGATATATATAGGTTTTATAGGATTTGCTCTGTATTCTTTCTGGCATGCAAATTTCCTGACAGCTAATTGTTATACATTGTGCGTATGTGCGTGACCTTCTTGTGTGTTTATGTTGTCATTCTTTGTGAATATAAACGCCCAGAAAATCTATTAAGAGGTCAATGCAAGACCTATATGTATCAGTGAAATAAATTTTAAACGTTGCCAATAAGTACAATACTTTATTATGACATATTTCAGCTGTACTGTTTCGCTATTTGCTATGTGTGTGTGTGTGTGTGTGTATGTGTGTATGTGTGTGTGTGTGTGTTTCGTGTGTTGGAAGAGGGTGGGGTGGGGGTTACATACTTTCTGTTGCATTTCGAAATGTGTATTGGTATATATTCTAGTCGATATTTATTTTGGGAATCGAATTTATCCCAAAACTATCAGTTTCCAACTGCAGCAATCATCAACTCCTGTCCGTGGTTATAATTGACAACGGGTGATGCTGTCTGTTGTCTTGGTAATAAATCACCGTTGATGTTGTCTACTTTTACGCAGATGACATATCTATTGAAAGCAGTCATTTTATTTACAGCATTTTTCATAATTTATTTACCCGATATGTAAATGTTAAAAAAGCATTTCTAAATACAAAAATTGTTACATCAAACAGGATTTTAAATATATGGACTAGTGTCTCTTCTAATACTTCTATTTTTTTCGGATACTGGCTGATTAATGGTTCTGTTGTACGCTGTTTCGTGTTTGTAACATCATGCACTGTATGTCCGCAAATGTTTACCCTTGACTGTGATATGTATTTTCTTCTCTTTTTTATTCCTTGCTATAAACTTGTAACAGATAAGTGTCTTACGATGAACGGGTACGGTAAACTATTTAGTGGCAGATGTGTTTATGTTGTGTTGATCTGGAGCAAATATACTAGCACGAATGCCAATTAATCAAAGAATGAATACATAAATCGACGTGTCTATCAGAGCATTTTCAGCATACATATTATTTAATTTATCATATTGTGACTGATTTACGTACATTTCTTCCACACATGGGGAACTGTTGTGTACATTCATTTGTTATTTTTACCTAAGGTTATGAGAATTTGGAATCGGTGACAAAAAATGCACATGGTTATTTTTTTCATAAAGAAAGCAGCACGAAAATGTAGAACAGACCAATAACGAGATTTCAACATGAAGTATGAAAATATAAACTTTTGTTCGAAAAGTCATTTAAAACGGATATATACTACAATAAAATGATATGATTGATAAAGGATACATAACGATACCTTTTAACATGACCAATTATATAATGATTCATTTCCTAATCTCAGAAAATATTACATTAAAAATGTTTAAAACGTCTTGTTCATATATATCTGTCAACTTTTTCTCCAAAATACACAGTAAACACATACTGTCATACTTTTATACAATGTCATCGCAGCCTTGTGGAAAGTTATGCTAAAGTTTTTTTTTGAAGAGACTTTAAGTCTTCTATATGTGATTTGTGTTTTATATAATAGAAAAACGGTCTAGATCGCCATGCTGTGCATTCCAAATCAATAATTTAAAACTACGTTGAGAACCCCGGCTAGTTTATTTAGATAAATAATTGTTATATTCTGGTAAAATATTTTAAATGTATTCACTGATATTGTATTTGTGTAATAAGCATGCTTATTGCATTCAAATATAAAAGTTCTTCAGAATTTTTTTTTTTATTTTAGTCTAGTTTGTTTAAGTGGACATGCAAGGTTACCCCAAATTTGATTTATCCAATCAGATGGATTTTTGTGAACATGTCCACCATCCATCCATCAAATATTTAGCCAAACGTAAAACTCGCTTGCTTACGTATTATCATTTTAAGAAGCTTGTATTGAAACTGTCTCATGTTGATCAAAACTGCATTTTCATAGACGAAAATAAAGAAATTGTTTTTTAAATCAAATGATTTGAGATATTGAATATATTAACCGAAATCCTAAATATATTTTTTTCAATTGTGTGGATGAATTGATGTATTCACCTTTATTTTCAAGCTTTCACAAAACGTGTTAAAGCATAGTCTATTGCAAACAACTTTCATAGTCTTTAATCCATATTTCTGATTGTTGTTGTATTTGCTCTACTGAGAGTGATAATAAAATGGAAACAATTTTAAAATATTTAGAATATAACATTATTAATAATCTTATTTAATAGACAAAACGACAAAAACATAAAGCAGATGTCCGCAAGCTCAAAAGGGTATTACTATTTTCAAACTAATAAAAACATACTTTTTACTTTCATCAATACGTTTGATTTGTTGAGAGTAATATGGAAGTTTTTAAAACGTTAAGTTTCCGATTTAAAGAACACATCTAATATATATCGTTTAATGATAATTGCTATAATGGCCATGAATAAACAATATTAAACTATATACGTTCGTCTATCTGAGACCAAAAAAAAGAATTATTAGAACTATTGTTATGACCCTGGCGTCAGCGTAGTGTTTGTTCCTGTCATCGTTTTCGCCCGTTAATAGTTTTAATGTTCAGCTCATTTTCTTTCTGTTTCTTAACAAACTACTTCGGTCTGCTATGGTGACAAATGGTAATAAATAAATACAATTTGTATATGTATATCACGACAAAATGTCATAATTTAGTCTTTAGAACATTTTGTTTGGCTCGTGTTTTGTGTTTGGAGAACAAAAATAAGTGATATAAATCTATGTATTTTTTACTGTAATTTGTAACTCAAATATATTTATTGTGGGGTGGGATTACTAAGTCCTATATATTTTTTGATTTGGCATACGAAATAGTTCTGTCAAACACGTAATTTTCTTTTGAAATAATCTACCTATCCCTATATGTCATGTTACAATAGATAAAAATTTTTAAACATACGTATTAATTTGCAATGGAATGCGAGAGTCTGTACTCGCCTGCGGTGATCGCGTATCAAATGTATGTGTACATGAATTATATTCCAATTTTATTTGATCCATTATACATAAGTGAGTTTTAGCCTTAATTCATAATGTAGCGTCATCAAATAATTCAGATTTTAGATTAAGCGTCAAACGCTTTGTGATACGCTCTGAACATCAAAGTATATACAATAGTATTATTTTATATAGTTCTTTGTAAGCTGAACATCTTGTGAATGATCAAGTGTTATTGGTATTGAAAATCAAATTTAATTGATATCCATCTGTAATCGCCAGTGACCTTGGTATTTAGATAAGAGTTAAGCGGAGTGCACTGATATTTAATCACCTGTCGCTTTGTGTGTATATATATATATATATATATATTAAGTGTATATGCGTTTTACATAGTGAATAAAAGTTGTTCTAAGTGTTTCATAGGTCGTAATTACGGCCGGATATGAAAGTTTGATTGTATATTATATACGACTTTTATTGCAATTTTTGTATGTGACACTTTATTAAAATATTAAAATTTAAAGTCTAAAAAGTCTATATACATTCATGCAAATGGTTCTCCATCCGATTTGTTTCTATATATAAAGGACGAGCGCGTAGTAATTGCAAGAGTATGTTGTATCTGTTGGCAGTGAGATAAGTAGCCTAATTGGCCAGTTTATATTTAATTGATCCGTGTTTGTGTTTATACGCCATCTTTTGACTGCGGCGTATGGTAGAGAAGACTATGGCAAATCACATAACCAGGTGTCTGCTGTGAACTTACAATATCTGGTAGTGGGTAACATACAGCTGTATGTCCGGATTATAAGCAACACATTAAACATATGAAATGCTTATCTTCGCAATATAATGCGCATACTATAATATGTTCTGCTTTGTACTATGTTGAAACCACAGATTGTTACAGCGGACTGTACGGTTGTCCATGGACGAGTGGTCTAAGCGCAGTCTCTAGATTATTTACTTTGCACCGTCGCTGGTTCGGTTTATACATTTTATGTTAGGAATTTTGCCATTTACTTGCAGAAATACGATAATAAATATACTCAGGTTTATTCTTAGGATGCGTCTTCCGTGACCGAGTGGTCTAAGATGACGCCTCAATATTATTAACCTATCACCACTGAGGTCGTAGGTTCGAGTCCCGCTCAAAAATCTCTATGTATGAAAGTTGGCAAGTCACATGCGGAAGGACAGTGGTTCTACACATATTTATTCTGACGCCTTCCGCCACCATAAGCATGTATATGACATAAACGTTATATAACCTGAATTGTGTTGGAAAAAAACCCGTTCAACCCTTTACACTCTTTTCGTCTTTGTAATACAGAAAATAGCTTCATTCACAATTAAAAAATAGGCAAGCGGGTAATTTCATTGTGGACCAACACCGCTGATTGTGACTCGGAGTTCAGTGCATATACATGTATAATTTTAAATAAAATTCTTAAATCTCTTTTTTATCATTCATGACAAATATTTCGAAATACAGTAACTGACTACATACAACGTCGTTTATCATAGAATAATCACTAAAACGGCTATTTTTTCAATTTTGCATTTAATATATTTTCTGTCTGGGAAGCTGATTATTACAATCGTCCTGTAAATGCAGTCGTAATCACTGAGTGTATTAGATGTTGTTTATTAATCAATACTGATGTTATATCAGATACAAGATTGATGAACTCATTTACTTTGTCAGCACAATTCCGAGATTCGCTTTTATATTGAATTTTTATTAATATATTATATAGAAACCTGCCAAACAAGATGATATTGTTAATACTTTAAAATTGGCAGTATGTGAGCTCAGCCAATTATAAATATATTAATAAATAGATCAACCGGAAATACAGAATGGGTTTAAGAAAAGAAAATAGTAGAATCGGTATTATTGAATTTCTCCAATTATTAGATAAAACATAATTAATTGTCAATACATTTACACATATACAAATTACAAGTATATAATGAACGTTAAACTGGTGATAATAATACCCGCAGCCACATTATTTACGACCACCCACTTCTGGGTATGTCTTTATAATCTTCATGATGACACCACAGCGCTGGTCGAGTGACAGAGCGTCCATCTCCGGCCCCGGTCGGTCATACCAAAGATTTGAAAAGTGGTACATGAAGCCTCTCTTGATGCTCAGTATCTAGGTCTGGTCGTCCGTTGTCAGTATAAAGTGACTGGGTGTGGTATCATACCATGCGTCTGCGGCATAATCCTCCGGTGTGGCAGCATCCAGAATACTGTCCCATTTAGACACCTGTCGTGATATGACTCAAATTGTTGAAAGCGTTGCTTACCTCCATACAACAACGTTCCCTTTAGCACCGGCTTAGTGATATTATATTTACGAATAATGCTGAATGACCTCCGTAACTGGTATGAACTAAAAATAGTAACACCTCTGGATCAGCGTACAGGACTTTTAAAGGCTGTCACACACATGTAAGACTGCTGTTGTGATATTTAAAAGAATCTGATAAAAGATCCATTGAAAGCTTGAAGGGTCTCAATATCACTTATTTCTCAAAGCTAAGGTCGTAGGTTCGAATCCCGCTGGCTCGAAAATAAAAGTTTGCCAGTTACTGACGGAAGGACGGTGATTCTACTCAGTTTCATTCTGATGTCCTCCTCCACCAAAAAAAACTGAATATACCATACATAAACTGAAATGTGTTGCAAATTGTGTTAAACTCCATTTCAAAACATATTCTAGATCACAGAACTCATTCCGTTAATGTCAGTCGTCGATTTCATACTATACAAATTCATTGTTTAAATTGCGTTCTCTGTTTTAGAATTTTGATACAGTGTCCCGGTTGAAAACAAAGACCAACAATGCACGGCCACTTACGTACATCTTTTTACTACCTTTGGTTCGATCTCACGCATTACCACACTCAAGAATTGGTAGTTAAATGGCTAGGGTTTAGGATTATAGGACTAGTAACGTTTTAGACAGTTGAAAAAAAACAGTTGAAAACAATAATGTGTGTGTTTTTACTCACTTAAAACAGTTTTGATTCGCTCTTGTCGTTTTTGTGGCTAAAATTGAATCGTCACGTAAAAAGATGTGCTCATCAGGAGATAATTAACTACCCATTCGTTAAAACGCCCGGAAAAGTATCCGTCATGTTTGCGGTAGAACATGGCGGTGCGGTGATGGATCGATCCAAAGTTGTGATAGCGATCATAGTTAACATGCAACATATGCAAACTGTACAACGCCATGTCATTCGACGGAGTGCAGCAAATAATGGACAAGAAATATAAATGTTGCCGCATACGGCTGTTTTATGATGAAAATGGTCAATATAACAGAAGAATAAAATATGGTTTAGGTATAGAAAATAGCAACCAGTAGACACAAGTTATACCACTACATAAATCTAGAATCATTGCATGACAAACGTATCTTAACTTCTATATAAGGATGAATTGTGACTTATATACGTTTTATGGGATTTGCTCTGTATTGTTTCTGGCATGCCAATTTCCCTGACCGCAGGACCACCACCTGTTGTTATGAAGTGTGAGTATGTGCGTGACATCTTGTGTGCTTTTGTTATTTTTTCAAATATAAACGCTCAGAAAGTCTATTAGAAGTCATACAAGAATTAAATATATCCGTGAAATAAATCTAAAACGTTGCCTATAAGTACAATAATTTATTAAGACATATTTGAACTGCATTAATAATTTGTTGTATTTAGAAATGTACATTTGTATATATTTCAGTTGCTAATTATTTAGGGAATCGATTTAATCTCAGAATAATCAGTAAACTACTACTACAATCATGAAATCCTGTCCGTGGTTATGATTGACAACGGGTGCTGTTGTTGTCCGCTGTCTTGATTATAAATCACGCTTTGTGCTGCTATCCAACTTTACAAAGGGGACACATCTATTTAAAGCAAGTTTAATTGTTTATTTATTCTATATATAGAGTGTTAAGAAGTCATTTATTAATACAAAACAAACTACATGGTACTTCATATAAAATAATGGTCTGTATTATATATCCTCACACTTCATTGTTTCTTTGTTTATTTATCCTATATGTAGATTGTTAAGAAGTCATTTATAAATACAAAACAAACTACATGATACTTTCATATAAAATAATGGTCTGTATTATATATGCTCACACTTCCGTTGTTGTCATTTATTTTCATATTTACACCGAAATCAAATTACCCGGAATAAACACATCGTTGTGTCACGGTTATATTAAATATTGGAAGATTACATCCATAGTGGACTTTCTGTGGTACCAACCCGTGTGTAGTGGGTTCTCGATTTAAGTTCAGGAGAAATAAAAGTAAATATATGTATACTGAGATTTCGGGTACCAACGGATTATTGGTTGTTGTTTTTATAATGGTGTTTAGCGTCCCTTTAAGGAAGAATATACCGCTTAAATTATTTTCGAAATCAGTAGTATTTTGGTATATAATGAAACTAGAAGTTATTTCCAATATTAATGTGTATATTTTTCTGCGGTAAATATAACATATAGTTATATGTGACGTTCTGAACATTGCCATGTTCGATCTTTTTGACGTCCGAATTTATTGCTGCAAAATTGCGGGTTTTTTTTTACCTCAGTTTAGTTATACCTAATATACAGAATCGAAACATATATCACCACGTACACATTTGACGGATGTATGGATTTATAAACATTACGGCGAACACCAAATTCTGAAAATACTAGCGGAAAACGAGAACTATTTTTTTCTCGATTTTTTTTTTAAAAAAAAAATGCTTCAAATCAAATTACTAAAACAAAAAATTAAAGCGATTTTTGTATAATTTTTATATGATTTTAGACAATGTATTTTAGAAAAATTGACAAACTAGATGTATTACAATATTCAATTGTTTAACCCTACCCTACGTCAAAACACGCTTTAGAGCAAAACGTCAACGTTGGTATAGCGCTTTAAATGTTGGATATGTGATCATTAAATAAACTAGATATGCAATACATAACCTTATAAATGTGTTAAAAATTACGTTAAACCTCATTCTACAAAAACTAGTATTTTTGTGCACACTAGTTATATGTACTATTGCACTACTGTTTAGTGGCATATTATTTTGAGTCAGTCGAAAAACGTTCCGCATAAAGGTCCCTTACTAGATCGTGATCAACATCATCGTAATGAAAAAGCAAAATATCATCATCATCCTCATAATCATCATCATCGTCATCATCATCATCATCAGCAGCAGCATCATTGTTTTCATCATCATCATGGTTATTGTCATTTGCTAAGACGTTCTTAACATCCCTTGTTTTGTTTTTTATTGTACATAAAAGTAGCTCTAGATCGAATACTACGTCTTTCCTTCAACCAACAAAATTTGAATTTACTCATTTTTCTATTCCCTATGAAATATCACCAGTATTATGTAAAAATCAGTTAGGTGAAAACCTACGTTTTGAATAATGTGTAAATAGACTATTTGCACGCCTGATACTTTTTGTCCGTTTGGCAATTTTGTTCGCAACGCTTTTTACCCGCAGGTAAAAATAAAAATACGTCGACTTTCGTAGTTGTATGTTTACCAAGTTATATTATTGAGATAGGTATATTAAAGATTCAATGTGCTGTTCTGAATAACAAATATTAATCATTTGTTCGGGAAGTATTATCTGTCTCTCTGGGCGGCCATGTTTGGTAACATTAGAATATTCAAAATCCACATTTTTGTTAGATTTGATGCAAATAAATAACAATAAGAGATAATGTTTTTGATTTTTTGTTAATTTGGGAAAAAATAGGGTCAGCAGTAAAGATTAAGGAATGTCATCCAACCGGAAACTTATATTTTTTTTTTGGCCTTATCAAATATGAAATTAAATACCTCAGTATAAAAAAAAAACAAAGAAATATCATTTTGTATTTTTAAGCATAGTCAAAGGTACATTCAAAACTAACATGACTTCACTTATTAAAATTACAATCTTCCGATCAACGGCCGGCCAAATATCCATGATGATTTATATACATGTACTACATTGCGTCTCATTGTCATTCGTCTCTCGTTGCTGATTCCAAGCGAAAAGTTAACCGTTTCTTGCAGAGATGATTGTGTTCAATGTATTGGTTAACCGGCTAAGATCGTAGGAAATACTGGTTTGATTAACTGGTCGTCTATTAGCCCCCGTTGGCACAAAAATGGCGCTAACATTCAAATAAACAAACTAGTTTTATAAAAGAAAATATACTATATTCACATAGTAATACATTCATAACGCAATGCTTCGTTTGATGCGAAAGCATAAGCAAATGGAACGAGTCTCTTAAAGAGCACATTACGTTTTAAGAATAGTGGTAGCGCAGTCAATAGAGTGTTGTCCGCTGACTCCAAAGGACGCGGGTTTGATCGTCATAATGGCTATACAGATTACCAGTCCTCCACTGTTCATCTATCATCAAAACAGTCCATGAGCCTTACACCATAACTAATGTGACTCTGAAACTTATATGTATTATTTTAATTGCTGTTTCGAAAAAAAAAATAAAGTGCATTTCCATCATAATTCTTTTAAACATTGAACTTAACATTGATGTAACTTAATGTTTTGGAAAAGAATTAATCTGTGAAAGGGTGAGTTGACCAAAACCGCTTGGAAGTGTATTTAATCGGAAGGTAGTAACAGCTGACCACGTGACAGTCCACTTGTGTGTTTCTGCAATGAAACATTTTTACATACAATAGTAATATTATAAAATGGGGTTGAGTGGAAGGGTGATTCACCATACGTTCAATGACGATATACCGGGATCGTGGTTTTTCACTGTTAATCATAGTGGGTATTGTTTCAAGCACATTTTATGAATGTGTAACAGTTTGCTCCGACCTTCAGAAAATTCAGACCTAATGTTCTAATAATTGACAACCATGATGTCCACATTCCATTGGCAGTCGTTGAGGAAGTCGGAAACGAGAATATTGTTTTGGAATCCAGTTCCGTGTAAGTGAAATAAAATGACGGTTTTGTACGTGTAACGAAAAGACATGCTATTATAAATTCTTTAGACAAATTGCCACTCAACAGCAGTAGTTTATATTACTAGTGTACATAAAATACTAATATAATGGTAAGAACAAACTTGTTTAATTATCACATACCGTCTATCTAATGCGCTATACCAATTTACCTCAAGTCAATATTTTATTCAGCATAAACATATATTTTGTTTATCGCCATTACACCTTTATTTTTTATTTTTTAATTTTTTCATTTTGGCGGTTTAAACTATACAAACATGAGTACAAGCATGAGCATTAACAAAACATGAAAAATGAGAAAAGCATGAACAAAAGTATCATACATTGTAGGAATAGTGTATGCATTGCCTTTGGATTCGTTATTTTTTTTTATTTGACATAATTTATATAATGTAATAAAAGTAACCTTGATTTTAACATGTTGGTTCATTTGGCAATAAAGAGACATTTAGTTTTTAAATTATTTGCTTATTACTATTTACTTACTTACACTGTATGTTATGTACCTTACATTATTAATTGATAAGCGTAATGATCACCCGCAGGACAACAAAATGAAACTTTCATATAGGTGACAGGTGATATTGTCTCGTGCAAAACATGAAACTCACTTGTCTGGTCTAAACATGAATGGAAGGCGTTTCTGTGTACTCAAAGACTCACCTTATTGGGTTTGTACCTGTGCCGACAATGTAATAAATGATTGACCCTATAAATTATTAGACACGTGGATAAACATTTCATTAAATAATAAGGATTACGCAAGTGTTGTATTATTTACCAAAGTAGGTCAGAGTAAGTACATGTGTGTACAATAGACCTATTAGAATAAAATAAAATAATGAATGCTCAATAGTTTGTGGTAAGAATTATTCCGATGGAAATTCGATAGTCAACATTTGGAAATTATTTGCTTGAAATCGGATGACAGGAATGGATATTATATCACAGAGTCGGTAAGTCAATTAAAATATAAACTTATAATATATTATAACAACAATGAAATGCATATATATCTTTATATCTATATATATGTATCAGTCAATCACCTGTATTAAATTAAATACAGCAGCGGATTCTAAATAACTTGGATGTTGTTCGTGTCGTTCCTACTCTATGCATGATTGTATGTGTATTTACAAATGCTACAACACAAAGAAGAAAAAAAAAAAAAATAAAACAAAAAAAAACACATCAACAACATAATGACATAATTATTGAATAAATGTGTCAGTTTTTTTCTCGTTTTTTTTTGTTTTTGTTTTTTTGTGTGTGTGTGGTGTGTGTGGGGGGAGGGGGGTTCATAGTTGTAATTGAAAGTACTTGATATTAATATGTTACGCGCTTATTATTTGCTAAGTAAACAAATTTTGCCAACTTAACGAGGAGACTTTTTTGTTTTGATTGCATCAAGCATCTAAACTTAGACATAATGGGCCATGAACAATAGTGTTTTGGTAAAAATTTAATTCTTAAATCCCTGTATAATGGACATACAATGAGAAAGTGGTACTCTTTCTCAATCATTTTAACATTACATTTTTGTCAGATTCTTTGTTCTCTTGCTATATTTGTATATCTACCTTCTTCAATCATTAGTTTATGTGCTTAGCATCTTAGTCTTGATAATGCTGTTCTATGTTTAACATTACTAACACAGTTAAGGCAATATTCAGTTTCAAAACAAACTTTAAATGAACAATACGTGTCAAGTTTACTAGAATTATTTAGCTTAGAATACCGGTTCTGGATATATTGATCGAACACGCGTTGTTTATGGCATTAAATTGCATGTTTGTATCATTTTCATTATACCATAGATGAGCATATCCTAAACTTTCGAGAAGTGTTTTAACATTTTTTATCAGCTATTTATTTGATTACCATTTGCATCCCGCATATTAAATAATTTATAAAATAAAGAAGTTGGAGTTTTGATTATCTTTAGCCAATATTTAATTATATGGATTTTTTGAATGACAATCATGGGGAACCTCCCGAATTCTCCGTTTATTGGTATATTTACTGTTTACTGTCTGACAGATAAAACTTGTTTTAAAAATCTAATATGAATGCGCTCAATATTAGGGGATTTATGGAAGCCCCATACCTTGGCCCCATAGTTTAATATAGGTATTACTATTATATAAAATAACTTGAGTTTTTCAGTTACACCTAGGGAAAAAATGTCAAATAACGAGTTAAGAGAAAACAAGGCTTTCATAACCTGTTCTGACAGTTTCTTTTGTGATATATAAAAACAAACATTTGATGATAGTGTGACCCGTAGGTATGTAAAATCTGTCACAACTTGCAATTGATGAGTATCATAATATACGTCAAAATGTTCAAATGTGTTACCTTTTTTACAAAGCATAACAACAGTTTTTTCCTATGTTAACTGTCACACCCCAACTTTTGCAATAATCGTGTAATTTATTTAACTGACGTTGTAGGCTTTCTTTTGTATATGAGAATAGTACCGTATTATCTGCAAATAACAGTAAAATAGCTTTAATTCATTTAAAGTAAACACATCTAATGTGTCATCTTTAATATAATCATACATGCCATTTATAAAGAATAAAAACAACAAAGCGGGACAGTGTTTTACCCTGTTTCACACCCGAATAACTATCAAAATAATCTGTAATTTACCATTAACACGTACACTGTTATATATAGTCATAAGCATATTAACTATCTTAGAAGAACTTCCGTATTCTAAGTATTTAAACCAAATTCAATTTCTATATACAACATCAAATGCCTCACGGAAATCAATAAAGAAAAATACAGTTTCTTGTTCTCATTTTTAAGAACTGTGTATATGATAGAATTCAATACTAAAGTACAGTCAACAGTGCTCCGATTTTTTTGAAAACACAACTGGAAGTCAGATAATAAATTGTTTTCATCCGCCCATGATCTTAAACGGTTATCTAATAAAGATGAAAATATTTTTGAGAACATACTTGTAAGAGTGATACCTCTGTAATTGTTCACATCATTAATATTACCTTTTTTGGGAACTGAAACAATAACACCCTTTGTCCAGCTTTCATGATATATACCACATGAATATATATGATTGGAAAGTTTGCACAAAATTGGAGATATGACATCAGAACTATTTAAAAACATTTCGGGGATCAATTTATCATCACCACTACTTTTACTCCTTTTCATTGATGAAATTATCTTGATGACCTCATCAACGCTGAAATCAGCATCTAGTTTGTGTACATGTTGATTGATGTTACGATTTGACATTTCGGTTTCAATATCAACGTTGTAAGGTTATAAGGTTATATTTAGTTTAATTAAATGATCACAAACACAACATTTAATGCGCTATACCAACGTTGACGTTTTGCTTTAAAGGGTTTTTTGACGTAGGGTTAAATGATTGAATATTTTAAAAAATCTAGTTTGTCAATATGTCTAAATACTTCACAATAATTTTACAAAATATTGTATAAAATCATATAAAAATTATGCACAAATCGCTCTGTTTTTTAGTAATTTTGATTTGAAGTCTTTTTTTTTTCGAAACAAATGGAGAAAAAAGTAGTTCTCGTTTTTCGGTAATATTTTCAAAATTTAGCGTTCGTCGTAATTTTTGCATTTATAAATCCATACATCCGTTAAATGAGTACGTGGTGATATATGTTTCGATTTTGTACATTAAGTATAACTCTACTGAGGTCGAAACATGCGATTTTGCTCTATAAATTGGGACGTCAAATTGTTGAACATTACCATGTTCACGACGTCATATATAAATATTATGTTATATTTACCGCAGAAAAATATATATATTCATATTGGAAATTACTTCTAGTTTCATTAAATACCAAATATACTACTTATTTCGAAAATAATATGAAAGGTATATTCCTCCTTAAAATGTTAAATATTTTGAGCGCTGTCACACTGGAGTATCAAGCTGCTGCGCATGGTGTGATACACCACTTAGTCACGGCATACTTACATCGGGCTGACCAGGTCGAGAACTGTTTTCTAAATGTTTAGTGTCAAGCGAGGAATCTTCTACGTTTCAAACACGTCTCAAACACCAAATGCATGCACTTCTGGAACACTGAGCAAATTGCCAATACAGAAAGTAACATGGGGTTGACCATAATGCTTTTTCACAATTTCGATGGTTTGATGACATCTCTTCATTTTTGACAGTTACACTTGCTATAAGATCTGAGCTATCTTCGCAATCAAGCAAAGACAAACTACATTTAACTTAAGAATAAAATGTTACTGATAATTGCTTCCGGAGGCACGGGTACAGTATACTACTTAGTGACAGATGTGTTTATGAATTGTTGATTTGACACGATTGTATAGGCCATTAAACTGAATAACTAATACAGAAGTTGGCTGTTAATCATGTCATCTTATTCAGTTTATTGGATGCTGACTGATTTAGGAAAATCAATACTTGCCATTGAGTGCAACTGTTCACTTAGACATACTTGCAATTTGGTTCAAGCATTGATCGAGAAATACTTACGATTGGGTTCAAACATTGATCGAGAAATACTTGCAGTTGGGTTCAAGCATTGACCGAGAAATACTTGCAATTGGGTTCAACTATTGACTTAGACATAATTGCAATTGGGTTCAAGCATTGACCTAGAAACACTTGCAAAATGTTTCAACCTTTGACCGAAAAATAATTGAAATTTTGTTCAGCCGTTGACAAAGAAATACTTGCAATTTGGTTCAACCTTTGACCTAGAAATAAATAGTTATAACTAAAATTATAGCTTTATAAGAGTACATACGTCTCCGCTATGCTATATACGAGTACATACGTCTCCGCTATGCTATATACGAGTACATACGTCTCCGCTTTGCTATATACGAGTACATACTTCTCTGCTATGCTTTACACGAGTATATACGTCTCCGCTCTGCTATATACGAGACATACGTCTCCGCTATGCTATACACGAGTACATACGTCTCCGCTATACGTCTCCGCTATGCTATACACGAGTACACACGTCTCCGCTATGCTATATAAGAGTACATACGTCTTCACTATTGTAATCGAGCATTTAGTGAAAACAGACATTTAAAATAAGGTTTCGAAATGAAAAATAAACACCTGAAAATATTGAAAAAGGTGATAAACGGACACACGTTGAACCATTGACTTGTAACCTGTAATGGTAAAGTGTAAGTCAACGTTTCCTCATGTCACTCATGAATAAGTTGATGAAATGCTATACACAGACGTATATTTCTCCTTATTTTCGTGGATTGGTATTGGAAACTTTGCTCAGTAATCGAAAGACATGGCGAGTGTGACCCAATATAAGACATACTGTCAAACCTATCTTAAGCAGTCAGTCAAGTGGAGGAGCAAAAGTAAGACAGGTTGTTGGTTAATAAAGGTTAACTTGCTCTGAAAGCACATAATTGGGAAAGACAAAATGTGGTTGCTTAAGACAAGTGACTGCTAAATAGAGGTGACAATTTACACAGGTTTCACTGTATTTTGTAACTCATCACATGTCTATCATTGCACGCAAGTTCGTGAAAGACAGCGATAATAACGTCTAAGTATTGTAGTATTATAATGTTTTTAGTGTGAAACCATTATTTACTTATGCAGTACCTGAAGAGTATCGATAGACGAGGTGGAATGATGTCTTTCTCTAGAGGTCAATTATTCCAATAATTACATAAAATGCAGTACGGCAGCCAGATATTCAAAATCGAGTAATGTATTAATCGAGTAAGCCAGGAGGTCCTAGAACCTGATTTTTTTCCCTGCTATTTCAGACATATTCTAAAACGCATTAAAGGTGACTATATTTGTATTGTTATGTCATTCTTTGTTGGGTTTTTTTTGCTCAAATTCTGTCCCAATGCGAATACAATTGCTATAGGATTCAATTAGAGGGTTATGTACACTATGAAGACTGACTACATCTTATAAATCAGATTAAGTTGTTTATGTTGATTTTCTTTATCTTCCTTTTCTTAAATATAAGGCATCGTCTTAAGATCACTTACCTCTCACCGCTAAGGTCGTAGGTTCGAGTCCCGCTCGCTCCAAAGACTTTATGTGAGAAAGTTTGCCAGTTACTTGCCGACGAACAGTGGTTCTACTCAGTCAGACTCAGGCTGAGGAATTCCTCCACCAGAAAAAACAAACGGATATGCTTTATATTACCTGAAATGTGTTGCACATGGCGTTAAAACCATTAAAACAGAAAACAATATCTAGGGGGCAACCGTCTTCTCTTTCCCCAATGTAACTTCGGCGCTGCAGTGGTAGATTGTCATTTTTTACCAATCAAATATATTCGTTTAATATCATTATTGAATTAAAAAAAGTATTTTGTTTCAATGAATGCATATGTTGTCTAACACAGGAATAATGTTTTTTACTCGACTAAAACGTAAAATGATCATTCCTCTGTACTGTATTTATAGATCACAAATCTAAATAGGTTTATGGACAATGTTGGAAAAAGTAAAACAGATGTTCGCTTGGTAAATCAGCCGTTTACAAAATTGTTTTGGTTTTGTTTAATGGTATATGATAACTTTTTAGTTGAAACCGATCGCGTCTAATTTTTAAAATGAATAAAAGGTATAAGTCGGTAATAATTAACAGACTTATACCTATTATTTATTTCAAAAACAAGTTTATTTTTAAAGACATTCATAACGTTAGTTTCCAAATACCTTACACTCCCATTAAAACACATCACTTTTAGACACAACCTGTATTATAAGAACGACAACACTTAAAAATAACTATCAAAAACAAATGAATTGAGAACTATTCTAATTAACATAATATTTATCTATTATCATGTGTTACATTTATTATTTGAATTTATATGTAATGAGAATCACTATATGTTTAAATTACTGAATAAAGAATTTTGAAACTTATATATTTAAACATTTAATATATTTTTCATTTATTTGGACAAATTGAAGTATTGAACTCTTTTTTCAAAATAAAGACAAAACCTGTTAAGGCAAATCCTATTGAAAAGGAATATCGTTGTTTTTAATCTGTATATGTGATTATTGTTGTATTTGCTCTACAGAGAGTAATAATGAAATAGACACAGTTTTGTAATATTTAGGAAATAACGTTATTTACACCCTCGTTTGATAGAAAAACGACACAGACATAAAGCAGATGTTCGCAGACGCAGTAGAATATTAATACTATTTCAAATTAATAAAAACATGCTTTATTTTTATCAATGTGTTTGATTTGTTGAGCCTAATATTGAAATTTCAATAATACAACAGTACTTTTCCGATTCGCAGAACACATCCAATATATGTGGTATAACGATAATTGATATAATGGACGTGGATCAACAATATCAAACTAGCAATGAAATACAGCAAAGTTATACATTTGCTTTAAAAAATGTTTTGTGTTAGCGAGCATGGTAGTTTTACGTTTGTATTACGTTTGTAATATTTTAACACGTGATTGAGGTCAGTGTTTGTCATTATAATTTGTAAGGTTAATATTTAGGCATTATATGTTGTGCGGTTAGTGTGTATCGTTATTATTTGTTTGGTTGGTGTTGGTTATCATTAATTGAACGGTTAGCGTTTGTTATTATTATTTGTACGGTTAGTGTTTATCATTATTAATTGAACGGTTAGTGTTTGTCATTATTAACTGAATGATTAGTGTTTGTCATTATTATTTGTACGATTAATGGTTGTCATTATTACTTGTACGGTTAGTTTCTGTCATTATTATTTGTACTGTTACTGTTTATTATTTGTAAGGTAACCGTAAGTGTTTGTAATTATTATTTGTACGGTTAGTGTTTGTCATTATTATTTGTACGGTTAGTGTTAGTCATTATTATTAAAACGGTTAGTGTTTGTCATTAATATCTGTACTGTTAGTTTCTGTGATTATTATTTGTACTGTTAGTGTTTATTGCCGGTATGGTTAATGTTTGTCATTAATATTTGTACGGTTTGTGTTAGTCTTTATTATTTGTATGGTTAGTGTTTGTCATTACTATTTGTACGGTTAGTGAATACCATTATTATTTGTTTGGTTAGTGTTTGTCATTATTGTTTAAACGGTTTGTGTTTGTCCTTATTTCTTGTATGGTTAGTGTTTGTCAATATTATTTGTATGGTAAGTGTTTGTCATTAATTTTTGAACGGTTAGTGTGTGTCATAATTATTTGTACGGTTTGTGATTGTCATTATTATTTTTACGGCTAGTTTCTTTGATTACTATTTGTACTATTAGTGTTAACTGTTCGTATTGTTAGTGTTTGTCATTAATATTTATACAATTAGTGTTTGTAATTATCATTTGTATGATTAGTGTTTGTCATTAATTTTTGTACGGTTAATTTATGTCCTCATTATTTGTACAATTACTGTTTGCCTTTATTATTTGTTTGGTTAGTGTTTGTTATCATTATTTGTACGGTTACTGTTTGTCATTAAAATTTGTACGGTTTGTGTTTGTTACATTATTTGTACGGTTTGTGTTTGTTAACATTATTTGAATGGTTAGTGTTGGTCATTATTGTAAGTACGGTTAGTGTTGGTCATTATTATATGTACGGTTAGTGTTGATCATTATTATATGTACGGTTAGTGTTTGTCATTCTTATATGTACGGTTAGTGTTTGTCATTATTATATGTACGGTTAGTGTTTGTCATCATTGTATGTACGGTTAGTGTTTGTCATCATTGTATGTACGGTAAGTGTTGGTCATTATTGTATGTAAGGTAAGTGTTGGTCATTATTATATGTACGGTTAGTGTTTGTCATTATTATATGTACGGTAAGTGTTGGTCATTATTATATGTATGGTAAGTGTTTGTCATTATCATATATACGGTAAGTGTTGGTCATTATATTATGTACGGTAAGTGTTTGTCATTGTTATATGTAAGGTAAGTGTTTGTCATTATTATATGTACGGTTAGTGTTTGTAATCATTATATGTACGGTAAGTGTTTGTCATCATTGTATGTAAGGTAAGTGTGTGTCATCATTATATGTACGGTTAGTGTTTGTAGTTATTATATGTACGGTAAGTGTTGGTCATAATTATATGTATGGTTAGTGTTTGTCGTTATTATATGTACGGTTAGTGTTTGTCGTTATTATGTGTACGGTTAGTGTTGGTCGTTATTATATGTACGGTAATTGCTGGTCATTATTATATGTACGGTTAGTGTTGGTCATTATTATATGTACGGTTAGTGTTTGTCATTATTATATGTACGGTAAGTGTTTGTCATTATTATATGTACAGTTAGTGTTTGTCGTTATAAAGTGTACGGTTAGTGTTTGTCATTATTATATGTACGGTTAGTGTTTGTCGTTATTATGTGTACGGTTAGTGTTTGTCGTTATTATATGTACGGTAAGTGTTTGTCATTATTATATGTACGGTTAGTGTTGATCATTATTATATGTACAGTTAGTGTTTGTCATTATTATATGTACGGTAAGTGTTGGTCATTATTATATGTTCGTTAAGTGTTTGTCATTATTATATGTACGGTTAGTGTTTGTCGTTATTATGTGTACGGTTAGTGTTTGTCGTTATTATATGTACGGTAAGTGTTTGTCATTATTATGTGTACGGTTAGTGTTGATCATTATTATATGTTCGTTAAGTGTTTGTCATTATTATATGTACGGTTAGTGTTTGTCATTATTATATGTACGGTAAGTGTTGGTCATTATTGTATGTACGGTAAGTGTTGGTCATTATTATATGTACGGTAAGTATTTGTCATTATTATATGTACGGTTAGTGCTGATCATTGTTATGTAAGGTTAGCGCTTGACATTAGTATTATCATGGTAAGTGCTTTGTGTTTTGGAAAAGTAACGAAGACTGTTGTCGTGACATCTAATAGAATTATGTAATATTTTCAGTGTCTGGTTTAAATTTTATGTTTATTTCAGCTTAGTTCTGTTTTTCAACAAATAAGTTCCTTAGGCTATAGTGACCAAACTTCATAATATGTTAACAAATCAATGTATATACCTGAGTCTTCCATAGTTTAGTCTCTCAAACCTTAGATTAATTGTTTGTGTAAACTCAGGATTATGTTGTTGTTTTTTATTTTTATTATATTTTTTTTAGTAATGATATCAATTCACTTTGAATATAAACAATGTAAGTTTATGAAAATCTTCGATTCAAATCTTTCGTTAAGCTTTTTTTCTGTTTTTGTTTATGTTCAGTAATGTTATTGAGTTTGTCGCAATATTGGTAAACAGTTATTGACTTTAACCTAGTTCATAGCATTCAACAATTGTATGAATTACCCTCAAATCGTTAGAACTTGATCAACTTCTCCTTTTATACTCTCTAGCAGTTTATAGTTTTAATAAAACTGAATCAGTCAGTCGTATTGTTATAACTTCTTTTCATTATTTGGCATATTACTGCCAATGAAATTTGCATTGTCATTCTTTTAAAACTCCTTGCATTTATAAAATATATTAATTTCGCAATATAATACGAGCGTTTGAACTTTCTCGCGGTGCTCGTTTAAAACATTAATTTTGACATGAGTTATATTGTTATTTTTCACCTTATCCGGTATGAATTCGTGCTGTTTGGCCTTACATTGTAACGAAATCGGTGGCGAACACTTTATCTAATAAGCGGAAACGCGCTCTGAACATCAAAGTGTTTACAGTAGTGTGGCTTTGTTTTTTTAATGTGTTACTGTTCTCTTTAATCTGAACAGATATTGAATAAACTGTTTTTATTGATATTGAATATCGACTTTTTTACATCCGTCTGGAATCGCTAGTGACCTTAGTATTTAGATAAGATTTAAGCGCTGTGCACTGATGTCTAAGCAGCTGCCGCATTGTATATATACATTAGTGCAGATGGTTCTTTTGTATATACAACAGAACGAGCGCGTAGTAATTGCAAGAGTATGGTGTACCTGTTGGCGTAGTAATTGCAAGGGTATGGTGTACCTGTTGGCAGTGCAATAAGAGGTCTAATTGGCCTGTTAATATTTAATTTAATTGATCCGTGATTGCGTTTATAAGCCATCTTTGACTGCGGCGTAAGGAAGGTAAAAACGCATTTCAGGCATGTTTAACGGTTTCAGATTTTATTACCAGTTACGGAGCCTGGCGTCAACTATAAGATTATATTCTCTGTAAATGGTTAACATACAGCTGCATGGACGGATCATCAGCAGCACATCAAACATTTAAGATGCTAACCGTCACATAATACTGTGCAAACTACATGTTTTATTGTGTCGAATACCATAGCTTTTTACAGCGGACTCGAGGGTTATCATAGGGCGAGTGGTCTAAGGTGCCGTCTCTCGATCGTTAACTTCTCTTACCGTTGCGGGCTCGAGCTCAACTCGGTTTATAAACGTTACGTTAGAAAAATTTGACAGTTACTTGTGGAAAGAAGGTATGATACATCTACTCAGTTTCATTTTGAGGAGGGGTTCCCAAGTGGTCGAGTGGTTTACGGCAACGTCTCAATATCACTTACCTCTCGTCGCTGAGGTCGTAGGTTCGAGTTCTGCTTGGTTGAACAACTTTATATGAGAAGTTTACCAGTTACTTGTGGCCGGTTCTACTTAGATTCATTATAAGGTTTTTCTCCACCAGTGAAATTATATGACCTGAAATGAGTTGAAATTGACCCCATTCATTCTGTTGACATCTGATAAAGCATGAATGCGATACGGAACCTATTGTTAACCACCATATCAATCATAGACAAGCGGGCTGATTCATTGTGGAACAACAACACTGTGTGTAATCAGAATACGATTGCATATGTAAAAACAAAATTTTTAATCTTTGTTTTAGTATTGATGAAAAATAGTAACTTGCTACATACAACGTCGTATATCATAGGATAATCACTAACATGGCTAATTTTGTATTTAATATATTGTCTGTCAGGGAAGCTGATTATTACAATCATCCTGAAAATGTAGTCGTAATCACTGAGTGTATTAGATGTTGTTTATTAATTAATACTGATGTTATATCGGATTCAAGATTTATGAACACAATACTTTGTCAGCACAATTCCGAGATAGTCGCTTTTATATTGAATTTTCACTAATATATCATATAGAAAACTGCCAATAAGATGATATTGCTCATACCTAAAACAGGCAGTATGAGAAGTAAACCAATGGTAGCTCTAGAAACCACCGCTTGGAAGTACAAAACGCACTCAATTAAAGAAAATAACAGATTCGGTTGTATTGAGTCTCTTCCGTTTATAGTTTGAAGCATGTATTGCCAGTGTTTATACACATATACACACACCAAACATACAAGGAACATCGAAAGAAATAATGGTCCTATCTCTTTTGATCTTTATGCTTCTTCATGGGGCCACCGCAGCTGTTGTCTGGCGATAGAGCGTCCGCCTCACATGTGGAAGGTCGTGGGTTCGATCCCCGGTCGGGTCATTCCAAACACTTGAAAAGTGGAACTAGTACCTTCATCGCTTAGCGCTAAGCGTTTAAAGGATAGCGTTAGGTCTGTTCGGCCCGGTGTCATAATAATGTGATTGGGTGGGGCAGCATACCATGTGTCTGCAGCATAATGCGCCAGTGTGGGACCGCTTAGAAAACTGTCACCAGTAGACATCGTGGTGAATGTCTATAAAACTGTTGAAAGCAACACTAAATACCAAACAACAATACTTTGTGAGGGGTAATTAAATATGCAACATGCCTTATGCCCCCTCTAGCACCAACTTAGTGGTATTATATTTACAAACAATGCTGAATGACCTCAGTGATCGCAAGGAACTAAAATAATAACACTGGGCCAAAGACAGGGCGTTTAACGGCTGACATGCTAATGCGATATTTGATAAGATAACAACTTCCATTTGGAGCGTAGAACGCGGTTAGATAATGTCGGGTGTCAGTGTTATACTAAGTATTGTATAAACTTCGTTACCGTTTTAGAATATATATTGTCAAGATTTAAAATAAATACCAATAAATATGGCAACTTACGTCTTTTTACTTCGTTTTGTCCAATCTTACCCACTACCATAAACACGAATGGGTAGTTAAGTGTCTAAGGTTTAAAGCTAGTATTGCTTTAGGCAGTTGAAACACTAAAACAGCTTTTACGTGGCTTATTTATTTGGTTTGGCTAGACTTAAGCTGCCAGATAATAAGCTCTGCGTATAAGATGCCACTTAACGACCATTTTATTAGAACGTCCGGACACATATCTGCCAGGTTTACTGTAGTACCGGCGGTCCGGACACATATCAACCAGATTTACGGTAGTACCGGCGGTCCGGACACATATCAGCCAGGTTTACTGAAGTACCTGAGGTCCAGACACATATCAGCCAGGTTTACTGAAGTACCTGAGGTCCAGACACATATCAGCCAGGTTAACTGAAGTACCTGAGGTCCAGACACATATCAGCCAGGTTTACTGAAGTACCTGAGGTCCAGACACATATCAGCCAGGTTTACTGAAGTACCTGAGGTCCAGACACATATCAGCCAGGTTTACTGAAGTACCTGAGGTCCAGACACATATCAGCCAGGTTAACTGTAGTACCTGAGGTTCGGACACATATCAGCCAGGTTTACTCTAGTATCGGCAGTCCGGACACATATCAGCCATATTTACTGTAGTTTCGGCGGTCTGGACACATATCAGCCAGGTTTACGGTAGTACCTGAGGTTCGGACACATATCAGCCAGGTTTACGTTAGTACCGGCGGTCCGAACATATATCATCCAGGTTTACTGTAGTACCGGCAGTCCGGACATATACCATCCAGGTTTACTTACACTTATCAGCTAGGTTTACTGTAGTGTCGGCGGTCCGGACACATATCATCTAGGTTTACGGTAGTACCGGCAGTCCAGACATATACCAGCCAGGTTTACTGTAGTATCGGCGGTCCGGACACATATCAGCCAGGATTACTGTAGTATCGGCGGTCCGGACACATATCAGCCAGGTTTACTGTAGTATCGGCGGTCCGGACACATATCAGCCAGGTTAACTGTAGTATCTGCATTACGGACACATATCAGCCAGGTTTGCTGTAGTATCGACGGCCCGGATATATCAGCCAGGTTTACTGTAGTATCGGCGGCCCGGACATATCAGCCAGGTTTACTGTAGTATCGACGGCCCGGATATATCAGCCAGGTTTACTGTAGTATCGGCGGCCCGGACATATCAGCCAGGTTTACTGTAGTATCAGCGGTCCGGACACATATCAGCCAGGTTTACTGTAGTATCTGCATTACGGACACATATCAGCCAGGTTTTACTGTAGTATCGACGGCCCGGATATATCAGCCAGGTTTACTGTAGTATCGACGGCCCGGATATATCAGCCAGGTTTACTGTAGTATCGACGGCCCGGATATATCAGCCAGGTTTACTGTAGTATCGGCGGCCCGGACATATCAGCCAGGTTTACTGTAGTATCAGCGGTCCGGACACATATCAGCCAGGTTTACTGTAGTATCTGCATTACGGACACATATCAGCCAGGTTTACTGTAGTTTCGACGGCCCGGATATATCAGCCAGGTTTACTGTAGTATCGACGGCCCGGATATATCAGCAAGGTTTACTGTAGTATCGACGGCTCGGATATATCAGCCAGATTTACTGTAGTATCGGCGGCCCGGACATATCAGCCAGGTTAACTGTAGTATCTGCGGTACGTTGACCGATCGTTTCCCGAGGAGTTATAGTGCTTATAGTGGAACTACAAAATATCCAAACGGGATCGTCGACACCATGCCGCTAAACGGAGAAAAGAAAATGTAAAAGAAATATAAATGTTTCTGCATACGACTGTTTTATGATAAATATGGTCAAAATGATATATATAAAGTGAAAGTTTATATACAGACAAAGTGGACACAAATTACAACGCAACATGATCTTAGTCAGTGTATGACATACGCATCTTAACCTCTTTGTAACAACGCATTGCGATTTATAAAGGTTTTATATGATTGTTCCTTGCAAGCCAATTTCCTGACAGCTAATTTCCCTGACAGCAGAAATACCACATATTGTTATTAACATGTGTGTATGTGCGTGATTCCGTGTGTATTTTTGTAATATACTCGTATCTTTCCGAATATAAACGCTCAGAAAGCCAATTATAGGGTTTGTAAGGCTTAAGTCTATCCGTGAAAGAAATCGTATACGTTGCCTTAAAAATCAACATTGTTTTATTTATTAAGCTGCTTTTTTGCCATTTGCAGTGCGTGCGTGTTTCATATTTTCTACTGCGTTTAGAAATGTACATTAGTATATATTTCATTTGCTATTCATTCGGGAAATTGATTTAGTCCAAGAACAACCATTTTCCCTCGACATCAACTCCTGTCCGAGGTTATAAATGACAACGGGTGCTGTTTTTCGCTGCCCTGATTACAAATGACACTAGATGATGTTGTTTGTTGTCTTGATTACAAATGACACTAGATGATGTTGTTTGTTGTCTTGATTACAAATGACACTAGGTGATGTTTTTTATTATACACCTGTACATAGAGGACACATCTACTGATGCGTTCATTTCTCTTACAGCATTTGTACACTTTTACTGATGTTTTTATATCTACACTAAAAATACTTTTATTAAAGATGTTTAAAATGTGTTACAGACAACACTGCTTCTTGGTATCGCAAAAAGTTGATAAACTTAACTGAGAGATTGCAATTACAACGCAATTAAATTAACCGGCATAAACACAGACGGGTACGGTTATATTGAATATTGGGTTATTACATCCATAGTATCCTTTCTATGGTACCAGTCCGTGTTTTTAATCATTGTGTAGTGCGTACTTTCGTGTTCCAGCGGATCAACGGCTCCGTTGTTCGCTATTTCGTGTTTGTAGCATGCATGTATGTCAGCAAAGATTAATCCGTGACTGTGATATTTATGTTCTTCTTTTTTTATTCCTTGCTGTAAAATGTAACAGTTGATTGTCTCAGAATGCAAGGTTACGGTAAACTACTTAGTAGCAGATGTGTTTATGTTGTGTTGATCTGGAGCAAATATACTAGCACGAATGTATAGGACATTAAATCAAGGAATAACTACTTAACTCGACATGTTTATCAATCCATTTTCAGCGCATATCTTATTAAGTTTACAGACTGCTGACTGATTTACGAACTGTTCTTCACACATGGAGAACTGTTCCGCAATTTTATTCGAACAGTAACTGTTGTGCAGCAACCATCTTTTATTTATAACTTGGGTAATGGTTATCTGGAATCCGTACAATATATATATATATATATATATATATATATATATATATATATATAACATATTACTAGGCTTTATAAAGGAGCGTACGGGTAGATAACAGGAGTTCAACGAATGAAAAATTAGTATAAAATATAAGAAACTACAGTAACTAATATATAAAATATCATTATGGAAAAAATAGTCCTAAAAATCATTAACGTTTTGAAAACTCCATTAACGTATATAAAACTTCATGAACGTAAATTACGGAAAATTGGTGTTAAAAAAAACATTAATATATCAAAAAATTAATCAACGTATTAAAAACTTTATGAACGGAAAATTAGTGTTAAAATGCATTTCACATTGACACTGCAATATTGTCTTTAATATTGAAATATGTTTCCTCTTATTGGAACAAACTTGGTAAACATGGAAAAACTGTATATCTAATAACAGCGATACTGGATTGTAAACATCAAAAGTAATTCTGATTTACGTAATAAAGTAACAGAAATATCGGTTATCAAAGACCTTTTAAAGTCATAAACATCCCAAGTTTATTTGTCTGGTGTATATTACGCGTTGTGTTTTTCTTTACTTTTCTCTGTTTTTCTTTAATAATGTTTCTAGCTTATTTTGGAGTGTATTGAATGTTTTGTATTCCTCGTGTATGCTTAATTAAATAGCACGTTTCTATATGAATTCTGAGAACGACATTCTAGTCAGACATTAGCACATCGAAATATGAATGCGCTTGCGCAAGACATGTAAGAGATGGGAGTATCACCCCACTGGTTACATTTATATATTCAACCAATCTTACGTAGGGTTCGGGATGGGGCTGGGGTGCACGGAAACAAGGATGACTTCATTTACTCTCTTATTCTTGGAATGAGCTAAACATATGAGCAAATTCATGTATCCTGATTCAGAAGGAATTCAAAGTAGGTGTCACTATTTTATTGTTTTTATTGGCGTCTATAGACAGTTCCCCTAGGCATTAAGAGAACATTTAAAATTAATGAACACTGTTATAGACGAACTTGGAGCAAAGATCATTCAACTTGAAACACTTTCGGTTTATAATCAAATATATATCACGACATTCGCTTGCATTTCCTAATCAAATATTTCTACTATATAGATGTAGGGCAATAAGTCTTTATATATTGCATACAGGAATTTAATTGATAATTCTGTAAAGAAAAGAGAAATAATGTTTTACGGATGATGAAAAACTGAGGTCAAAGTTCGGTTATTTTCTATTTTGAGAAGTTATTTCAAATAATGTTGAATTGTGGTCTAGATAAATCTGCTCCTTCTGTTACTTTTTCCTCTTTTAATTTATTGTCAGATGTGGACAAATAAAATAAATGAACAATATGGGTCATGGATTCCGTTTACCATAAAAAAACAATAAATTGTCTGCCAGAAACTGAACAAAAACCCACATTTCTACAGCACAAGTGTTGACATTTTGATACAGGAAAAGTAATACGAACCAAAGTGTGTCATGTAATATATACATGGTGCAATATATATACATACTATTGCAATTTAAAATAAGAATACGCCTCTGCATATTAATTTCTGTTTGATTGATGTTTTCTTATAATAAAAACATGTCTTGAGAGATTCATAAATCTTCTAAGTACCGGGGACTATCAATAACGCAAAGGAAGGGAATCATTACAGTTATACCAAAAAACAATAAATCTAGACTTTTTATGAAAAACTATAGACCAATCTCACTTCTTAGTTGTGTATACAAAATTGCGTCTAGCACCATAACAAATAGATTAAAATTTGTGCTAAATAAATTAATACATTAAGATCACACTGGTTTTATTGCAGGTAGATATTTAGGTGAAAATACAAGATTTATTTATGACATTAAACATTATGCAGAAAAAAAAAATTAGATGGGCTCATTCTATTGGTTGATTTTGAAATTTTGAAAGAGCATTTGATTCTCTTTCTTGGGCTTTCATCTATAAAGTATTGCATTTTTAAGGGTTGGGAAATCTATCTCTTTGATAAAACTGTTTTTATTAAAATGCAATTTTAGCTGTTAATCAAGGTGGTCATCTATAAGAGATTTTTCACATTTGACGAGGCTGTCGTCAAGGGGACCCAATATCGCCCTACATCTTCATTTTAGGTGCTGAAATTTTAGCTATAAAAATGTGTTAGAGTGTAACTTGACTGTTTTTAAATATTTTAACGTACTAACACATAAGCATTGTTTCCAATATTAACATACACAGAATTACTAGCTTTAAAGTTATACTGGTCAAGGCTGAGTTGTTTTGGTAGGAAAGTATTGTCACCTTACAATCTTATTCATTCCTATTGGTCAACATCTATTTTAAATCAGTCTTGAAAAGAAATTTGGTGTGTAAAGTTGTGTTATGAGCTGTCAGTTTATATCTTTCCTTCAATAATTTATTTAATTTGCAAGCTGCAAGTTTCATAGTAGTTATAAAGTAATTATCTTGTATGTAGTTATTTGGATATTTGGACAATGTACAGTTTATTGTGCCATTTGTGGTAAAGTTATTGTTTTACCGCTTGGAGGTAGTGGTCCTTGATATTTGGAATCTGGAGGATTGAAGGTAGGAACTGTAATTTGTTTTATTTATATTTTAAGCGTTTATAAGTATTTATTTACTGTATTAGTATTAATCAAATGGATTGATAATTGACAAATGATAAATTATAAACTAGAACTGATATGGAGAATTGGCTATGGGTTATTGTGTATATTGTAAATGCCCAAATGCGCTTGTCTATGTTGATATAGATTCGCCCGTATGTCGGCTGGAAACATTTTAGGTTTTTATCCATTTAAGCAATAGCAAGTGGAACAGCGAATATAAATACTATTATCATTATTGTTATCAGGTAAATATACTAGATGTTTGAACAACTGTCTGTATGAAAAGTGTATTGTTGTTATTTTAATTGTTAAAGGTACTTCTTCTAATACATGTACATACATTATATAAACAGGAATTATGTAGTGCTGGAGTGAAAGAGATGAGATGATGGTTGAAGAAATTAGACTCTTTGTACCATATACATGTATATATCCGTATGAATAAGTATCCATTTTATATAATGTGTTTACTATGCAAATGATGATAGCAATGCTAGAATATTGTATATTTTGAATATGTTAATGCATCATTTAACATTGATTAGTAAAAATATGACTATAATATAACATCATGCATTATGATTAAATAAGTTGAATAATATCATGGATATTGAAAATAAAGTTAAATTAATATAAAGCATGAAATTAAGTAATCTGTGATATTATAAATATGATTTTAGTATATGTGTTTTATATGATTTTGAGAAATGTATTTGTATATTTCAGAGATGTTTGTTTCTGTTATTGACCATCTAATCAGTGGAATAAACAGTGTACATAGAGAGCAGTGTTTTTTATTTTACTGACAAAATTTGTTATAGGGTGATCCCGGCTAGCTGTTACCCATACCCCATAACAAGTTGTTTTTTCAGCATTTATTCTTCCAAATCTGAGTATAAATTTAAAAAAAATATTTATACTTTGAATTAAATTGCACGGTAGTAAAAAGGCATGATTAGATAAAAAAGACAAATTCCATTTGAATAGAAAAATGTTAAAATAGTCATGTCTTGATTTTGTTCAATGTCCAAGTGACCATATGTAAGTTTGATATTGCAAAGATCTTACAAACATTAAGACATTGACCACAGGTCAATGGAGCGTATGGAGAGAATGAACAAACGTCCATCCATTGGGACATTCGTTTGTTTGTGTTTAGCGTCGCATTAAACAATTTTCCAGCTATTTCGCAACGGTGGCGTTTCCTTGAGACAGTGTCCTAAATCCTGCAACACTGGAGTTTTATGTCGTAGACACACTAAACTGACACCGTGTCGACCAGACCTAGAAATGCTGAATGCCAAGCGAGGAAGCTTCTAATTTCATTTTTCAAGTTTTTGGTATGATCGGGCCTGTGACCGAATCCACGACATTTTGCATGCAAGGCGCACTTTTACCCATATACCACGCTATGGCTTTGTATTGGAACATAGGTCAGTACGTAACACTAGGACCTCTGATCAGCGTTGAAATAAACGGACTGATATCCTATGTATGTGCTGACTTCATACTGACGCGGTGTTACTACGTAGTGTTTACATGTTTACTGGGGTACTAAGTTGCACTGGCATCTGTATTACAATGCCGTCGTATAAGACCGTAAAGGGTTCTATAGTTATCCCAAAATAAGGTTTGACAAGTTCTTTTACAGTAAAGTGATTAACCTTTGCTCCGCCGGCAAACACATGACTACAGATTGATTTTAGCGCACTGACTTCCTGCAGGCTAATATCAAATTATGATTGGCAGCTTCATCCTAGCGTTTTCTTTATCTGAACTTAAAACATTTGTATCAAAGTGATGCTGATTGATGTGTTTATCATTTTGCATTATTAGTTATTTCTTAATTTTGTTCTGAATTCAAACTATTACGTATTGAAAAAAAAGTTTCAATTTTTCACGAGCTTAAGAAGTATTTTATATAATTTTCTATAGTTGGTTTTCATATATTTTTTATTAATCAATAATTATATTTCGCTGTATACTTACAATTGAATTTCGCTGATAACACTAACATTACCTTTTCATTAAAAAAAATAATAGGCCTTCTCACTTAACGGGTCGATGAAATGTATACATTATTGTTATGATCTGTATTTCTGTACGTGCTATATTCCACAAGAGGATTCAAATGTCTATAAAAGCGCTATTTGTCCTCTTTATGAATTTGATTTTTTCGACCAGTTAAATATCGATACAAGTAGGTATAGTAATATAGGTGATGTTTACGTCACAGGTGATCTGAATGCCAGAACAGGTAAAAGGTCAGACACGGTTGATAACATAAACCTACAACGGTATGTTAATATGCCACAGAGCGACATTCACGTGCAAGATATCCCTTCACGGTCATCTCACGATAATATTTGTAATAGCTTTGGGAACAAATTGTTAAGCCTTTGTAAAGAAAACGGACTAAGTATTGTTAACGGCCGCCTTGAAGAAGGTAATTTTACGTGTCATTATTTAAATCGTAACAGGGTAGCTGCACGTGTTGTCGATTATGTTATTACAAATTTTAACAATTTTCCATGTATAAATAATATAAACGTTTTTGACTTGACCGAGTTCTCAGACCATTGTCCTATCCATTTTTCATTAAATTTTGATAATTTACAGATGTATAAAACTGATAATTTAACTTATGAAAAAATAGTATGGGACAACTCTGACCCACAGGTGTTTCAAAACATATTAGAGGAACAAAAATACTTATTTGATGAAATATCCCAGAAGTTGATATCAAACAGCATTGATATTAACTCGTGTATAGAGATTTTTTCTGAAATAGTATATAACATTTGTTTTAAGACGAACGGACGTACTTTTAATAGCAGCCCAAAACGTAAGCTTATTAAAAAGGTATCTTGGTTTAATGATGAATGTAAAAATCTTAAAATTTTATTTTATAACAATAAGAGACTTTATAAAATGGATCCTACGGAAGATAATAGATTTCGTTTACTAACTAGTAGAAATGATTTTGCGAAAGCAAAGAGAAAAGCAAACTATGTTTATTTTAAAAAAGAAAAAACAAATTTGTCAAAATTAAGCAAAAGTAATACACGTCAATTTTGGAAATATATTAAAAAATATCAAACAAAAAAAGGTAAAAATTATTCTGATATTAATTTGAATTAATTTTTCGAGCATTTTAAAAATCTCTCAAATACAGCTCATAGCCAGTTTAACCCAGATGATGATATAAATATAGACAGAGAGTCTTTGGATATAGCTGAAATGGATTGTTATTTCACTATTGCTGAAATAAAAAATACTATTTCATCAATGAAACGCCATAAAAGTTGCGATTTTAGTAATAATGTAGCTGACTTTTTTTATCGATTCAAAAGACTTTATTTCACCGTATCTTGTTCAAATATTTAGTAATATATACGACACTGGAAATTATCCGGACTGTTGGGGAAAAGGTGTAATTATTCCTATACATAAAAAGGGCGAGCGATTTAACTAATCCGTCCAATTATCGTGGCATTACTTTAACAAATATAATGTCAAAAATATTCTCTCCCACCCTGCGTAATAGAATAAATAAATGGTGCGAGGCGGAACACACTTTTAACGAGGCACAATTCGGCTTTCGCGATAGTCATAGTACTACAGATTGTATATTTATTTTGCATTCAATAATTCAAAAGGTTTTGATAAAAAAATCAAAATTATATTGTATTTTCGTGGATTATATGAAGGCGTTCGATACCGTTATTCACGATGCCCTTTGGATTAAGCTAGTCCAATCCGGTATAAGTTGTAAGATGGTTAGCATAATTAAAGCAATTTACGGCAACGTTAAATCATGTGTTGAGTTAAATGATTTGTCGTTCTCAAATTTCTTTGATGTATCGCTAGGTTTAAAACAAGGGGAACCACTCTCTCCGCTTCTGTTTATTCTTTTTGTTAACGATATAAGCACTACTATTGATCTTAATGAACTAACTGACAAAGATGTAGAACAGTTATCTTTATATAAGTAACTTTTTGCTGATGACATAGCATTGTTTACAACAAATCCACTAAGTTTACAAAAACAAATTGATAATTTATTTCAATATTCAACAAAATGGGGATTAAAAATAAATGTAGATAAAACAAAAATTTGTATCTTTGAAAAAAGAAAACAACATAACCATGAATGGTTTATAAATAATGAAAAAAATAGAAATTGTTGATAATTTCTGCTACTTGGGTATTAAATTCCATTACACTGGAAATATGTCACATGCTGTAAAGGCATTATCAGATCAAGCACTCAGAGCATATAACAGTTTATTTTCAGTATCCGCTAGGGTTAAATTAGATATCAAAACTAAATTATCTTTATTTGATTCTATGGTTGTGCCAATTTTATTATACGGATCGGAAATTTGGGGTATTTATGAAAATAAGGAATTAGATAAATTACATATTAAGTTTAGCAAACGCATCTTAGGTGTTAAACCACAAACTCCTAACGTCGCTGTATTAGGTGAACTAGGGAGATTTCCATTATCTGTTATCTGTAAACAACTTGCTATAAGCTATTGGACAAAAGCTATGAAAAAAAACAATTCTATTCAATTTAAAGTTTTTAATGAACAATGTACTTTACAAAATACCAGCTGTTGGGGTGGTAGTATGCACATGCTTTTAAATCGACTGGGTTTTGGAGATATTTGGTTGAATTTCAGTTTAAACGCAAATTATTTCTCCGTGTTAAAACAAAGGATTTGTGATCAGTATTTACAAAATTGGAATACATCTCTTCAAAATATGCCCAAATTAGACTATTTAAGAAAATTTAAAACATGTTTTGAATATGAATTTTACTTGGATTTTATTCCAAATGAAACAAACCGTAAAAAATTAACAAGATTTAGACTGAGTGCGCATAATTTAGAAATTGAAACTGGGAGATACACAAATGTACAAAGGGAAAATCGTTTTTGTAGAGTATGTAATGGGGGGCTGGTTGAATCGGAGTATCATTTTCTATTATGTTGTCCTACATATAGAACAATCAGAAGTATAGTACCACTATTAAACATAGTGCTTTTCCAAATATTAATAGTTTTAAAAACATTATGTCATCAAGGAATAAAAAAAGTATTTGCAATCTGGCAAAATTTATAACCGAAGCTCAAAAGCTAAGGCAAGAAACTTTAAACAATTTGACTATGCGATGCTATTTAGATTGGACCTTAAAGGAAAGACATTGGCAAAACGTGTGCAATATATATGAAGTGTGAGCAGTACATATATAAAATGATCTTTATGGCCGTATGTGATGATATTTTTCCTTAAAGATCGACCAATATTAATTAATTTAGCTAAATTCTTTATGATATTGTAGCGAGAAAAAAAAACATCCGTACAAAAAAGACAGCAGAAATTATTTACTTTTAGAACTGTCTCACAAACGTGATGGCGGAACCGACTAATTGAAAATAGAAAATAGTGATTTGAAACTCAATTTTAACTCCAAACTTAAAATAATATGTTTATACATGATACACTTCAGTCAACAATATTAGGAAATTTCGAAACAAATGGTAAATTCTCATTGACACTATTGCTAAAATATAAACTAAATGAATCTATTAAACATTTAAACCGATAGATTAACAGGAGTAAATAGGTAAGAAATTTCAACATTTTCTTGAAAGAGTAAAGAAAGCGGATTATTTATAATTATATTATAATAAATGAATTTTGTATTATTTTTTGTCTTTATAAATATTCTTTACTCGATTAAAGTAATTTAAGTCAATTATTATGTCAATATGCGAAAACATGATAGTTAACAACGCGAGTCACGTAATAATTATATATAAAACCGCCAGTTGAAAAGAAGTTTAGAATTGCACTGTTTACCTGTATTTTTCGAATGGACTGAAAACAACTGACAAATGGCCTTATAGTAAATTTTAAGGTACTGATAATGTGCAGAAATATTCCATTCAGTACATGTCAGCATATTTAAGTATCGATCAAGTGCTGATATTGTCATTTTAAGTGTTTTTCAGAGTTCCTTGTGTTTTGATGTAACCATTGCAATAAAATATACTGAATTTTATCATCCTTCTAAGCTTCTTAGGTGTATCTTAAATTTATCATATTTAGAACGAAGGAAGCTGGTCTAATTTGTAGATAGCGGTAAGTCAAAAGACTTACACATAATGCAATCTAAACACAGTTTGAGCATTTCCAAAACGCTATTTTAACATGCAAATAACAACAGCATAATTGCCATTAGAAATGGATTGTCCCGAAATTGTATTTTTGGCATCACCTCTCAGTTTTCTAAGTAGTTGAATTTATCTGCATTAGGCAATGTCCCAGTGTTCTCAATAGTTGTTTCTAATGAGCCCAAAGCTCTTTCCGTTTTATTTTATCACCACTTAAAGTTTTACTCACAGTTTCGGAAGTTTGACATATTGATATCTTGGCGTTCTTGTTGGCGATACTGGTCATCTTCATATTGATGTATCTGTTTTTCTTCAGTAATTTTTGTATTTGAGACTGCAACTGAACCATAGTACCAAGTTTCTCGTCAAATTCGATTCATTTGATTTTAACTGATAAGCGCCACTTAGTAGATAAAATTATCAAATCATGTGAAATGCGTGGTCCAGTGATATAGCATCAGGCCTATGATCACAGGGTCGTGGGTTCGATTCCCTACCATGGCTGTAATTATGTTGTATTCTTGAGTAAGGTATTTTTTTCGTATATACGCTGAGTACTGATCGTACCCAAGATGATTTCGAGCGTGATTTGTCTAAGATGAAATAATTTGTTTCACAATCGAAGTAAAATAATAAGTTTAAACTTAACCAAATCTTACAGTTGGTATGCACCGTTGAACTAACAGTGAAACTTATCTTCCAATAGTTAAAGTCTGTGAATTATTAATTTAGACTTTTTAGGTATTTTATAGTAAGAAAATTGTTTTAATCAACACAATGTTACTCAACCAAACCGTAATGATTCAACGGTTCATCAACCATCTTGTAAGTTTCATTCGTAAAATGAATCACTAAAAGCTGTGAAATTGAAATAGTCTCGAGATAATAACGTGAGAACCTATGTGAGGATACGTATCGCTGGCCAGACTGAAATCATTTTGAAATTATTTCGTGTTTCGATATCTAACGTGAAACCCATAGCCTTTGTAGCCGACATTTCGCACTAAGATATCAAAATACAAAACACCAGACCGCTGTAGGTGTAAGCCCACCGTTGAGTTTTGTTCTTTATTCTATAGTAAACACCAGAACGCTGTAGGTGTAAGCCTACCGTTGAGTTTTGTTCTTTATTCTATAGTAAACACCAGACCGCTGTAGGTGTAAGCCCACCGTTGAGTTTTGTTCTTTATTCCATAGTAAACACCAGACCGCTGTAGGTGTAAGCCCACCGTTGAGTTTTGTTCTTTATTCTATAGTAAACACCAGACCGCTGTAGGTGTAAGCCCACCGTTGAGTTTTGTTCTTTATTCCATAGTAAACACCAGACCGCTGTAGGTGTAAGCCCACCGTTGAGTTTTGTTCTTTATTCTATAGTAAACACCAGACCGCTGTAGGTGTAAGCCCACCGTTGAGTTTTGTTCTTTATTCCATAGTAAACACCAGACCGCTGTAGGTGTAAGCCCAGCGTTGAGTTTTGTTCTTTATTCCATAGCAAACACCAGACCGCTGTAGGTGTAAGCCCAGCGTTGAGTTTTGTTCTTTATTCCATAGTAAACACCAGACCGCTGTAGGTGTAAGCCCAGCGTTGAGTTTTGTTCTTTATTCCATAGCAAACACCAGACCGCTGTAGGTGTAAGCCCACCGTTGAGTTTTGTTCTTTATTCTATAGTAAACACCAGACCGCTGTAGGTGTAAGCCCACCGTTGAGTTTTGTTCTTTATTCCATAGCAAACACCAGACCGCTGTAGGTGTAAGCCCAGCGTTGAGTTTTGTTCTTTATTCCATAGCAAACACCAGACCGCTGTAGGTGTAAGCCCAGCGTTGAGTTTTGTTCTTTATTCCATAGCAAACACCAGACCGCTGTAGGTGTAAGCCCAGCGTTGAGTTTTGTTCTTTATTCCATAGCAAACACCAGACCGCTGTAGGTGTAAGCCCACCGTTGAGTTTTGTTCTTTATTCCATAGTAAACACCAGACCGCAGTAGGTGTAAGCCCACCGTTGAGTTTTGTTCTTTATTCCATAGCAAACACCAGACCGCTGTAGGTGTAAGCCCACCGTTGAGTTTTGTTCTTTATTACATAGTAAACACCAGACCGCTGTAGGTGTAAGCCCACCGTTGAGTTTTGTTCTTTATTCTATAGTAAACACCAGACCGCTGTAGGTGTAAGCCCACCGTTGAGTTTTGTTCTTTATTCTATAGTTAACACCAGACCGCTGTAGGTGTAAGCCCACCGTTGAGTTTTGTTCTTTATTCCATAGCAAACACCAGACAGCTGTAGGTGTAAGCCCACCGTTGAGTTTTGTTCTTTATTACATAGTAAACACCAGACCGCTGTAGGTGTAAGCCCACCGTTGAGTTTTGTTCTTTATTCTATAGTAAACACCAGACCGCTGTAGGTGTAAGCCCACCGTTGAGTTTTGTTCTTTATTACATAGTAAACACCAGACCGCTGTAGGTGTAAGCCCACCGTTGAGTTTTGTTCTTTATTCCATAGTAAACACCAGACCGCTGTAGGTGTAAGCCCAGCGTTGAGTTTTGTTCTTTATTCCATAGTAAACACCAGACCGCTGTAGGTGTAAGCCCACCGTTGAGTTTTGTTCTTTATTCTATAGTAAACACCAGAACGCTGTAGGTGTAAGCCTACCGTTGAGTTTTGTTCTTTATTCTATAGTAAACACCAGACCGCTGTAGGTGTAAGCCCACCGTTGAGTTTTGTTCTTTATTCCATAGTGAACACCAGACCGCTGTAGGTGTAAGCCCAGCGTTGAGTTTTGTTCTTTATTCCATAGTGAACACCAGACCGCTGTAGGTGTAAGCCCAGCGTTGAGTTTTGTTCTTTATTCTATAGTAAACATCAGACCGCTGTAGGTGTAAGCCCACCGTTGAGTTTTGTTCTTTATTCTATAGTAAACACCAGAACGCTGTAGGTGTAAGCCTACCGTTGAGTTTTGTTTTTTATTCTATAGTAAACACCAGACCGCTGTAGGTGTAAGCCCACCGTTGAGTTTTGTTCTTTATTCCATAGTGAACACCAGACCGCTGTAGGTGTAAGCCCAGCGTTGAGTTTTGTTCTTTATTCTATAGTAAACACCAGACCGCTGTAGGTGTAAGCCCACCGTTGAGTTTTGTTCTTTATTCTATAGTAAACACCAGACCGCTGTAGGTGTAAGCCCACGGTTGAGTTTTGTTCTTTATTCTATAGTAAACACCAGAACGCTGTAGGTGTAAGCCCACCGTTGAGTTTTGTTCTTTATTCTATAGTAAACACCAGACCGCTGTAGGTGTAAGCCCAGCGTTGAGTTTTGTTCTTTATTCCATAGCAAACACCAGACCGCTGTAGGTGTAAGCCCACCGTTGAGTTTTGTTCTTTATAACATAGTAAACACCAGACCGCTGTAGGTGTAAGCCCACCGTTGAGTTTTGTTCTTTATTCCATAGTAAACACCAGACCGCTGTAGGTGTAAGCCCACCGTTGGGTTTTGTTCTTTATTCTATAGTAAACACCAGACCGCTGTAGGTGTAAGCCCACCGTTGAGTTTTGTTCTTTATTCCATAGCAAACACCAGACCGCTGTAGGTGTAAGCCCACCGTTGAGTTTTGTTCTTTATTACATAGTAAACACCAGACCGCTGTAGGTGTAAGCCCACCGTTGAGTTTTGTTCTTTATTCCATAGCAAACACCAAACCGCTGTAGGTGTAAGCCCACCGTTGAGTTTTGTTCTTTATTCTATAGTAAACACCAGACCGCTGTAGGTGTAAGCCCAGCGTTGAGTTTTGTTCTTTATTCTATAGTAAACTCCAGACCGCTGTAGGTGTAAGCCCACCGTTGAGTTTTGTTCTTTATTCTATAGTAAACTCCAGACCGCTGTAGGTGTAAGCCCACCGTTGAGTTTTGTTCTTTATTCCATAGTGAACACCAGACCGCTGTAGGTGTAAGCCCACCGTTGAGTTTTGTTCTTTATTCCATAGTAAACACCAGACCGCTGTAGGTGTAAGCCCACCGTTGAGTTTTGTTCTTTATTCCATAGTAAACACCAGACCGCTGTAGGTGTAAGCCCACCGTTGAGTTTTGTTCTTTATTCCATAGCAAACACCAGACCGCTGTAGGTGTAAGCCCACCGTTGAGTTTTGTTCTTTATTCCATAGTGAACACCAGACCGCTGTAGGTGTAAGCCCAGCGTTGAGTTTTGTTCTTTATTCCATAGTAAACACCAGACCGCTGTAGGTGTAAGCCCACCGTTGAGTTTTGTTCTTTATTCTATAGTAAACACCAGACCGCTGTAGGTGTAAGCCCAGCGTTGAGTTTTGTTCTTTATTACATAGTAAACACCAGACCGCTGTAGGTGTAAGCCCACCGTTGAGTTTTGTTCTTTATTACATAGTAAACACCAGACCGCTGTAGGTGCAAGCCCACCGTTGAGTTTTGTTCTTTATTCCATAGTAAACACCAGACCGCTGTAGGTGTAAGCCCAGCGTTGAGTTTTGTTCTTTATTCTATAGTAAACACCAGACCGCTGTAGGTGTAAGCCCAGCGTTGAGTTTTGTTCTTTATTCTATAGTAAACACCAGACCGCTGTAGGTGTAAGCCCACCGTTGAGTTTTGTTCTTTATTACATAGTAAACACCAGACCGCTGTAGGTGTAAGCCCACCGTTGAGTTTTGTTCTTTATTCCATAGTAAACACCAGACCGCTGTAGGTGTAAGCCCAGCGTTGAGTTTTGTTCTTTATTACATAGTAAACACCAGATCGCTGTAGGTGTAAGCCCACCGTTGAGTTTTGTTCTTTATTCTATAGTAAACACCAGACCGCTGTAGGTGTAAGCCCACCGTTGAGTTTTGTTCTTTATTCTATAGTAAACACCAGACCGCTGTAGGTGTAAGCCCACCGTTGAGTTTTGTTCTTTATTCCATAATAAACACCAGACCGCTGTAGGTGTAAGCCCAGCGTTGAGTTTTGTTCTTTATTACATAGTAAACACCAGACCGCTGTAGGTGTAAGCCCACCGTTGAGTTTTGTTCTTTATTCCATAGTAAACACCAGACCGCTGTAGGTGTAAGCCCAGCGTTGAGTTTTGTTCTTTATTACATAGTAAACACCAGACCGCTGTAGGTGTAAGCCCACCGTTGAGTTTTGTTCTTTATTCCATAGTAAACACCAGACCGCTGTAGGTGTAAGCCCACCGTTGAGTTTTGTTCTTTATTCTATAGTAAACACCAGACCGCTGTAGGTGTAAGCCCACCGTTGAGTTTTGTTCTTTATTCTATAGTAAACACCAGACCGCTGTAGGTGTAAGCCCAGCGTTGAGTTTTGTTCTTTATTCCATAGTAAACTCCAGACCGCTGTAGGTGTAAGCCCACCGTTGAGTTTTGTTCTTTATTCCATAGTAAACACCAGACCGCTGTAGGTGTAAGCCCACCGTTGAGTTTTGTTCTTTATTCTATAGTAAACACCAGACCGCTGTAGGTGTAAGCCCAGCGTTGAGTTTTGTTCTTTATTACATAGCAAACACCAGACCGCTGTAGGTGTAAGCCCACCGTTGAGTTTAGTTCTTTATTCCATAGTAAACACCAGACCGCTGTAGGTGTAAGCCCACCGTTGAGTTTTGTTCTTTATTCTATAGTAAACACCAGACCGCTGTAGGTGTAAGCCCACCGTTGAGTTTTGTTCTTTATTCTATAGTAAACACCAGACCGCTGTAGGTGTAAGCCCAGCGTTGAGTTTTGTTCTTTATTCCATAGTAAACACCAGACCGCTGTAGGTGTAAGCCCAGCGTTGAGTTTTGTTCTTTATTCCATAGTAAACTCCAGACCGCTGTAGGTGTAAGCCCACCGTTGAGTTTTGTTCTTTATTCTATAGTAAACACCAGACCGCTGTAGGTGTAAGCCCAGCGTTGAGTTTTGTTCTTTATTCCATAGTAAACACCAGACCGCTGTAGGTGTAAGCCCACCGTTGAGTTTTGTTCTTTATTCTATAGTAAACACCAGACCGCTGTTGGTGTAAGCCCAGCGTTGAGTTTTGTTCTTTATTCCATAGTAAACTCCAGACCGCTGTAGGTGTAAGCCCACCGTTGAGTTTTGTTCTTTATTCCATAGTAAACTCAAGACCGCTGGAAGTGTAAGCCCACCGTTGAGTTTTGTTCTTTATTCCATAGTAAACTCCAGACCGCTGTAGGTGTAAGCCCAGCGTTGAGTTTTGTTCTTTATTCCATAGTAAACTCCAGACCGCTGTAGTTGTAAGCCCAGCGTTGAGTTTTGTGCTTTATTCCATAGTAAACTCCAGACCGCTGTAGGTGTAAGCCCAGCGTTGAGTTTTGTTCTTTATTCCATAGTAAACTCCAGACCGCTGTAGTTGTAAGCCCAGCGTTGAGTTTTGTTCTTTATTCCATAATAAACTCCAGACCGCTGTAGGTGTAAGCCCAGCGTTTAGTTTTGTTCTTTATTCCATAGTAAACTCCAGACCGCTGTAGGTGTAAGCCCAGCGTTGAGTTTTGTTCTTTATTCCATAGTAAACACCAGACCGCTGTAGGTGTAAGCCCAGCGTTGAGTTTTATTCTTTATTCCATAGTAAACACCAGACCGCTGTAGTTGTAAGCCCAGCGTTGAGTTTTGTTCTTTATTCCATAGTAAACTCCAGACCGCTGTAGGTGTAAGCCCAGCGTTGAGTTTTGTTCTTTATTCCATAGTAAACTCCAGACCGCTGTAGGTGTAAGCCCACCGTTGAGTTTTGTTCTTTATTCTATAGTAAACACCAGACCGCTGTAGGTGTAAGCCCAGCGTTGAGTTTTGTTCTTTATTCCATAGTAAACTCCAGACCGCTGTAGGTGTAAGCCCACCGTTGAGTTTTGTTCTTTATTCCATAGTAAACACCAGACCGCTGTAGGTGTAAGCCCAGCGTTGAGTTTTGTTCTTTATTCCATAGTAAACACCAGACCGCTGTAGGTGTAAGCCCACCGTTGAGTTTTGTTCTTTATTTTATAGTAAACACCAGACCGCTGTTGGTGTAAGCCCAGCGTTGAGTTTTGTTCTTTATTCCATAGCAAACACCAGACCGCTGTAGGTGTAAGCCCACCGTTGAGTTTTGTTCTTTATTACATAGTAAACACCAGACCGCTGTAGGTGTAAGCCCACCGTTGAGTTTTGTTCTTTATTCCATAGCAAACACCAAACCGCTGTAGGTGTAAGCCCACCGTTGAGTTTTGTTCTTTATTCTATAGTAAACACCAGACCGCTGTAGGTGTAAGCCCAGCGTTGAGTTTTGTTCTTTATTCTATAGTAAACTCCAGACCGCTGTAGGTGTAAGCCCACCGTTGAGTTTTGTTCTTTATTCTATAGTAAACTCCAGACCGCTGTAGGTGTAAGCCCACCGTTGAGTTTTGTTCTTTATTCCATAGTGAACACCAGACCGCTGTAGGTGTAAGCCCACCGTTGAGTTTTGTTCTTTATTCCATAGTAAACACCAGACCGCTGTAGGTGTAAGCCCACCGTTGAGTTTTGTTCTTTATTCCATAGTAAACACCAGACCGCTGTAGGTGTAAGCCCACCGTTGAGTTTTGTTCTTTATTCCATAGCAAACACCAGACCGCTGTAGGTGTAAGCCCACCGTTGAGTTTTGTTCTTTATTCCATAGTGAACACCAGACCGCTGTAGGTGTAAGCCCAGCGTTGAGTTTTGTTCTTTATTCCATAGTAAACACCAGACCGCTGTAGGTGTAAGCCCACCGTTGAGTTTTGTTCTTTATTCTATAGTAAACACCAGACCGCTGTAGGTGTAAGCCCAGCGTTGAGTTTTGTTCTTTATTACATAGTAAACACCAGACCGCTGTAGGTGTAAGCCCACCGTTGAGTTTTGTTCTTTATTACATAGTAAACACCAGACCGCTGTAGGTGCAAGCCCACCGTTGAGTTTTGTTCTTTATTCCATAGTAAACACCAGACCGCTGTAGGTGTAAGCCCAGCGTTGAGTTTTGTTCTTTATTCTATAGTAAACACCAGACCGCTGTAGGTGTAAGCCCAGCGTTGAGTTTTGTTCTTTATTCTATAGTAAACACCAGACCGCTGTAGGTGTAAGCCCACCGTTGAGTTTTGTTCTTTATTACATAGTAAACACCAGACCGCTGTAGGTGTAAGCCCACCGTTGAGTTTTGTTCTTTATTCCATAGTAAACACCAGACCGCTGTAGGTGTAAGCCCAGCGTTGAGTTTTGTTCTTTATTACATAGTAAACACCAGATCGCTGTAGGTGTAAGCCCACCGTTGAGTTTTGTTCTTTATTCTATAGTAAACACCAGACCGCTGTAGGTGTAAGCCCACCGTTGAGTTTTGTTCTTTATTCTATAGTAAACACCAGACCGCTGTAGGTGTAAGCCCACCGTTGAGTTTTGTTCTTTATTCCATAATAAACACCAGACCGCTGTAGGTGTAAGCCCAGCGTTGAGTTTTGTTCTTTATTACATAGTAAACACCAGACCGCTGTAGGTGTAAGCCCACCGTTGAGTTTTGTTCTTTATTCCATAGTAAACACCAGACCGCTGTAGGTGTAAGCCCAGCGTTGAGTTTTGTTCTTTATTACATAGTAAACACCAGACCGCTGTAGGTGTAAGCCCACCGTTGAGTTTTGTTCTTTATTCCATAGTAAACACCAGACCGCTGTAGGTGTAAGCCCACCGTTGAGTTTTGTTCTTTATTCTATAGTAAACACCAGACCGCTGTAGGTGTAAGCCCACCGTTGAGTTTTGTTCTTTATTCTATAGTAAACACCAGACCGCTGTAGGTGTAAGCCCAGCGTTGAGTTTTGTTCTTTATTCCATAGTAAACTCCAGACCGCTGTAGGTGTAAGCCCACCGTTGAGTTTTGTTCTTTATTCCATAGTAAACACCAGACCGCTGTAGGTGTAAGCCCACCGTTGAGTTTTGTTCTTTATTCTATAGTAAACACCAGACCGCTGTAGGTGTAAGCCCAGCGTTGAGTTTTGTTCTTTATTACATAGCAAACACCAGACCGCTGTAGGTGTAAGCCCACCGTTGAGTTTAGTTCTTTATTCCATAGTAAACACCAGACCGCTGTAGGTGTAAGCCCACCGTTGAGTTTTGTTCTTTATTCTATAGTAAACACCAGACCGCTGTAGGTGTAAGCCCACCGTTGAGTTTTGTTCTTTATTCTATAGTAAACACCAGACCGCTGTAGGTGTAAGCCCAGCGTTGAGTTTTGTTCTTTATTCCATAGTAAACACCAGACCGCTGTAGGTGTAAGCCCAGCGTTGAGTTTTGTTCTTTATTCCATAGTAAACTCCAGACCGCTGTAGGTGTAAGCCCACCGTTGAGTTTTGTTCTTTATTCTATAGTAAACACCAGACCGCTGTAGGTGTAAGCCCAGCGTTGAGTTTTGTTCTTTATTCCATAGTAAACACCAGACCGCTGTAGGTGTAAGCCCACCGTTGAGTTTTGTTCTTTATTCTATAGTAAACACCAGACCGCTGTTGGTGTAAGCCCAGCGTTGAGTTTTGTTCTTTATTCCATAGTAAACTCCAGACCGCTGTAGGTGTAAGCCCACCGTTGAGTTTTGTTCTTTATTCCATAGTAAACTCAAGACCGCTGGAAGTGTAAGCCCACCGTTGAGTTTTGTTCTTTATTCCATAGTAAACTCCAGACCGCTGTAGGTGTAAGCCCAGCGTTGAGTTTTGTTCTTTATTCCATAGTAAACTCCAGACCGCTGTAGTTGTAAGCCCAGCGTTGAGTTTTGTGCTTTATTCCATAGTAAACTCCAGACCGCTGTAGGTGTAAGCCCAGCGTTGAGTTTTGTTCTTTATTCCATAGTAAACTCCAGACCGCTGTAGTTGTAAGCCCAGCGTTGAGTTTTGTTCTTTATTCCATAATAAACTCCAGACCGCTGTAGGTGTAAGCCCAGCGTTTAGTTTTGTTCTTTATTCCATAGTAAACTCCAGACCGCTGTAGGTGTAAGCCCAGCGTTGAGTTTTGTTCTTTATTCCATAGTAAACACCAGACCGCTGTAGGTGTAAGCCCAGCGTTGAGTTTTGTTCTTTATTCCATAGTAAACTCCAGACCGCTGTAGGTGTAAGCCCAGCGTTGAGTTTTGTTCTTTATTCCATAGTAAACTCCAGACCGCTGTAGGTGTAAGCCCACCGTTGAGTTTTGTTCTTTATTCTATAGTAAACACCAGACCGCTGTAGGTGTAAGCCCAGCGTTGAGTTTTGTTCTTTATTCCATAGTAAACTCCAGACCGCTGTAGGTGTAAGCCCACCGTTGAGTTTTGTTCTTTATTCCATAGTAAACACCAGACCGCTGTAGGTGTAAGCCCAGCGTTGAGTTTTGTTCTTTATTCCATAGTAAACACCAGACCGCTGTAGGTGTAAGCCCACCGTTGAGTTTTGTTCTTTATTTTATAGTAAACACCAGACCGCTGTTGGTGTAAGCCCAGCGTTGAGTTTTGTTCTTTATTCCATAGCAAACACCAGACCGCTGTAGGTGTAAGCCCAGCGTTGAGTTTTGTTCTTTATTCCATAGCAAACACCAGACCGCTGTAGGTGTAAGCCCAGCGTTGAGTTTTGTTCTTTATTCCATAGTAAACTCCAGACCGCTGTAGGTGTAAGCCTACCGTTGAGTTTTGTTCTTTATTCCATATTAAACACCAGACCGCTGTAGGTGTAAGCCCACAGTTGAGTTTTGTTCTTTATTCTATAGTAAACACCAGACCGCAGTAGGTGTAAGCCCACCGTTGAGTTTTGTTCTTTATTCTATAGTAAACACCAGACCGCTGTAGGTGTAAGCCCTCCGTTGAGTTTTGTTCTTTGTTCCATAGTAAACACCAGACCGCTGTAGGTGTAAGCCCAGCGTTGAGTTTTGTTCTTTGTTCCATAGTAAACACCAGACCGCTGTAGGTGTAAGCCCACCGTTGAGTTTTGTTCTTTATTCCATAGTAAACACCAGACCGCTGTTGGTGTAAGCCCACCGTTGAGTTTTGTTCTTTATTCCATAGTAAACACCAGACCGCTGTAGGTGTAAGCCCACCGTTGAGTTTTGTTCTTTATTCCATAGTAAACACCAGACCGCTGTAGGTGTAAGCCCACCGTTGAGTTTTGTTCTTTATTCTATAGTAAACACCAGACCGCTGTAGGTGTAAGCCCACCGTTGAGTTTTGTTCTTTATTCCATAGTAAACACCAAACCGCTGTAGGTGTAAGCCCACCGTTGAGTTTTGTTCTTTATTCTTTAGTAAACACCAGACCGCTGTAGGTGTAAGCCCACCGTTGAGTTTTGTTCTTTATTCTATAGTAAACACCAGACCGCTGTAGGTGTAAGCCCACCGTTGAGTTTTGTTCTTTATTCCATAGCAAACACCAGACCGCTGTAGGTGTAAGCCCAGCGTTGAGTTTTATTCTTTATTCTATAGTAAACACCAGACCGCTGTAGGTGTAAGCCCACCGTTGAGTTTTGTTCTTTATTCTATAGTAAACAAAAAGGTTTGTATACTTGTCATTCATAAAGCAACCAAAATGAAAGAAGTGGATCTTTCATTTTATTGTTTGTCAACCTCTGCACAGTATGGGTCCTGTGGCATATAAGATTTTTTTGTTTAGCGTGTACACTATTGATGACAAAGTAATGGTCGTTTGAAATCATGTATGCATACACCATTTGCCACACATCATTTTTTTCTAAATTCACAGTAATTATAAACAAGACAATGCTTTCAACATGTTTAAAATACATCAATAATGCAATATAAATAAAGAGCATTAAAATAAGGAAACTGCATTTTTTTAAGGAGGAGAAATATTATTTATAACCACAATCATGCGACTACCCCACGAAAGCTTTTCCTGTTTCTAATGGCGGTACTATGTCTGTATCGTTGCTGTTAATAGTTCGTCTCACTTCACCATTAAAGTTCCCATCAATTCATATTGTAACAATATTGTGAAACAAAATAGTGAAAAATCAAAATCTGCAGCATCTATCTAGACTCAAATTCTTCAATGCTTCAAAATCTGCAATGTTACGGTTTTGTGACGTTTATCTATTTATGAAGTTACAATATGTCAACAAATCTGCCAGAATACGAAGTGCTTGAAATCTAATATTTACTTCAGATTTTCTGTCAATTTCCGAAGTGATACTATTTCAGCAATTCACCTACGATGAGATACGACATATCTAAAATAACATGGAAGTGCCTAAAATACGGTATCATCATTAAATTTTCTGAGGTGATTTTTAGCATATTAACTATATAATACATGGTAAAAACAAATTAATCACTGCAATAGAAAGTCCATAATAACGAAAATGGGATTATAGTTCTACTACTACTTCCTATATCTCATCCTAAGTATTTAAGGGAGATAATAGTGACATGATTCCTATTCCTTTTACACCACTACAAACATTTCCCATAGGGCTGTATTGTAACATGTATGTCTGGAAACACAGTGAAAACTCCCAGTCTGCAGCATGTGTTTGTGCTTGAATCATTCATTGATTCAACTTCTGCAATTATAAAATAAAAACACATTTAGAAGTTGTTTCTATAAGAATTCAATGGTTTTATGATACATATAAATTTCCATTCTGTTGCCACCAGGTGGCGCTTACGCATTGACCTCTATCTCAACGCTTGAACCCTGAGATTTGATTTGGTTAAAAACGTTTACACCATTGACTTTGACGTTATTGACGGAATTTAATAAAGACGATCGTCTGCACCCGCTGGCATTGCTCTTGTCTGTATATGTTTGTACAAGTTATAGATGTAAAGAGCAATGCCCAGCACCAAATTTAAGCGAATACGTCAGAAAAGTTAACGGAAAATACATTGCAGATCCGCTTGTAAAAATATGTGCACATCATTAAGTTTGTATTCAGAACTAATAGCAGGTAAACACGAAACATCGGATTTATGATCACCAAGTCTCGTGAGAGTCTCGCACGTACATCATTGGCCTATGTAATAATAGTTTTAATGATTTGAAGAATGAGGTTCATTGAATAATATTGGCGGCATTTAAACTGTTTCAGCAAAGATTGGTGTCTCCGCATATCGAAATGTTAACTACTTGTTTGTCCGTGCTGTTTAACTTAACGGTTGTCAATGTACCTAATCATTGTTCCTGGAATGCACCAGGCGTCTAACCAGTTATAGACAAACTTTATTTCTGCAAATTCTGCTTTCCTACATATTCTGAGATTGGAGAATCTTACTCCTAAAATGATTCATCGTCACTGAAACGGTTAACGGCAGGGGATTATAACCCATGACTCTTAAATTGACAGCTAAATGCGTTACCGACTTGCAGGGCCCGGTCATAACTACAATCATTACTCTGTAGCCATTATGCAAATAATTTATGTTTAAAATCTTGATATAATATCAGAGTAGATATATTTCTTATTTTAAAGGCAATTCTCAGAGGCTTAACAAATACGCAATTCATAATACAAATACGTATTCAATCACGTGGATGTTGCGATTGTACAGAGCCGATCTCCATGTTGTATTTGTTCAATCTCAGTGATGATGATGATGATATTGATGATTCATATGGGTATTGTGTTGATAAAGGGATAATATTAAAATGACGATAATAAGATGATAATGATGGTGATATATACGAGTATTATGTCGATGTAGGTGACACTGTATAATGTTTGGGATGACGATGATACATATGTGTATTATAGTGATGTAGATGCTAAAGTATTATATTTTGACGATGGTGATGATAATGGTTATTATGATGATGATGATGATGATGATGATGATGATGATGATGATGATGATGATGATGATGACGATGATGATGATGATACACATAAATAATATATTGATATAGACGACGGTGTATACTGTCGGGATGATGGTGATACACTATGAGTATCTTTTCTGATAAAGATGAACATGCCCAACGTTGGAATGATGATGAAGCTCATGAGCAATACGTTGATGAAAATAAGTATGTAATATTTTGGGATAAAACTGAACATAGATACCTTTATGAAGCTGTTTACTTATATTGCAGGGTGAAGTATAACGTTGGGATGATGATGTTTCTTATCAGTATTATAATGAAGAGTATGAATTTAAGCGAAATGTTTTGATGATGTTTACCATTATTTTGTTGATGAAGCTGGGTGTGTTTAATTATACAGTACTAACGTTGCTTATAAGTATTGTAATGATGAAGTCTTTGTGCATAATGTAGGGATACTGCTTTTGATTAGTATGTTAAATCAGGTACTCATACAATACTTTCAGATGATAATGATACTATTGGTTATTATGTTGATGTAGATGATTATGTATATCGGTGGAAGGAAGATATAAACTGTTGAGTACTATGTTAACTACAATAATTATGCGTATTGTTGGGATGATAATGATACTATTGGTTATTATGTTGATGTAGGAGATTATGTATATCGATCGAAGGAAGATATAAACTGTTGAGCACTATAATAACTACAATAATTATGCATATTGTTGGGATGATAATGATACTTCTTATAGTGATGATGGGAATCAAGATTACAGTTGATTATCCTTCATTCAAGTTACATAATTAGTTTTTTCTCACTCGTGATCAGTAATTACGAGTTAATATAAAATATTTATTGCCTCTTTTTTACCAAAACATGCTTCTTAAAGCGCTTTTTTTTTTCTTAAATACACTTCGATTAGGACGTTCTGGACTACCGCGAGAGAGATGGGGGGAACAAATGGAGCAATATAAATGTCATGCAATTTTGTGCTTGAAGATCGCATTTGTGTTGGTGTCGGATTTGTTTTTAATTTATCTTTCAACAATTTCATGACCAGTTTGAAAACGTACTCTGACGCCAACACTCTGTCGATCTGCATTAAATATAAGTTTGCAGCGTTGTTGCAACTATTAATGTTAATGTCACTGTACCAATGTCCATTGTGTCTTTTGTCGTTGCTCATTTATATACACTGGAATTCACAATGTCATTCTGCGATTGTACACCCATACAGACACTTAATCAAAGGTAAAACATACACAGAAAATATAGACTTGACTAAATGCATTGCATCTATGGTATTTGCGATCACTTTCCTAACTTGGCTATCGGTCATATTGTTGTTATCAGGAGATGCACACCCAAACCCAGGCCCCATTGAACTACTTACATCTGATACAAGCTCTGTCAGTAGTACTCAATCCACCTCATCTCATTGTAATTTCGAAGCTCTAGATTTTTCGAATAATTTGTCGTTAGTACACTACAACGTTCAGAGTATAAAGCACAAATTGGATATCATCTACTCCGAATTATATGGTTTTGATATACTTACTTTTACTGAAACATGGCTCGATGATTCTGTTTCAACTGATGATATGATGCTTCCTTCTTTTAACAAACCAGAAAGAAAAGATCGCATTGGAGACAACCACGGAGGGGTCATGTTATTCATTAAAGACACAATACACTACAAACGTAGATACGATCTTGAAATCAACCCACTTGAATGTATATGGGTCGATATATTACTCAATAACAAACGTTTACTATTAGGATTATTCTACAGACCTCCTAGCTCTAGCTCTGTTTACACCAATATAATAGAAGATTCTATTAATCTTGCAGTCGATACTGGTATTAAGGATATTATAATCACTGGTGACTTAAACTATAATATGCTAAGTAATACTTCATCTACAAAAATAGATAATTTATGTCAACAGCTAGGTCTATACCAGACTATTACTGAACCAACTCATTATACTGAGAACTCCAAATCTTTGATTGATATTTTACTTTTAAGCAACAAAAACAGTTTGATAACATGTGGGGTGGCAGAACCTTTTTTAAACCAAGAAATTAGATTTCACTGTCCAATATTTGGTGTTTTTAAATTTAATAAGTCGAAACAATTTACTTTTAAAAGACAAGTCTGGAAATATGAACGTGGCGATTATGCTTCATTCAAGAATGAAATTAACGAAACAAACTGGAATAAAGTTATCACTGACGACATAAATGTGTATGCTAGCAACTTATCTGCAAAATTAAAGGAAATTTCTTACAAATATATTCCAAATAAAACTGTTGTAATTAAACCACATGAGCCGAAATTGATTACCAGTGAAATAAAGCGCAATATTAGGGTTAGAAAAAGATTATACAAAAAAGCCAAGAGATTCAATTCAATTTATAGCTGGAACAGGTTTAAAAAATATAGAAATGACGTTGTCAAGCTTATACGCAAAACTAAAAAGTTATACTACGAAAATTTAGCTTCTAAATTAAATTCACCGTCTCTTTTGCCAAAGGACTGGTGGAAAACATTAAAATCATTTATCAATTCAAATGATAAACCAGCTGTCCCACCACTAAACGATAATGGAAACATTGTCTCTGATAACAATACCAAAGCAAACATATTAAATAATTTTTTCCAGGAACAGACAATTCTTAATGATGACAATATTTTACCACCAATCATATTACCAAGTGATAACAATACTATCATTTCATTTATTAGACTATCGCCTAACGATGTAAGTAGTATCTTAAAAACACTGCCAACAGGCAAAGCCTCAGGTCCCGATGATATCAACAGTTACGTCTTGCGTGAAATAGCTAATGAATTATCGACGCCTTTATGCAACTTATTTAACGTTTGTCTGACCAAAAGTGTTTTCCCAAAAGTCTGGAAAGAAGCATTTGTATGCGCTGTTTATAAAAAAGGAGACCCTTCTTTGGTTAATAACTATAGACCTATATCACTGTTAAGCGTAATTGGCAAAGTGTTTGAAAGACTTATTTTTAAACACATGAATAATTTCTTTCGTGATACTAATTTTATTTCGTCATTTCAATCTGGTTTTGTTCCTGGTGATTCAACAATTAACCAGTTAACTTATCTGTACAATATGTTCAGTAAAGCTATTGATGACGGTAAAGAAGTTCGCGTTATATTTTTTGACATAAGCAAAGCTTTTGACAGAGTTTGGCACAAAGGTCTAATAGTCAAGTTAAAAGCAGCAGGAATGTCAAATCAACTTATAAATTTGCTAAATGACTACCTACAAGATAGGCAACAATGTGTTGTTTTGCCTGGTACCAAATCTGATTGGACATTAATCAAGGCCGGAGTGCCTCAGGGGTCCATTTTAGGTCCGCTTCTATTTTTAGTCTATATTAATGACATAGTATCTGATATCGCATCTAACATTCGTCTTTTTGCAGACGATACAAGCCTGTACTTTATAATCGATCATAATAACAATATAAACAATGCTGCACAAATTTTGAATTCCGACATCAACAAAATCACTGAATGGTCAAATATCAGAAGTACAATCACACAAACACTTAGGTATACTTTTATCAAACAACTGTACCTGGCACTCTCATATTCAATACATTATGGATAAGGCATGGTCAAGAATTAAAGTCATGAGAAAACTGAAATATCAGCTTGACAGAAGATCCCTGGAGACAATATATACATCTTTTATCCGACCACTGTTAGAATATGGTAACACAATCTGGGATAACTGCACTAATTATGAAAAACACGAGTTAGAAAAAATTCAACACGAAGCAGCACGCATTGCAACTGGAACAACAAAACTTGTATCAATTAATAACTTAAACACAGAAGTTGGGTGGGAAAGTCTAGAAACTCGAAGGACGAAACACAAATTAATTATTTTCTATAAAATGGTAAACCATATGACTCCTCCCTACTTATCTACACTAGTACCATCCCAAATAGGTGAAAATTCCCCGTATAATCTCAGAAATAGTTATGACCTAAAAATTCCAAGTTCGAGAACAGCGCTCTACTATAATTCTTTCATGCCATCTGTTGTCCGTGATTGGAACAATCTACCTATTGAAACAAGACAAGCCGTTTCTATCAATGCCTTTAAGCACCAGCTAAATAAAAATCTTACCAAAACATCAAAACACTTTTACACAGGCACAAGAAAATGTCAGGTCCTGCATACTCGTCTTCGTACAAATTGTAGCACGCTGAAACAACACTTATTCCAAAAAAATATTGAAAATTCTCCATTATGTACATGTGGAGCAATTGAAAGTACAAATCATTACCTCCTCGTCTGTCCTATTTATCATGTCGAACGCGCTACACTTCTTGCATCAATCTCTCACTGTTACCCTCAACACACTTCTCTTTGGAGAACCTCATCTCCCCCACAATACAAACGTCGAAATTTTTAAAGCTGTCCACAAATATATACTCTCGAGTAAGCGTTTTAATAACGAAAACTAAAAACTTATCTAACAACGCTGTAAAGCTGTAGATTTGTAAATAACAATAATCATAATAATAATAATAACAATAATAATTATAATAATAATTATTATAATTATAATAATAATAATTTATATATTGCTGTCTGTTTCCCTTGGCTCGCTCGCCTTAGTCCTGAACTCGTCCACTTTTTTCTGTTTATTTTGTTTTTAATTCTAATTTATATGATTAATTATAAAATTTTGTTTTCTTTCAAAACTTAACAAGACATACAACTATCGATGTAAAAATCATATATCTTTTATAGAACTCTATTTTGTTAATATATCAAAACTAATCTAATGAATCTTCGCCACCTTACACAAATGTTTGTATAAGTTACTGAGGAGAGAAACTATATAAGAAATATTTTCTTTCGTTTCAATCCTTTTACTAAATATGTTGTAGAATATGCTGTACATAATTTATGAATAAATATGTTTAAACTAATCTCAGCATATATCGTTTTATGTATTGAACAAACAAAACATGACACGTATGCAGGTTATCATGACCTTAGTATTGGATAATTGCTCGTGCTGTGTTTTGCAAACTAAATATAGGCTTTAATTTCTTATCTACTTTTCTATTTTCATTTTGTTTCATCGACGATATCTAAGATGGAGTCGGTGATATACATGTACACATGTTTAAAAAAACTTATATATTGTATATGTAAGTATTGTACGAGATGGAAATTAGGTGTAATACACTGATAACTAAAATTATGATTCTTTAAAAAAGGAGGTCAATCTCTTATTTTTATAAATGCTAAAGAAAACCAAATAGTAAATTATCAAACTGTGACATATTGCAATTTCTGTTTGACGCACCTGACTAATCAGGTGCTCGTGTGTTGCTGCTGTGTAACGGTCACTAGCCGGAAGTTCTGGGGCAGTTGCTAATCTATGCCAATAAAGATAAAATATTTGTTTCAGATTTTGGAAAATTGAAAGTTTGCCAAATATGACTCCTTTCTGTTATATACGAGAGTTATGCCCCTTTTTAAAATATATTCAGCAAAAAAATGAAATTCTACTTTACGGGGCATATCCCGGAATCCGATCAACTTATTTTCAATATAATGATTTTAAATTGATTATAATTTATCTTTTCTGAGCAATTTTGTGTTATATTTGCCATTAAGAATCACTAAAATTGTGGTCAGGTAGCGCTATGATATATCATCACTAACATAAGTTACAGGGAATCAATTGGAAATTCATAGATATGTTTTTAACAGACAATTTACGAAAGAAAGGAGAATTAAGGGCTTGTACACACTGAAGTATTCTACTTCATAATTATAATATTTTAAATAAATAATCTTCAGATATAATGTCAGGTGAACATTTATCAAAGCTGCCATTAATCTCTTTAAGATCAATTGATATCGGAACATACAGACAGTTTATAACGACGGTAACATGAACTTCTGTTTTAAATGTACAAGTGGGCGAATATCGTGTAATGGCAGGAGTATCGGTTTATTTGATTTTAAAATGATGACCAGTCTGTTTATAGGTCCATAGATAAGACACATACCGAGTGTTATGCCGTTTGTATTTATCATAAGATAGCTTTGTGATAAATGATATCTTAAAACGCAGAAAAGCAGAAATAAAAACGACAGAAAAGCTGATAAGTAAGTGAGAAATAAACGGAGCGGGTACATGTAAATAAAGCTGTCGTAAACGGAACGGCAAATAAGTCAGTGGCAAACGAAGAGAATAGAAAAGGCTGTGGTCAGCGGGCGTGTTAGGAAGGTATTTATAGCAGTAATCAACGGATCGGGTTAATTGTTCACCAAATCCACTGGTTCAAAGCGCGTGGGTTATTAAAAACGTATACATCGGGTAAATAAAGTAGTAGTGCACTGAGCGGGTAAATAACACAGTAGCAAACAGAGCGGGTTAATAAGGCAGTAGTAAACGGAGCTAATTAATGAAGCAGTAGTAACGGAACGCGTAAATAGATCAGTAGTGCTCAGAGAGCGGGTAAATAATGCAGTAGTATACGGGACGGGCAAATAAAGCAGTAGTAAACGGGACGGGCAAATAAGGCAGAAGTAGATAGACCGGGTAAATAAAGCAATAATAAACGGGACGGGTAAATCAGACAATAATAAACGGGACGGGTAAATAAGGCGGTAATAAACTGGACGGGTAAACGAGGCAGAAGTAAACGGGACGGGAAAATATGCCAGTAGTAAACAGAGCGGGTAAATAAAGCAGTAGTAAACGGGAAAGTTAAGTATGGCAGTAATAAACGGGATGGGTAAATAAGGCAGTAATAAACGGGATGGGTAAATAAAGCAGTAATAAACGGGACAGGTACAAAGGTCAGTAGTAAACAGAGCGGGTAAATAAATTAGTAGTACACGAGACGGGTGAATAAGGCAGTAGTAAACAGAACGGGTAAATAATGCAGTAGTATATGGGGTAGTAAATAAGTCAGTAGTAAACGGAACGGGTAAATAAGTCAGTAGTAAACGGAACGGGTAAATAAGACAGTAGTAAACGGAACGGGTAAATAAGTCAGTAGTAAACGGGACGGGCAAATAAAGCAGTAGTAAATGGAACGGGTAAATAATTCAGTAGTAAACAGAGCGGGTTAATAAGGCAGTAGTAACACGGAATGAGTTTAAAAAGCAGATGTAAACGGAACGGGTAGTTAAGGCAGTAGTAAGCGGGACGGGTAAATAGGTCAGTTGTAAAGAGAAAGCGGGTAAATAAAGCAGTGGTAAACGGAACGGGTAAATAAAGCAGTAGGTAGCGAAACGGGTATATATGTCAGTATTAAGCAAAACGGGTTAATACGATAGTAATAAACGGAACAGTATTATACGGTACAGGTTAATAAGAAAGTAAGAAACGACACGGATTAATAAGCAGTAAACGGAATTAAGATAATAGTGTGGATTCATTTTCTCCTGTAACATGTCATTTAGAATCTTAATCCTAATGGAAGAATCATTTTACGCAGGAACATACTAGAATGATAACATCCTCGTCAGATTAAAGTAACGCCGTCCAATAATTCTTTGACAAATAAGCAATTTATTTGAACGTATACATCTGATATTCAATAAAATATAATACAACGTTGTTTTTTTTGTTAGATGAGTGTTTAATTGAAGCACATATGAATGTGATGAGATAAATCAGTGGACTCATCGATATCCTTAATCGTCTCACTGGCATGGATATGGTATGTCTGTAGCTCGTATCGAAATAATGCCTTTAACGGCCACATCGCCCGTTTAAAAATAGTGCTTTTTAACGTTTATACCGCATGTCTACAAATAGTGTATTTTGATGGTCATATGGTTATACCGCATATCTAGAAATAGTGTATTTTAATGGTCATATGGTTATACCGCATATCTAGAAATAGTGTATTTTAATGGTCATATGGTTATACCGCATATCTAGAAATAGTGTATTTTGATGGTCATATGGTTATACCGCATATCTTGAAATAGTGTATTTTGTTGGTTATACCGCATATCTAGAAATAGTGTATTTTGATGGTCATATGGTTATACCGCATATCTAGAAATAGTGTATTTTAATGGTCATATGGTTATACTGCATATCTAGAAATAGTGTATTTTGATGGTCATATGGTTATACCGCATATCTAGAAATAGTGTATTTTAATGGTCAAATGGTTATACCGCCTACTAGAAATAGTGTATTTTAATGGTCATATGGTTATACCGCATATCTAGAAATAGTGTATTTTAATGGTCATATGGTTATACCGCATATCTAGAAATAGTGTATTTAAACAATTATACCAAATGTTTAAAAATAGTATATTTTATCTATATCTCGGAATCCAAAGAAACGTATCATCAAAATAGAGAACATACATTGTTCTTTGAAACAAGAAACACTAAACGTTCTTGGAAACTGTCTTTTGTAAATCAAAGACATTGATTTGTCTGTTAACAAGAAAAACACTGAGTGTTGTTATTAGAGATGCATTGGTTCGAGCTGGAGATTGTACCCACAACCTCTGTCGTCAGCGGCCAACACTCTATCCACTACACCACCGCCATGTTTGTTTTTGCATAAAGCATTGGTTTATCTTATACTATTCCATAACAGTGTATCATGGGGAAATTCATGAATGTTTTTTTTTTATTCAGTGCTTGAAATATTCTATTTTACTAAATGTACGTGTGCCAACATTAACCACAGCATGTTCTCCATATCAAGTACGCAGAATTCGCCAATATTGTTAAATCGTATAGTTCAATATTTTCCCAGTACAAATTATTTTATATCATTGTTCACTAAACACACTGAATTTAAATTGACTGCTCGTGAAATTCGATATTATGCTTTGTATAATGTTGGTTCTATTTCAATATGAGTGCTGAATAACTTTATTTGCTTAATGACGGTGTCGAATGCTTTTTTGTTTATATGAGTGATGTATGTATGTCAAAGGCTGATTATATCACTATCTTATCACAATATCAAAAAAGTCCCAATTCCTATCAGCCAAATCAAAACTCTATCTTTGATCCAGTATAACCAGTGACTTAATAACAGATACTTGCAGTTTAATATCTAGCAACTTGCACGGCTGGAATTTTAATATTTCTCTTTGACCATTTATCTGAATTTAATAATCCTGGTACATAAAAAAGTTGACAACGTTAAATTATTAAATATATAATACTGTTTTTCTGAAATTAAGTTATAAAGGTTTGAAAACGAAAAATGGTGAGATTTTTACGAAATATGGTAGTGTACCTATTTTAACAAAAAAACATCAATTTAAATTTTTACATCATAAAAACAAAGCGTTTATTTAGGAAGATGAAGAAAAAAGTTATCCATATTTCTAATTTTTTTTCTATAGAAAATGGGCTAAAAAGGAGAAACACTAAAAGTATAACTGTAAGCGTGTTACTTTTTGTTTTTCATTTCTTTAAATTTAATAAAAGAAACGTTTACCACCAAAAGTTACAATTAAGCCCTTTCTTTTAATACAAAACAAATACAAAAATATGTGTTGGTTGGTTCAAGGGTGTTGTGTTTTCAAGATTTGGAAACGTCAAATGTGCCACTGGAAATTTAGACAAGTACCTGCATCTGCTTATCTCTTGTTTATATTTCTCTAGAACTATTTTTAGTTCCTTTGAATCATGGAACTATAACTAATTCCAATGGATCCGGTTATTAGATATTATATATATAATACACAATCTTCAACGCAGAGTGTGAAGAATAGACATGCAGGTAGGCGCGTGTCTTAATACATGTCAAAGAGAATGTTCGCACGAAAATTTGATAGCTTGTTTTATAAACTCGCTCAACATATCTTCAATGTGATACAGGTCTCACTTACCAATTACCTAGCTTAGTGACGGAAGATTATTGCGTTCAAGAAATTAGAGCTGGTAAATCGGTTGGCAACTAGTTTTAAAAATACTTAAATGGTCATTTTTTCTTTGTGCATATGAGAACATTGGAACAATTTCACGCGTTATGCTTACTTTGGATTGCACTTGATAATGTTGGTTGAAGATATAACAGTCTAAAGTTGCGTAGTGATACACTGCCACTAATGGGCAGAATTGTCAAAAATGAAGAGGTGTCATTTAAACAACAAAGTTGTGAAAAAGCAACCTAGTCAACCCCATGTTTTTCCTGCATATTTTGACTAGCAGAGAACATTCTATAAAAATAAGACACTTTTAGAACCATTAGCAATGTGTTCAATAAGTGCATGTCTCAACATGTAAAACAGTACAAAATTAATTGGTGCGTGAAACATTCAATTACATAAGTACATTTTGATTGATTTTGTACTCTGTGGTAGCTATGATAACAATTATTTTTTTCTAATTAAATATTTTATTTCGTTATTTAAGTTATTTACAATATAAACATAGTCATACAACACGGCATCTTGTTGCATACTTGTACATATGTTGACTAGTGCATATAAGCAAATAAGTAAATTAAGCAGACGCAAACCAAGTAGCAACAAAGCATTGTTTTGGAGAAATAATCTCCATTTTTGTTCATGTTTGTCAAATTAATTGTGTTTTAGTGCCTTTTCTCCTTCTATTTCAATGTGTGTTTTAAAATAGCATTTGAATAATGTTAAAGTAGGAATGATATATTGACATTTATGTTAACAGGAAATATTTTGCACAGACAATTATATAGTTTCTAAAATCATTCATACACTTTTCAATTTCTCCGAAGGCTACTTTTTCCAAATCAAAAGATATTTTAAAAGTCAAGCTGTTTAAGTATGTTTTAAGCTCATTCCAAACACTTTGTAATGCACTCCCAGAATAAATGGTTTACTGTTTCAACATTAGCAATTGCAAAGTCACAAAGATTCGAAGCGATGATTTTGTATTTCATTAAATATTTATTTGCTAACGTTATTCGCATTATGCATTTGTATTGAACTTTTCTTTTTTATTATTCTATTGTTAATTTAAAAGAAGCAGTGTAAATTTTCTTAAATTAAAGATCGATTACATTTCCATTTTTCCATGCTGAATTGTTTTGTATTTATTTAATTATTTATTAGGTATATAAAGATAAAACAAATGTTTCTTCGGAAGAAAATACTTTTCCTTTCCTAATATATTTTCATTTTTTTATTGTATTGTGTTGTTTTTGTTATTTTTTCAGTCTCTTTTGCCTTTGTTTTAGAGTACAATGTATATTTTACGATTTTATTAAATATAGGAAATCGATATTCTGTATAGATGACAAAAATCATTGAAATTATAAAAAAAACTATTTTTACTGTTTTCGTATAATTATATTGAAGTGAATCAGCGTATAGCAGTGCATTTACTTATGTTTAATTTCAAACAAGATCATTTTTATGTTACTGGAAATATTTAAAACAGTAACAAGGTTTTGAGCCATTGGTTATTAAAAAAAGGTAATTCTACCAAAGGATGCGTTTCAACTATTTACCACAGTTATGTACCTTTCCAAAATAAGGGCCGAGATATATCATGTACATATTCACATTGTTAGACATAAAATTTATAGAGTATAGTGTTTAGTTAATTCGTCATAGTGCCATATTTCACGTGAAGTGTTGTTCATGGTAAAAATGACATCAGCCATTCCGTTAATATTCGTTACCTAGAATGGAACCAATACAAAAACAAACAGACAATTTAGTTTGATGACAACACGAACTTGTGATTCCCGTGTCGTTGTTGTATGTAAGTTAATCTTACATCGCCACTAGTTTCTCATATGAGCGATGCCCCTAGAAGAATGTTAGTCTTAAATAGGTTTGTGAAAGATAGTTCAGGATACAGACAGAAACATATTGTAAGTTTTGTTGTTCTTTAGCGTACTCGGTGTTATTCACCGTCACACGGGCCCTCAGTTTAAAGTACCATCTGAACGATTGTTAGTTGTTTTAGTGTCATCAGCCCCTAGAATCGAACGTTCAACAACGAGATTAATGTTTTAACATCCTCACAGAACTAACACAGAAAGCACAGAGTTTTTCTACACAGTTTTTATACCTACATTATTGTAACATCGTTTTAACTTCAATGAACTCTATTAACATATGTACTCTTAAAACATAGTTCAAACAAGCCTCCAACCTTAGAGCCCAACATCGAATCTCCCTGCCTACCAAATCCGTTTCTGAACCTGACTTCCTAAGACCTGACCTATTCTATCTGCCTCTTCAATCCATACTCTCTCTAAAACCTAACACTTTCCATTTGCACTCTAGACTGACAGCTAAATAAATAAACCAAGTTCACATCTCTATATTCAGGTCTGGTGATGCTATATTCTTGACAGGCCGTCACTTATCATATATGACCACTTTTACCTCACATTAAGAATGCGGGCATTTATTTAAGTACATACATGTAATGTTATTATTATTTTTTCCAATTTACTAACGTAATGTATTATTTTCATCAATTATTACTCGACTAAACTATTTTAAAAATGATAATAAATGACTGACTATAAAACGCTAGAAGGCTATCACTTACTTAACCTTAAAGGAACATCGATCAATTTTAATGAATTTTCACTTAGCACTATTAATAATATATCTTAACACATGTAATGTAAATAATGAAATTTGATATCACAAATCAGGTGTCTGGTCCATTTTGTTGTTCTACGTTTCTTTTTTTGAAAAGGACATAACTATATTTTTGAAAATGTCATAACTTTGATAAATAGTAAAAAGGCATTCTATTTCGTACATTTATAAAATGAATTATTTTTTGTGAGTATGATTGAAAAGAAACGTCCAAGTAAATTTTAATTTGTATTTAGCTATTAAGCTTACTGGTTTTTTTTCAAAAGATGCGTTACATCACATTAATGATGTTAATAACGTCTTAAAAAAATTAGGTAGTGATATTTTAAGATTAAGATTTAAAAAAAACACACACAAAAATACCTCTTCCTACAATTTATATGCAGAACTAGGACAGTATCCATTTTCGATAATGATACAAATACGCATTAAAGAGTTCTTGAATAATTTGATACCTGGAAACCCATCAATACTGAAACCTATGAATACAACTAATTAAAATTCGCTACATCTCCAAGACGGAAAACTAAGAAATATGGATTAAGCGACACACAATCTAACGAAATAAATACCCATCTTGCTTTTGAGCATACTTTACTCGATCTAATTTTGGATACCAGATGTCTAACTGTGACAATCATCTATTCCAGGATGCTCTTTCGATTGAAAACTTCATCAAATTGCTTAAAAAATAACTGCAGTTGAACATCGCTGGCTCGAACACGGATGTCTGGACCACCACACTTAGCTCAAACCTTTTATCTGTTCCCGGCCGACTTTCTATTTTGGTGTTTTTCAAGTCACACACTCTTGTTGTTCTAGGAAACTAGAAGAAGTCTGGTTGAACATGAAAACACAAGTTTAGAAACAAGAAATTTACTGGTTGTCTTGAAACCCTGGTATCGGAAACAAAAACACTTACTCAAGTTTATAAAGTGTTACAGAATAAAATGACAAACCACGCATTAAGTCCATTACATTATCACAACTAATATTCATGAGTGTTATTTCGTGTAATGTTAATACTAGATATTATACCATATTTAAACATGTCAAGATTGAACATAACAATACTACTTTGCCGACATTTACTTCACCTTTGTAAATGGAACTGTTACATGTGGCGTTATCGCTTAGTCAGCTACTGGAGTATGTTATTACATGTGGCTCTTACTGGAGTATGCTATTACATGTGGCGTTTATTGGAGTATGCTATTACATGTGGCGTTTACTGGAGTATGCTGTTTACTGGAGTATGCTATTACATGTGGCGTTTACATGAGTATGCTATTACATGTGGCGTTTACTGGAGTATGCTATTTACGACAATCGTACACTTGAGATGCTTATCAATTATTCGTTAAATAGAAAAAAAAACATCTTTTCTCCATATAATTTTTATTTTATTCGGATTGTCAACCTTTTTATGCCAGGCCAGGAGTACTGTCTCTAGAAGACACCGTCGCGATATAACTGAAATATTACTGAAAGCGACGCTAAACACCATACAGCCAACCAGACTGATCCTATCAAAAACGAACCCAAGCATTGCATTCTCTACCGGCAGATTACATGAGTGAATAACGTGACTGGTGCATTTACAATGTATTACAGCAATATAAACGCTTACAAAGTCAATTTTAAGGAAAATAAAATGTTCGTAAACCAAGTCATCCACACCAATAAAATATGAATAAATAGATTATAGGGGAACTTCTAAATTGATAGCTGCACGTTGACATATAGCGTTTTTTCCGTTCATGCTTTATTTTTTATAATCTGCCATTGCCGTATGGGAGCTGTAAAATGCTTTTTTATCGGTTTTGATCAAGAAAATTCCGGCATTTCTCTTGCAGTATAAATGGGCTCACTACAGTACATTTGATGTGTTACTTTATATCATGTAACAAGAAACAAAGACTCATTTCCAAATTTTGTTCTTGATTTTTTTATTATAATTAAAGAGTAGTTAATGGGGACTTTCGTTATTAATGATGTGAACACTTGTGGAGAGACGCTTTTGCCTTATTTATTTAAATGATACGTGTAATATATGTATATTTTTGGCAATACAATGTGTTTAACTTGTTTAAGTTTAATGCATGTTTTAAAATATGCGTAATTTACTGCGTAACTAGTTACTTGTATCGTTGCAAATTGAAATTGTTATATCATTATTACTAATAGAAATGTTTGGCGTTAATCGTTCTTCGACGGATTAACTTAAAAGGGGTAATACTATGTCTTTAAAATAATAATATTCCTTGCTATGGCATTTCCGGTATATAACGTGGAGCAGCAACAAATCTCCATATGATAAAAGCTCCCTATCATGACAAACATCTCATATCTAAATTTTGTAAAATGCAACAAAATCACGGTATAAACTACGGTCTTAAATTGCTGATAGAAGCTCGAAATCCAATTGTTCAGTATGAAGAAAAAGTCTTATGTTGATTTTATTTAACAAAGAAAGGTGTTAAGCGAATAGCTAAACATAGTTTGAACAGGAAGAGAAGCACGTGCAACTGAGCGCTTATTTAACGGCCTGCTTTATGTTTTAGTTCAATGTATTCAAATCTTTCTGTACCGACGTTTGAATTATATTGTAACAATTAAGTCAGGGCAAGACATTTTCTTTTTTTTATTTGAAGTAAATCCATGATCCGGACAACCATCTTATGTGTAATCACAAGACTATAAATGTATATATCAGATCTTAAATAAAGCACTTTGTTCTGTTCATAGTTTACTAAATAAATACTTGCAAAATGACTAGTTTAAACTAAAATATTTTACTTCGATTGTGAAACAAGTTCTTACAACTTAGGCAAATCCCGCTCGAAGTCTTCCTAGTTAGAACCAGTACTAAGCATATGCGGAAAAGTGTCTTGCTCAAGGACACCGCACATAGCCGTGGCGAAAGATCGAACCCACGACCCTCCGATCATGGATTCGATGCTCTACCACTGGACCACGCGCTCCACTAAAGACTCGAAGATCGATATCCATTTTACGGTCACTTAAAGTTAATCAACAATAAATCATTTACCCAAACGCTCACAGCTTAAATACTTTTATGAATGTACAATATATTTTCATATTGTTTGTAACTAAACACGAAACATCAATTAGACATGCCAATCGTTTTCTCATAAATATAATTTAATCTTCTTTCAAGGCCATGGGACATTAAACATATCAAATACAGACTGCATGAAAAGTGATTTGATTTCTAGTGTTACACTGCGGCATCCCAGTAATGAAAAACATGTATTCGTTTGCTACAATATGAATGCAACTTTGTACATCAATGTGCTAGAAGCGTATTCTGTCACTGATTTGGATACCAAATTAATTTGTAAAATGTATTGTGATACCAATAGGTGGCGCTGATGCATTGATCTGGGCGTCTTTACATCACCAGCAATATTCCACAGACACGAAGTTAACATGGTTCACAGTTATAAGCTTGTTAAAGTTGATGAACAATATAATACATGTAATTTTAAATATATTATCTTTTTTTAAAGTATTCAAGTGAAGTTTATTGAGATTTATATCACGAAAATGTGAAGTAATAGACAATTTAAGAGCTTAGTTTTAATAAAATGATCCATGCTTTCTAAAAAGCGCGTGTTCTAGTTATAGAGCAACAAATCCGTGATCAAAATCGAAGAAAAAAATAAGTTTAAACTATTTGATTCCCTTAGACAGAGCAAAAACGATAATAAAACATATTATACATTATAAACTTGGAACTGGTGCGACACACGGTTACAATTTACTGATCCACTGCACCACTTCTCTGCTGTGGATTATGTCCAACAGCAATGTAAACAGTTTTTTGTAACGATGTAAATGAAATATTAACGTAAGTAATGCAAGTACGAAAATAATGCAATATTCAACAAACACAATGGTCTGATGACAACATACATGACATTTATCGGAAAGTAGTAATTGGACAAATGGCTAACATTCAAAATTTTGTAAATATTAAACCAAATAGTGTTTTAACTGTTTAGGGCGTTTTGTTGTTTCATTGGGTTCTACAGGGATATGAGAATTGGCAACAGAAGGCAATTGTTGACGACAGACATTCAGACAGAGAATTATATGATTATATAGTTTTGATATAGAGATTGGAAATGAAAAGAAAATTGGTTATAAAAAAGTATGAGGAAACTATACAAACATGTAACGTTGTATGTAGAAACGATCCTGAAAGTTGCATCGATATAATAGGATGGCGGCAATGGTGGCTTTAATACTTATTTCTGATTAAAAATTAGTTTCAGAAACAAAATCAACGTTACGGTGGTAATAGTGATGTTTGTAATAATAGTCGACATAAACACACATCAAGTTATTTATCACCATATGTACCTTATAGCAAAGTTTAATTACAAAATTGTTTAAGTTGTTTTAGAGTAGTTTTGTGCACTTCCTTGTACAACTAAATTCAAACTTTGCATGGCTGTTACGTCAAACTTGATATATTTAAAAAAAAAAGAAAATTAAGAACGACCGCACACATACATTTGTATCTTTTAAGCATTTATAACATGTTTGGAAAGAGAGATAACATCAGTCCTGTTAATTTTTTGGCATCAACAATGAAAACTAATCTGAAAGTACGCCACTCGAAAAAAATATAATAGGTCTGCATGAGATGTTAAAGTATAATAAAAACTTTTCGGTATGATTAGAGCAAATTTTAATTCGTTTTATTTGGATGAATATTAAAAATATTAATGAATAATTGTGAGTCTACGTTTGCGACAAATTTTATGGTATTGTTTTGATGAAACGCACACCATGACACTGTGTAAAACTGTCTGTTTCAAAATTATGTTAAACAATTTCAACAATATATTATAATTATATATGTTTTCCAAATTAATACCGTATGTGCTTTCTAGAAAAATGACATTACCTGACTTTGATACCGAAATATTCTAGTTTTCCAAAACGACTTATTCATACACGTTTTATACATAACTGTACACTGGATAGTGTTAAACAAGCGTTATAGTTGTGCAACAGCTAATTACGATAGTGTTCAATAAATCATCACGATAAAAGCATGCTAGAAAAATGTTAGACGCATGATATTCACAAGAGGCAAGAGGGATTTCTGAGTTTAAACAGATATTTGTTAATTACTCCGAAGGGATTACTTATTGTTAAACAGAACATCATAAATAAAGTTCGAGAGAGATGAACTTGTCATTATATCTTGCAACCACGTGCTACGTGAATAAAGTTTATCACCTAATAACACCGTGTTCATCTTCCAATAAAGAACACAATTCTCACCAATAGCTCCCCGTTATTTATTGTTATATTCTAACTTACATGTTTAGGCTCTCTCTCTCTCTCTCTCTCTCTCTGAATTGATTTAGTTTAAACTATTTGCTGCGGTCACTATCTAAAGTTCTAAATATGGATATGTATATAATTATTCTGAAATGATCGCTATCATTGATATTCCAAAACGTATTGTCGGTTTCAAAAAGTGAGTATATTTTTAATTTATAGTTATTGACAAAGCGAAGAAAATTAGATTTACTAATAAATGTCAGTTGCCAAATATAGATAAAACCATTATATTGATTGTCGATTTAAATTTCATGTCGGAACAATTCCAACCTCATTTCCGTGTATTTATTTGAATTGTTTTCATTGAATAACGCCTATCCTGTCTTTATGAGTTTTATTTTCGATAAAAACACTTGAACCGGATTACTTTTTTAGTGTTACAACGATGGCAGATGTTGATGAACAAGCAATAGAATAAATTCATAAATATTTGAAAGTTGTTATTGACGTCAAAGGGATAATTGAATATTTGACAAATTTTCACTTATAAAATATTATATCTGAACACTGCATATCCACCAGATTCAATGATAAGATTGACAATGCTCGTATAATATAGTAGACATGATTAAAAGGAAAACAATTGGGAAAAAACTATACTCAATTAAATATGATTTTTCTTTAAAAAATAATTTTACACTTAATACAATATATATTATTTTTAATGATTCTATACCCGACAATCTGACCTACAAGATAAAAACTTGACAATGTTTCAGACATATCTTGTTAATGAAAATAACACGCTGTTGCAATCATTGTTTTATCAATTCGGAATAGATAATTTACTGCCTTAAACGTTCCTGATGATGACAATTGCTTTTATTACCTTTTGAGTATTAATTTCCTTACATAACTTATCATGTTGATGTTTAATGCATAAATTCATTTTGAAACTTGTCAAATTGAAGCAGTCTTAATCATAAATATGCATAATTGTTAGCAATAGCAAAAAACAATAACATATCAATATTAAACCTCATTACACTAGCCCAATTACAATTAGAAAAAAAGAGTTCAAACTGAAAATAATTATTCTGTTGATGAAATATTCTGTCTTCAACTATTGAAAACAAGATTTCCACTTTAAATGTATATGAAAATAAATCATATATATATATATATATATATATATTAGTTTCACCTACCCCGTATTTTTCTTGAAAAGATTATATCAACATTCGTCATTAAATGTCTAGAAGATAATGTGTTTAAATTCCGTGACTCAAATTGTTAAAATGGCAACAAAAAAGTGCTTTGATAAAGTAAATACAACTTTAATTTAAGATGTAAAATACAAACAAAATTTACTACAGTTCGTTTTACCCATAATAATTGTTTATCAATTAAGTGTTTTATTCCATCAACTGTATGAACAAATATTAACAACAAATATTCAAAACTGATGTGACCAACATTCAACAAATCTAGTATACAGCTATTGTAGTTTGTAGTTTGTTGAAGTATTAAACCATATTCAGTGGTTATTATTTGCTATGGTGTAGTTGTAAAATTACATACTTCAATTCTGAAATTATCCAATTAAACAATAATTGCAGGATTCGTTTACGTAATAATTAAATTAAAACTTGCATGATGTATGATTATGCATGAACACTAGTAATGGAGTTGACACTTCGTCAATAGAAAATGCATAGAGTGTAGAATGTTATTAAGTTAAACATGAATATGCACTCGACATAATAACCTTCATTCAATTACATATATTAAACTAAAAGCGTTTCGTTAACAAAATCTATATTGCAGTTGTCGGTGGTCGAAATGCTTGCCAGAAGGAGCAAAATTGAAATTGATATTCTGTTTCCGGTTTCTTATGGAGAGATATTCACAAAGAGAGGATTTTACCTAACAAAAACAACCATATAAACAAAAATAATAAAATGATGGTAAACTATAAATATGCATTTTTATATTTTGTGTTTACCGATTTTTTTCTAAAACCTGAAGACTTCATTTCCCAAGTACCTTATATTTCTACGTAGTGTAAATCGAACTAGTTGATAATCCAAGCAGTGATCGAAATCGGTTGCTTCGCAGCCATTTTCCGTAGACAAGATAATGATGTCTACGTAAGCACTACATTGTATTTACTTGGAGAAACAATGCAATGTGCCAGTGGAAAGAGCGATATTCTCTCTCGCTTTAGGTCAATTACAATCATGCATATCAGGAACATTACCACATTTATGATGACAGAGCTCGAAGCTAGACAAGTCTCCTATCTATGTTGTAAGTGTTTAAAACTTAACTATGATATCGAAGATTTACATAATTATTTTAACAGTGGAGCGCGTGGTCCAGTCTTAGAGCACCGAACCCATGATCGGAGGGTCGTGGGTTTGATCCTTTGCCATGACTATATATGGTGTCCTTGAGCTAGACACTTTTCCGCAAATGCTTAGTTTACATAATAACTATTAAATTATAAAGAATTATTTGATGCGTTAAAAATAACAGCCAATTTATTTAAACGCACATTTATACGACTCATCACGAGTATTGCCCTATTTAAAATTAAAAAACGTATTAATAATTTTCTATTCGAAAAAACAATAACTTTTATTGTGCAACTAATATAAATTTGTTAATATTTGTGAACATTACTGACCTAACTTTATATTAATACATATTTTATTTGCATTCTTATTTTCAACGATTAGTTTTGACCATGTATATTTAAGGAAAAATGTCTTGTAAAGCTATAAGGTAGATCTCATAGGCGATCACATGTTCAAGTTAATCTATAACAACCTCAAGGTATACTGACACTCTATGGTACGTTTACACATGAAACTGACGTGATGGTCAGCTAAAACCATTACATTTCCCATAGTCTTACATTATATCTTACATTTCTGCTTACAACCTATTTTTAAAACATTCGTTCATGGAAATGACCTTCCTTGCATTCAAGTATCAACCTAGATACATAAAAAAACTTCAAAAGTACCACTTTTAACTACTTTCGGTTCACTGAAGTATATGACCCCCTGTTTCGGACTGAATTCATTTGCATTTCCGTAGATTTACCACTAGTGCAATTTGCTCGATTAATAAGTCAAACTGAGCAAATATGATAAAAACATCCTATTCTAAGAATTAGGAGAAAAACATTCATTGTGACATTTATATCTAATCAGAAACAAACTTACAAACATGTTATATGCCCTCAACATCCCTATATTTTTTTCAGGAACCCGGTCTCAATGGTGGTAGCTGACCTATGTTAGCAGCTTTAGATCCAATCAGATGCCTGATTTGATTAGTGCTATTCTTATCGCTGACCTTTCATGCGTGTTAGTCTGGAACCCGGCCTTCGTTCTTCATTCCCTTTGTGAACACCAACAAGTAAAGTTGCATTTTGTTGAAGTTTTTATTGCGAGACTTTTCGGAATTGTTTATTTTAACCACCTCCTCCCCACCTCCTCATCTTATCCAGTTTATCATTCGTTTCTATATAATCGCCCTGCAATTTTCACTTTCATTTTATTTGAATATTTCATTTTTGACTATAATTTTTCATGATAGATTTAATGAGGGCCTTAATGAATATTGGCCTTGTCTCATTAGGTCTCCCTTTTAAATCTTAACTACTTTTTTTTGTTTTTGCTGTAAACTTTAACTGTATAGCATTGCATTTTGAAGCAAACATCTTTACACGGTATGCTTAAGTGTCACTTTATCTATATATTTTGCTGTACAATTTGCTTGTATTTTATAATAAAGCGGAAAAGATTTTCACATTATTTTCACATATACTGCTAATACATTTAAGTTGGTGATTTACCTATCCTACGTTGTGTCGGCACTGTTCTGTTTTTCAGCACACTTAATTCATTTTGTTCTATGGCTTAAATGAAACACACAGTATTCAGTGTGTCATCACTGTTTGAAATTTTTTTTAAATTTTTTTAAAATAAAAATCAAAAATATTTTAAAAGCTATCTTCACTAGGAATTCTACAACCTGTAAACAAGTAAACGTTGAACATAACAATATAACTTCGTCGACATTCACTTCTTCTTTGGGAACGGAACCGTTACTTATTGCTTTTTACTGGAATTTGCTTTTTACATCAATTAGTGTATAATGCTTTATAGTATACATCTTTTTCAAAAATAATGCATGAATAATCTGTGATAGTTGTATATATTTTATGTCAATATTATAGCGATAGTCTCTTGTAATTCTAATATTGAATGGCTATGTACGTTGTATGTGTTACTGTATGTTTTATTTATATGTTTGTACATAGATGAGACTTAAATAAAGATATATATATATCAATTGATATCATTTGATGCTAATCAATTATGCTCCACATAGTTTACTCGAAGTATCAAGCATATTGTTATCATTTGATGCTAATTAATTATGTTCCACATAATTTACTCATAGTTTCAGACCGGGCCATATCGAAACAAAACGGGCCCATGCATTGCATACTGTACAGTCAAATGACGTGTTTGAAGTACGTGACTGGTTCCCAGTATCGATGAACTCCAGCAACGTGGAAGCTTACAGAGTCATTTCTTATGAATATGAAATGTTCTGAACACATGTCATCTACACCTGTAAAATATCAAGAGATTACAGAGGTATTACCGGAACGATAACTGCACGTTGACACAATGCGTTTCCGTGTATAATTTATTTCATAACCTATTATTAACGTATTGGAACTTTTAAATGGCATGTTATCAGTTTTCGTCAAGAACATTTGGGCATTACTCCAATGGGGTCGACTTCCAAGTTAGCCAAATCTTTCTTTAGCGACTTTTGAATTTTATGGTAACAGTTAAGCCAATTTGTTTGAAGTAAATTATGCTCTTTTATCAGTTTTCGTTAAGAACATTTGGGAATTTCTCCAGTGGGATTGTTAAAGTACATATGTACGTCATTTAAGTTAGTAAACTCTTTTATCACCGACTTTTGAATTCTATTGTAAACATTAAGTCACGCCCATTTTTTTTTTTTTTTTTTTTTTTGGAAGTAAATCCATGATCCGGAAAACCATCTAATATGTTATCACAAGACTGTAAATGTATATATTTGATCTTAAATAAAAAAACTTTGTCCTGTTCATAGTTTCTTAATAACAACTGGCCAAATGACTCGCAGATCGATATCCATTTTACGTTCACTTAATGTTAATCAACAATAAATCATTCAAACAAACGCTCACAGCTTGAATACTTTTACGAATGTACAATATGTTTTCATAATGTTTGTAACTAAACACGAAATGTCAATTAGATATGCCAATCTTTTTCTAATGAATATGATTTAATCTTCTTTCAAAGCCATGGGACATTAAACATATCGAAAACAGACTGCATGAAGAGTGATTTGATTTATAGTGTTACACTCCGGCAAAACAAGTATTCGTTTGCTACAGCATGAATGCAACTTTGTACATCAATGTGCTACAAGCGTATTATGTCAACTGATTTAGATACCAAAATAATTTTGTAAAATGTATTGTGCTACCACTAGGTGGCGCTGATGCATTGACCTAGGGCTTCTTTACATGACCAGCACTATTGTTGGTACAGATACAAACATGATTCAGGGGGAAGGTTATAAGTTTGTTAAAGTTGATGAACTATATAATACATGTAATTTTAAATATATTTTCTTTTCTTTTTTTAATATCAAAGTGTAGTTTATTAATTTGTATGTCACGGAAATGTGAAATGATAGACAATTTAAGAGCTTAGTTTTAAAAAATATGATCCATGCCTTCTCATCAGCGCATGGTGTAGTTGTAGAGTACGGAATCTATAAGCGGAGTTGTAAATCTTTTTTCACAACCGAAGTAAATTACATCAGTTTAAATTATTTAATTCCCCGGGCTAGAAAAAAACGTTAACAAAATATATAATGTATTATAAACTTGGGACTGACTTGACACACGGTTGCAATTTACTGATCCACTGCAACCTGCTCCGCTGTGGATAATGTTCAACTACAATGTTAATAGCTGTTCTTGTATTGATGTAAATGAAATATAAACACAAGTGATGCAAGTGCGAAAATAATACAATATGCAGTAAAAAGCTATGACATCTATCAGAAAGTAGTAATTGGACAAATTGCTAACACTCAAAATCTTCTAAATATTATGATAACCTAATGATGTTTTGGCTGGTAAGGCTGTTTTTTGTTTTATTGGGTTCTGCAGAGAAATGGGAATAGCCAACAGGATGCAATAGTTGAAGACAGACAGATATTCAGTAAGTGTAATAATATGATTATGAAGTGTTGACAGAGAATTCATATAAAAAGAAAATAAGTATGAAGAAACGATAAAACATGTAACCTTGTATGTACAAACGATCCTGAAAGCTACATCGTGATAATAGGATGGCGGCAAAGGTGGCTTTAATAGTTATAAATGATTTAAAATTAGTTTTAAACCGCAGTAAAAGTGATGTTTATAATAATCGTCGACATAAACACACACCATGTTATATATCAACCAAGGCGTCTTACTGCAAAGTTTAATTACAAAACTGTTTTAGTGGTTTTAGAGTATTTTATTTTTGTATTTTTAACAATTCCTACTACCATACATAGTGCAAAAACTACGGATTTTGTGACGGCGGGCATCTTAAATTTGAAAAACCATCCATATACACCAGTACTTGATATTGCAACATAAAACCCACAAGCTGGACTTGAAATACAATGGGCATAGCAACATGTTTATTTTATCTAAATTGATTATTTCTGTTTTCGAGCAGTTGTCACTTTTGCGCACTTCCTTGAACAAATAAATTCAAACTTGACATGGCTGTTACGTCAAACTTGACATATTCAAAAAAATAATAAGACCGATTGCACACATATTTTATCAACATTGATAACATGTTTTAGAAGAAAGATAACACAAGTTCTATTATTCTATGGGCATCAACAAAGAAAACAACTCTGAAAGTACGCCACTTAAAACAAATATACCTGGTCTTCATGATTTGTTAAATTTTCAAAACCATATAATTATATTTATGGCATGATTAGAGCAATTTTTCCTTAGTTTTATATGGAATATAATTAAACATATCATGAATAGTTGTTGGTCTACGTTGCAACACGTTTAGTGTTTTTATTTTGTTAAACGCGCCATGACACTAAAGCAAAACATTATTTTTAAAGAGATTTAAAAATTTGTTAAACACTTTCCACACTTTGTTTTAACTATACGTTTTTCAATCTTATACTGTACGTACTTCCTAGAAAAATGACATTATCTGACTTTGATCTCGAAATATTCTAGTTTTCCAAAACGACTAAATCATACAGTGTATATATCGGATATGTGTGCAATATCTAATTACGAAACTGCTAAATATATCAACACGATGAATGAATGCTAGAAACCTGTTAGACAAATGATATTCACAAGATGGAAAAGGTATTGTTGAGGTTCAGCAGATATGTGTTAATTCCTCCAAACAGAACATCATAAGGTTTTAGAGAGTTTAAATTGTCATGATATCTTACTAACACTTGCTACATGTATAAAGTTTATCACTTTATAACATCGAGCTCATCTTCCGATAAAGAAAATAATCCTTACTAATAGATCCCGGTTATTAATTGTTATATTCTAAATTACATGTAAATGCTCTCTCTCTCTCTCTCTCTCTCTCTCTCTCTCTCTCTCGTTTAAATTATATTAATATCTATTGTATGATTATTATAATTGTTGAAGTTATCGCTTTATGGGTGTTATCATTTATATTCCAAAACCTATTGTCGGGTTAAAAAAGTTAGTATATTTATAATTATAGTTATTGATAAAGTTTTAATTCAAAAATAACTTTACACTTATATTTTATATTATTTATAAGGTTTCTATACCCGACAATCTGACCTACAAAATATAAATGAGATTGTTGATCTTGACATAGTTTTAGGCATGTCTTGCTGATAATAAAACGACGTGGCAATCAATCCCTCTTTAAGTTTATCATTTCAAAATAAATACTAAACTGCATAAAATTTTGGCAATTGCTTTTGTTACCCTTTGAGTATCAATTTCCTTACAAAATTGATAATGTTGAGGTCCAATGCGTAAATTTTCTATGAAACTTGTAAAATTGAAGCAGTCTTAATTATAAATCTGCATAATTGTGCAGCATAAGTTGGGTATCATTCTCTTTCTGATGATGTCAATCTCAAAATATTTCACCATGTCTAAACATACATTTCGAAGACCAAGCGTTTTATTCATTGAATTTATTCCATAAGAGTGACCCACAACACCTCAAAAAGCATCCTGTGATCACACCTTTCTTTCCTGTTTCTGTCTATCTACTTTATCTACACTTTCCACTTTATTTCTACTCACATATTTTTTTTTCTTTAAAAATAATTTAAGTTATATACGGCAATTATTGATCAATGCTAGTATACACAACTCTCAGTAGTTGAAGCGTCGCATACGCCACAGCCTATATACATACCCAATCAGCTACATATGTATTCCCAACGATCAAGATACTTGCACATATTTATTATTTTCATCTCAAGCGCTGCTTATAATCCGTTTGTCTAGTAATTAATTTGTTTTCATTGCATTTGTAACACCATAGTATAGTCCTTGCAAGATATTCAGAAGTGAGACTTTGTTTAGCTTTCTTCTCAATTCTATTGTTATGTATCGCTGTATATTTGAATATATTTATATTTAATATGTTCAAAACGAATAAATATTGTTTAAACTAAGACTTTCAATTTAAATGTGTATGAAAATAAAACATTAAAACATATGGAAAAAAAACACGATAAGCATGCCGACCGAGAACATCAGACTTATAAATTATTACAAGTATTCCTTTTTAGAAATAAAAGCAAACACAATTCAAAAAATAATTTCTGGTACAATATTTGCGACTGATATCGCACTTTTGATTGATGATATAGTATTATTCAATATGTACTAACTAATGAAATAAGAGATGTCACAAAATGATATTAAAAAGTAACAAAACCTCATTAAAAAACAAAATAGATAAAACAATTTGCGTGCATTTTATTTTACAAGTTTCTTCAAAAATGTGATACAAATGTCGCGTGCCTTACAGAAACGTGCAAACCTTTATTTCCTATAACACAATTTAGTTTATGTTTCAAATTATTTAATTTTTATTTATTTCATCTGACGTTTGTCTACAATCACAAACTACAAGAAAGAATTTTTAATATAAAATAAAAGAATTTTAACTTAGAAATGAAAACCGTCCTTACTATTTGATTATTATCTACTCGTGTAATGAGGTGATCTAGACTCGTGAAATAAAAAGTAACCAGATTTTTTTTAATTCAGTTGAGATTGATTTTCATTATGGTCTTAAAAAGAAATTAAACACAAAAATGGTTTGATACAATGTATTTACAAGGAGTTGATCAGGAACAACGCTATAGCTTTAGATGTATTTATATGGAGTTTATCAGGAACAACGCTATAGCTTTAGATGTATTTATAAGGAGTTTATCAGGAACAACGCTATAGCTTTAGATGTATTTATAAGGAGTTTATCAGGAACAACGCTATAGCTTTAGATGTATTTATATGGAGTTTATCAGGAACAACGCTATAGCTTTAGATGTATTTATAAGGAGTTTATCAGGAACAACGCTGTAGCTTTAGATGTATTTATAAGGAGTTTATCAGGAACAACGCTATAGCTTTAGATGTATTTATAAGGAGTTTATCAGGAACACCGCTATAGCTTTAGATGTATTTAAAAGGAGTTTATCAGGAACAACGCTATAGCTTTAGATCTATTTATAAGGAGTTTATCAGGCACAACGCTATAGCTTTAGATGTATTTATAAGGAGTTTATCAGGAACAACGCTATAGCTTTAGATGACCTAAAAAATAAAAATATTTTTTGAAAGGACAGAAAGCAATTCATTAACAAATACAAACCAAATAGTTTGGTATGTCAAACTCACCAAAAATCGGTTTCTAGATTGGAGTGGTAAATTTTAAATGAAATCCCAAATCTAAAAATAGAAATCACTAAATACAGCTTGACGTCTTTCAAGAAGTTTATATTCCCTTTCAGATGATGCTACGCAAATGTAATTTTTTGTTAATTTTGATAAAAATGAGGTGATTAAAATTTAAGAATCAAATCAACTTATAAAGACAAAGTTTGCATCAATCTTTCAGAAATATTTGTCAAATGTTAATACTTTATAACAGCACAAAATAATCAATGTGATATTTTAGTTGAACAGAGTATTAAACATACTATCATATATACAACTTCTATAACTTTTTGGACAGAAAAAAACATCTCTTTTGAAAAAAATGTTTATTCCACTTAAAGTTACACCTACTCCGTATTTTTCTTTAGAAAAAATGATATCAAAAGTCGTAAAGAAACGTCTAAGAAATGCCATGTTTGTGGTTCTAATTGCTAAAATTGCCACAAAAACAATGGTTTGTTATGAGAAATACAACTTCAGCTTAAGATGTAAATTTCATCAGCATGAAAATCTTGAAACTTCCTAAAGGATTGCTAAAGGTTTGTGATGCTTTTTCCTAAATATAAAAAGTGACAAAACCTCCCAATATTAAGGATTTAATTAGGTAATATCGAGAAAAAAAAGAAATCTTCCGTTTTGTTATTATATTACCAACAACATATGCGTCGTTTTACAATAAATACACAAAAGCATTTAAACGTGTTTACAAACATTAATTAATAAAAATACATATATGAGTACAGATAATAATAATAAATGTCATGTCAAAGATAGAATTAAGCTAGAATTAAACCGTTTGAGATTTTTAAATCAAACAATCATTTCCGCCGAATGAGGATTATGTGCATTTTTTTTAATATTTTAGCGTTAAAATTTGCTAAAATTCTCACATAGTACTCGTTAATATATTTTCTAAATGACAAGGACATAGAATGCATACATAGTAGCCTAAACTAGCTTTCAGCTTGACGTTTTCACCAGAGGAAGAACAAAAACACAACATAAAATATACAACTTTGTAACTACAAATATGAAATGCATATATCGAATGACTGACGAAATATATAGGAGAAATATTTAACAACTTATTAACCTTTCTACATACTAAAATACAAACTAAATGTACTAGATTTAGTTCTACTCATAATTATGGTTTATCACAGAAGTATTTTATTCCATAAACTTTATGAACAAATATCAACAACAAATACTTCACATTGATGTGACCTACATTCCACAAAACTAGAATACAGCTATTGTAGTTTGTAGAAATATTAAACCATATTGAATGGTAATTATTTGCTATGGTGTAGTTGTAATATTTCATATTTCAAATATGAAATTATCCAATTAAACAATAATTGCAGGATTCGTTTACGTGATAATTAAATTAAAACTTGCATAATGTATGGTTATGCATGAACACTAGTAATGAAATTGACACCTCGTCCATAGAAATTGCATAGAGTGTGGAATGTTATTAAGTTAAACATGAATATGCACTCGACATAATAACCTTCATTCAATTATATTTATTAAACTTAAAGCGTTTTGTTGACAAAATCCATATTGCGGTTGCCGATGGTCGAAATGCTCGCCAGAACGAGCAAAATTGAAATTGATATTATGTGTCCTGTTATGGAGCGATATTCACAAAGAGATGACTTTACCCACCAAAGCAAATGAAAGAACAAAAATAATAGAATAATGGTTAACTATAAATTTGCATTTTTATGTTTTGTGTGGTTACTGATTTTTTTCTAAAACCTGAAGACTTGATCCTTTCCCAAGTACATTATAGTTCTACGTAGTGTAACATCAGCTGCACGTTATTGACCTGACGCGGGACGTCAATCAAATTAATCAATAATCGATCAGCGATCCATATTAATTGCTACGCCGCCATCTTCCGTAGACAAGCTAATGCTGTATACATAAACACTACATTGTATTTCCCTGGACAAACAATGTCACTTGATTAGTGGGCGGAGTGATATTCATTCTCGCTCCAGGTCAGTTTCAATCATGAATATCGAGGGCATTACCACATTGATGATTACAGAGCTCGGAGTTAGGCAGGTCTCCTATCTGTGTTGTAAGTGCCTAAAACATGACTATGATATCGATAGAAGATTTATATAATTTATTTTTATGCATTTTTGTACATTAATATTAATTTTAAAAGTTAAGTCTAATGAAAATGTAATATATAGTTCTAAAAAAAAGGTTCACCAATAATCAGATGTTTATATGATTCATGCTTTATTTTCTTTTTTTTCAGGGGATTTAAGTTATCTACACGTAATCTTGCCTTAAAGGACACTCAGCTACGTTTCTAACGCATTTGGTATTATGATAATTATCATCCCTGTTCCTCGCTTTTTTATTAATTTCACATCATAACACCTTGCACTTATTCAATATTTACACGTTTCCCAAATCTTATCCCTTCAGGAGCGGCTACAAATGGATGATCGCTTGTCTCGATAATCTCCGATGCCTGCTTTTCTTAAATATAAAACGCCATCGTTATTTCATGCAGAATAGAAGTTAATTCTAACGAATTAAAAGAGCTTTTGACACATTCCTCATTACAAATTAAACAGAAATTTAGTGTCTTTGTCAAAATCTCATATAATAATATCCCTTCCATTGCATACTAAAACATATTATAACATGGCTAATGTAGATATATTTTCATAAGTGATATGAGACATTCAAACATAAGGTTTTGTCTCGATAGAATGTAATCGTTAAAGGTATTTAAATATATATATGTGTTTCATATACATAGACATATGTTTATGTTCAATGTTTATGTTCAAAGACTTTCTTGTTTTATCAATTCTAAAATAAAACAAATATTGATTTTAAATGTAAAGATTGCATAATATAAACACAGTTATTAATCATGTTACATTGTTTAACACGGAACATGCATGAATAGCTAAACTTACAAAAATATTACTGTCTAAATGTCTTAAGTAACTATGTAAGGTATCAAGTCTGTTCTGGATGGTTGTAGCCTTCTCTCATGTTGTAACTTGTGTTACCAATGGAGAATGAATAATAAAAGTTCGTATTGTAGTTGTTGTCGTTGTTGTTGTTATTGTTGTTGTTGTTGTTGTTGTTGTTGTTGTTGTTGTTGTTGTCGGTTGTTGTTGTTATTGTCGTCGTATAGTTGTTGTTGATGTTGTTGTTTTTGTTGAGTCCAATATTTTCACACGGTAATAACAACTAAATTATAAATTTTAAACGTCTACTAATACCCATCCCGAGTATTGCCCTGTTCAAATCACGCTATGGGTTATGCCTTATCCATTCGTGAAAAAAACATTGCCTATAAGATATGATGATGTTTTGTTTCATAAAATAATTTTTGGGTTCTTTTTTTTTCAAATATTTTTACTCAAAGTATCAAGTATATGCAAATGTTTAGACAAGGCCAGATCAAAACAAAAGGGGCCCATGCATCGCATACTCTACCGGATATATTACATGTTTAAAGAACGTGACTTGTGCACCGATAGCGGATATATTACATGTTTAAAGTACGTGACAGATATAAAACCTTACAAAGCCGATGTTTAGGAAGATAAAATATTCTTTACTCATTTCATCCACAATTGTAAAATATGAATAATTAGATTACAGGGGAATTAGTAAAAGTGATAGCTGCATGTTGACATATTGCGTTTCCGTGAATGCTTTATTTCATAATCTGTAATTTACGTAACTGTAAAATGCTGTTTTATCGGTTTTCGTCAAGAACATTTGGACTTTTCTCCAAAGAAGTCGTCTTCCAAGTAGGTCAAATCATTCTTAAGCGACTTTTGAATTCTATGGTAACAATTAAGTCAATTTGTTTGAAATAAATTCATGATTCGGACAATATCTAATGTGTAATCACAAGACTGTAAATGAATATATCAGATCTTAAATAAAGTACTTTGTCCTGTTCATAGTTTCCTTAATAATTACTGGCAAAATGACTCGCAGATCGATATCAATTTTACGTTCACTTAGATTTAGTCAACAATAAACCATTTATGCAAACGCTCACAGCTTTTATGTATGTGCAATGTGCTTCCATAATGTTTGCAACTAAACATGAAATGGCAATTAAACATGCCAATCTTTTCCCAATAAATATGATTTAATCCTCTTTTAAAGGCTATGGGACATTAAACATATCGGATGTAAACTGCACAAAAGGTGATTTGATTCCTCGTTTTACCTTCAGGCATCCGAGTAATGAAAAACCTTTATTCGTTTGAAGTATGTGCCAGAAGCATATTCGGTCACTGATTAATATACCTTGCCAAAGTCAGTTAGTAAATTGCATTGTTTACCCCTGCTTGGCGCTTATGTAATGGTATGTGTCCCATACATAAACTCAGGGGTTTGTTTACATTAGAATTGTATTATATCGAACTTTTCCCGTTACAAGTCAGGAATACCACAATACGTTTCGCCTTAGTAACAACATTCAAGCACTTAATTTGATCCAATCTAAGTGATTTTGTGAGTCCAAGAGATACTGCGTCTCTTGTATCAAACTTGAAGCGGTCAGTACTATTGCCGGTACAAAAATGGTTCAGACATAAGTTTGTTTTATTAAAATTTGTGAACTATAAAAATGTAATTGAATTTTATATATCTTTATTCAAAATATTTAAGTGAAGTTTACATATATTTATTTGAAGGAGATATGAAATAAGAGACACTTAATGAACAATAGTCCATGCCTTCTAACCACTCGGGCTATAATAACTAACCAAAATTGGTTAGTGATATCCAAGCATACACATCACTCGGAGCTAGTGACGTCATCTGCGAGAGGAGCACATTGAGAATATTGTACTGACCAACTCCAATAATACCGTGAACTCTACTAAATAATATTCAATAAAAGTTTCCATGGAAGCACTGAACGCACCTAAAAGGAAAGGAAATAGCAGACACCAGATTATAGTAACTTGCCAATAAGAACAGTATACGTTGATTAATCAAAATGAATCAATAAATGTAAAATTACCTACTATAATGGTTTTTTGCTGTATGTACATTATCAAAATATAAGCACGTAGTTCACCGCGACATATTGGTCATCGGCTCTGTCCTCTACTAACAACTTATTACTAACTGTTGATACCCTAACACTTTATGTGAGAAAGTTTACCGGTTTCATGCGAAATAACGGTGGTTCAATCTGAGGTCTGTCTCCACCAATAAAACAGAATATAGCATATTTAACCTGTCATTTGTTGATAATAGCGGCCTACACCATTATAAACAAAACAAACAAGCAAACCACGATCCAAACATGTATAATATTTATACAACCAAGGAAACTCTCGTATGTATTTTTGTTATCTAAATAATTTGAATTAAAAGATGGTATGGGTTATCTTAGTAAGTTATCTTAGTCTTGTTCGTTATAAACGTGGAAAGCGTAGATGATATGGACCAAAGGATATGAACGTACTTAACTATCGCAAAATATATTCTCAAAAAAACACTGTAAAGAAATGTTACACTTCACAAATATACCTAGTCACCCTTTCTGTCAATGGAAATATACGTATCTTTATGTTCTCCTCTTATTTTTTTCAGAAAAAGGCAACGAACACGTTGAAAATAAAATATACAAATGTACGACAATTTGGAATAGAAATGTCAACTCAAAACATTATGTTATAAAGAAAGACAAAACAATACTAATGTCATACAGAGTATTACAACATGTATGACAGGTATGTTGCTGGGAGAGATCAGACATGTAAAACAGGGAAGTGTCTATTTTATACATTTCAAAACCCTCCTTCGTCATTTTATATTTCAAAGCCGTCTTTAACCAATCAGATAAAGCAGAGTTATTTATTTTCTTGTCTCGGTTGTGTTCAAATGCATCCTTTAATCTGATAGTATTGGTGGTCGTAAACAGTCGGCTCGTACTTTAACTCAGTGCTAATCATTCTCGGTATTTTTAGTAATTGGGTTCATTCATTGTTGTTAACGCAGAGAATATCTCTTAAGCTGTTGCTATGAGACATGCGAGATGTTGTCTATTTCACTCCCTGTAATGAGCAGTCGTAATAAAATGGGATTTGCTGTTTTCTTTGTTTGGTCGTATTTTGTACTTCTTAAGAATTATTTCATAAGATTTCATTTTCAAGACCGACGATCCGATAAAATAATTATTCTGTGTTTATCTAATAACCTATATACAAATACCCGGGTACCAACTATGGCTAATGCTCGCATTTAAGTATAAAATATTGCATTTCTTATATTAAGACCAACCGATCGTATATATCTTTTGCTGAAACATTAAACCGATAAATTGGAAATCCATCAAGTTATGCCTATTTACTTCTACTTATATGATGCCATGAGTTAGAAACATATTATGTAGTGTAATCTTAAGACGGATCCATTATACCACTAATTCAGTGTATATATTGTTCTACAGCAATGTTAATCTTCTTGTTAATGATGTAAATGAAGTATTACTACAATTAATGCAAGAACGAAATCAATGCAATATGCAGCAACAAACAATGGTGCTGATGGTAACATATACATTGATCAGAAAGTAATAATTGGAAAAATGGCTAAGACTGAAAATCTGTTATATATTGTAATAACCAGATGCTGTCTTGGCTTGTTCTCACTTGTTTTATTTTATTGGATTCTATATATATATATGAGAATTGGTAACAGAAAAAGACAAACAATCAAACAGGGGTTTATATGACGTTGTAGTTTTTAGAAAATATTGCAAATATAAAAAAATGGTTATAGATAAATATAAAGAAACTATACAAACCTGTTACCTTGCATGTAGAAATGATCCTTAAAGTAGAATCGGTGTAGAAGCAAGAAGGTGACTTTAATAAAATAAAGTTTAATTACAAAAAGTTTCAGTGTTGAAAAGTAGGTTTTTTATTTCACTTTTTCCAATACTCATAGCAGACAACTTCGCCCTCTGTGACGGCTGGCATCTGAAATATTTCGTAAAGTTAAAAAACGCATACCAGTCTGAAACATGATTCACATTTCGTTGATACAAGTATAAAACGGTAATCACGTATATTCTTGGTATTGGCAGCACAATACCCCCAATACCCCCAATCTGAACCTGAAACACACAATGGATATTGTCACAGGATGACCTTAGTGTTGGGCTAACTCACGAAAGAATCAATGACGGAGAATACATTTACATAAGTTTAATACAACTTTAAAAATATGTTCAATATATATACAATTATATAAAAAAAAAACAAGCGAATACACAAATGAAATATGAAAAGAATGTTCTTATGAACGTTTAAGACGTTCTTAGTATTGTTCTAAATACTTAATTTATAAGACACTAAAATGTTGTTAAAGCTAAACCAATGTTGATCTATGATCTAGCGCGATAACTGTGATGCGCGAGAGCTCATGAAGATGATGATGCGCGAATTCAATGGGTGATTGTCATCAAATGCCTTCTATAAGGGTTGATGACGTGATTTAATGATGGTTAACCTCCAATGAGGTTGTGGATGACGTTCCTCCAGTGAGGACTGATAACGGGCCCACCTCGTGTCCCGGGGTGTCGATACTATGACCTGGCCCTGTTGCGCAGGTACCGTCTCCACCGCTCGTAAACGTTATGTTGATTCTAGTGTAGAATCACCTGAAGGGCTTACACACCCTAAAGGCTTAGCTCCACTCCGGGAGGCTTATATCCTGGATGGCTTAGATCCTGGATGGCTTAGATCCTGGATGGCTTAGATCCTGGATGGCTTAGGCACATTTTGCCTGTGAGTTTGCCGTCCAATCTCTGTTCCAACAACGTACTATCGACTATTCCGGCGAGAGCTAGAAGACAATGGGTTTTATAGCAAACATTACGCCCAAATCCCTATTCCCCCGTTCAATCCGTGACAAACGCGGCTAAATCTGCAGTATTGAATCTACAAGAGAGGCCCCTTGTACACTTTTGCCGTGTAAGGAAGATATACCCATACGTTTACATGCATTAGCACAAAACTAAACTTATGACACGGCCTCTCTGGCGGCCACTTAAAATGTGCACGCTTTTACGTGTTAAATGAATATATCATGACTATTGTGAAATTGTTTCAACTCGAACAATATATTTGGGTGTACCTGATAACTTACAAGAGCTAGGTACGACCAGTATACTCTACTGGTGACATTTTGTGACAACATCTCCCCACTTAAAGAAAGTGCTACACTTTTTAAAATTCAACAAAATGATAATTAATATTTACACGTTAAGAAACTATTAATTCTTCTTAGCAACTGACCAGTCAAAACGTACAAGCTGATCGCTCATCCACTGCAGTTATAATCTAACTATAATATGTAATTACAATTTCAACACTATTTTACAATTGTACACTACACTGCAATACACTATTATATTAAACCGGTGATTATGTGCGGCGACTTAAATAGTCTGCCCCAATATTGTCCTTTCCTCGGATCGCTTTAATTTTCATCCGGTAAGGCTGCAGAGTCAGTGCCCACCTCATTAACCTACTGTTAGCTACCTTTGCTTTATTCATATAAGCTAACGGTTGGTGGTCAGTCTCCAAGACAAATTCCTTACCAAAAACATACCGGTGGAATTTACTGACACCTCACACTACTGCAAGACACTCCCTTTCGATAACAGAGTAGTTACATTCCCGGGGTAATAGTTTCCGACTTGCGTAAGCCACGGGGAGACTACACCCATCTTGCTCTTGCAGTAGGACTGCACCCACCCCGATATCGGAGGCATCCGTTCTGAGGATAAACTCCTGGTCAAGTTCAGGTAATTTTAGTATTGGGGTTTTGACCAGACTCCCCTTTAAAGATACAAAAGCTCGCTCCTGGCTTTCCCCCCAAGTTATACTATTGGGTTGACCTTTCTTTGTTAAGTCTGACAAAGGTGCAGCTATAGCCGAAAAGTTTGGAATAAACTTCCTGTAAAAACCCGCCAATCCTAAAAATGACCTAACTTGTTTCTTTGTCTCGGGTCTTGGTGCTTCCTGAATTGCCTTGACCTTGTCGGGGTTGGGTTTCAATTTCTGGTCCCTCCCGACAACATGACCCAGACACTCTATATCTTCGTAACCTATGTGACATTTGCTAGGTTTTGCAGTCAGTTTAAACCGGCGTAGCCGTTCCAACAGATTACGTAGAGCAGTAATATGGTCGTCAAATGTTGTTGTAAACACCAGGATGTCATCTACAAAACTGTCTGAGTTGGACAAATCCTTCAGGACCTTCCTCATCAACCTACAGAATGTTGCTGGGGCGTTGACGAGCCCAAAGGGCATGACCTTGAACTTAAAAAGTCCTTCCGAAGTTTCGAAGGAGGTCATCTCTTTAGCTCGGTCTGAAAGTGGGACTTGCCAATAACCTTTACTGAGGTCTAACTTGGAAAAATACGAATATCCCGCAAGTTTAGAGAATACCTCCTCAATATTAGGCATTGGCTCGGCATCAAAGATGGTACGTTTATTGATCTGCCTAAAATCGATGCAGAATCGAATTGACCCATCTTTCTTCTTAATAAGTACGACTGGGGATGAAAATGGGGCGTTTGAAGGTTCGATGACACCCAATTTCAACATGTCTTTCACCTCCTCATCAACAATTGATCGGGAGTGAAATGGAATGGGATACCCCTTAATTCTAATTGGTTCCCCTGATGTGAGGACAATATCATGTTGCACTCCATCTGTCTGCCCCGGTTTTTCGGACAAGACATCACTGAACTCCGAGAGTAAACTACCAACCTCTCGTTGCTGCTCTACACTAAGCATGTCCGATATGTCTACATCGGCTGCTGTCTCCCTACCTACACTAGTGGGAAAATACATGGGACTAGTGTCCTCACTACTGTCTTCCTCACTATCCTCAATAACTGCAACATTAACTACGGTTAATAACCCTTGTTGCACATTATCGGTTCTACTGATATACACTTTCAGCATATTCGCATGAAAGGTCTTTAACTTTCCGTTTATCTCGATACGGTAATCCATAGTGTTCACTATCCCTCTAACGTAAAACGGACCTTTCCATTGTAATAACAACTTGTTATTGTCGGTCGGGAGTAACAGTAACACCTGGTCACCTATCTTAAACTTCCTAGCTCTAGCTTTCTGGTCATAGTACCGTTTATACTTGGTACTTGCCTTAACTAACTGACTTTGAGCTATCTTACAAGTCTCCTCTAGTTTCTCCTTAAGATCTAAAACATACTGATATGTAGTCTTAACCTCATCACTATCTACTTCATCTGCCCACATCTCTCTAAGAATCCTCATGGGACCTCTAACTGACCTTCCGTACAATAACTCAAACGGAGAAAACCCTAAACTTTCTTGTGGAACCTCTCTAAATGCAAACAACAAAGCATTGAGATACTTGTCCCAATCTTTGGGTCTCTCTGTACACATACGCCGTAACATTTGCTTTAACGTCCCGTTAAATCGTTCGACTAACCCGTTACACATAGGGTGATATGGTGTTGTCATGATTTGACGCAAAGACAATAACCTGCTTACTTCAGCCATAAGTTCTGACGTAAACTGTGACCCACAATCAGTCAGCATTTCCTCTGGTACACCTAGCCTACTGAATATATCAACTAATGCCTCCGCTACTCTCTCAGTTTCAATTGAGGGCAATGCCACTGCCTCCGGATACCTAGTTGCATAGTCGACCATGGTTAAAATGTACCTATTTTTCCTATCCGACACTGGAAAAATTGGTCCCACTATGTCTACGGCTACCCGCTTAAATGGTATATCTATCAGTGGCATCTGACCTAAATGTACTTTGGTCACTCGACCTTTTGGTACTGTCCTTTGGCATACATCGCAGGACCTACAATACCTAGTTACATCTCCACTAACGCCTGGCCAATAAAATTCTGCCAATACTCTATCTGACGTTTTCTTTACGCCTAAATGACCTCCCATAATTGACTCATGAGCTACCTTAAGCACTGTCGTTCTATACTGGGTAGGTACCACTAATTGGTGAAACTGTCTACTACCACTATCTTCAAATTCTCTGTACAATAACCTATTCTTATGTACAAACTTACAACTACCGGACCCTTTATACTTCTTCACTACACCATCCTTGGCCTTCACTTTATAAGGCTCTAACGACTCGTCTTGAGTTTGTGCTTCTATAAACTCCGCTTTGGATATGTCACCTATGGCTGCAGGAACCTTTAATTTTCTATAAGCCTGAGCTTGCTTCTGAACCTGCGCTCTAGTCTCTACTGCATTACTTATGCTACTTCTAAAATCGGACATTACCGGAAGTACTGAACCTTCTATGTTCCCTATCGTTATATCATACATCGGGTCGTCCATACATAGTGCCTCTGTAGTCCCTTTAAAGAAAGGTGTATCTACATCTATTCTCGCTATTGGCACGTGTTCTACCGACTTATTTAACAACATACACGGTGCCTGTTTACCTACTAACTGGTCATCCGTAACTAAACTATGCCTAACTACCACACCTGTACACCCTGTATCCCTCATTACAGTTACGTCCGTGCCATTCACTCTACCATCTGCCGTTGGAAGATTTGCGTACGGAAAGAGACATGTTCCGATCTTCGCCATTGCACCATCCGCTTTAACACAACAGCTACTTCTCTCGGTTTTAATAACCGGACTATTACTACCTCTACCTCTACCTCTACCTCTACCTCGGTTTTGACCACCTCTACTTCTACCGAAATTCCATGGGTTGTTAAAACCTTGGTTCCGACTCCCTCCATTGTTGTCCACTCTACTATTGTCACTAAAATTGTCTACGACAGCGGACACGTTTACCGCTTTCCTACACTCATGTGAAGCATGATTCCCATTACAGTGACGACAACGAATAAAAGGTCTCCCTATGTTACCACTATTGCTACCTCCTCTAGCACCCATCGAACTACCTCCACCTCTATAGTTTCCACTCTGGCCTTTTTGTTTATGACTATGATCATTCCCTTGCCTATCCCTAAAAGTTCTGTCTTTCGACACTACATTATGAGCTCCACCTCTAGCCTCGGCAAACTGATCTGCTTGTGTTGCCATTTCATCTACACTAGTTAGTTTTCTTTCTTTAGAAATAAGAACAGATCTCTACTACAAACATTGAATAGCTGGTCCCGCAACAAGAAATCTATGAGGCCCTGATAAGTCTGGGCTACCTTCCCTAACTCTAACCACCTATCTAAGTAATTTCTAGACCTACTAATCAATTGAATAAATGATTCGCCTTTCTCAGGCAGACAAGCTCTAAACCGCTTTCTAAAACCTTCTTCAGTTAACTCAAATCTCTTTAAAAGAGCATCCTTTAACTTGTCATAGTCAAGAGCATCTACACTAGGCAATCGAGAAAATACGTCTAAGGCCTTGCCTCTCAATAACGCACTTAAATGAACTGCCCACTTAGCTTTGGTCCATTCCTGTAACTCAGCATAACGCTCGAACCGTAACAAGTAACTGTCCATGTTATCGTGGTCAGCATCAAAGTATGGTAACTTAGAACCTTTTAACTTCCCAGAATAACTACCTTTCTCTTCAGTTTTCTATCCTTACTATGTGCCTTAGCCGCTTCCAACTCTAAGGCTAACTTATGCTCATACTCTTTTTGCTCCCTCTCCATCATTGCATTAGCCTTAGCTAGTCTACCAACTGTTTCGAACCTCTCATGTTCTAACGCTTGCTTCTCCCTTACTAATCTACTTTCATCATCTCGCTTCTCTTTAGCTAACCTACCTTCTAATTTTAACTTCTCTGTGGCTAGTCTACTTTCTAATTCTACCTTCTCTTTAGCTAATCTACTTTCTACTTCTAACCTATCTTTATCAGCTTCTAGCTTCTCTTTAGCTAATCTACTTTCTACTTCTAACCTATCTTTATCAGCTTCTAGCTTCTCTTTAGCTAATCTACTTTCTTCATCTCTTTCCTGCTTTGCTAATTCTCTTTCCTTAAGTCTAAATTCCCTTTCCCTAGCCTGTTCGTCTTTAACAAAGGTTCTAAGCTCCTCTCCAGCATACCCTAACTCCTTACCCATTTCCGTAAGATCCTTTATGGACGTCATGGTTATAGACATTGTGGACTACACACTACAATATTACAATACACACGTCACTAATAATCCTACTCAACTAACTACTACTGGCAAGTCACTGTGTCCTCAGTAAATACCTGGGCATCATCATAGGACAAGTTACATACACATTTGTACTAGCGCTAACTACTAACGGTTATGTATAGATAGTATCTAGCTTCCACAAACATATACACTACATAAAATATCTATATTTGATATTAGACATAAACCTTAAACAATCATAGAAATGTGTATGACATGAACATATTTATTTACTTCTCCCATCAATATAAGTTTACTCGAGTGTCACAACATGAGTAGAACGTCTTGTTCGCCAACCTGATTGGATACTATTGGTATATCAAGGGAGGTAAAACAAATTATTTAGCAAAAAGTGCCTCAGACCCACTCGTGTAGACCACTGCGACCTCGCGCCAAGGAAAGAACGGACAAAACAAAAGTTTGGACTCACCCTACCCTTGTCGTGTCTTGACTTGTCTTCCAAGCTTTGGCCGTGATCGTCGACAGTCGCCTTGATGGATCAGAGAGTGGTACACAATTCTAAAATAATAAGTAGAGATTTAGTATATCATAATACAGATCACTTATTGATTCTTTCCCTCCGTAGTCGCCCAAAATCCCACTACTTTGAAAACCAGTTGTCACAGGATGACCTTAGTGTTGGGCTAACTCACGAAAGAATCAATGACGGAAAATACATTTACATAAGTTTAATACAACTTTAAAAATATGTTCAATATATATACAATTATATAAAAAAAAAACAAGCGAATACACAAATGAAATATGAAAAGATTGTTCTTATGAACGTTTAAGACGTTCTTAGTATTGTTCTAAATACTTAATTTATAAGACACTAAAATGTTGTTAAAGCTAAACCAATGTTGATCTATGATCTAGCGCGATAACTGTGATGCGCGAGAGCTCATGAAGATGATGATGCGCCAATTCAATGGGTGATTGTCATCAAATGCCTTCTATAAGGGTTGATGACGTGATTTAATGATGGTTTAACCTCCAATGAGGTTGTGGATGACGTTCCTCCAGTGAGGACTGATAACGGGCCCACCTCGTGTCCCGGGGTGTCGATACTATGACCTGGCCCTGTTGCGCAGGTACCGTCTCCACCGCTCGTAAACGTTATGTTGATTCTAGTGTAGAATCACCTGAAGGGCTTACACACCCTAAAGGCTTAGCTCCACTCCGGGAGGCTTATATCCTGGATGGCTTAGATCCTGGATGGCTTAGATCCTGGATGGCTTACATCTTGGATGGCTTAGATCCTGGATGGCTTAGATCCTGGATGGCTTAGGCACATTTTGCCTGTGAGTTTGCCGTCCAATCTCTGTTCCAACAACGTACTATCGACTATTCCGGCGAGAGCTAGAAGACAATGGGTTTTATAGCAAACATTACGCCCAAATCCCTATTTCCCCCGTTCAATCCGTGACAAACGCGGCTAAATCTGCAGTATTGAATCTACAAGAGAGGCCCCTTGTACACTTTTGCCGTGTAAGGAAGATATACCCATACGTTTACATGCATTAGCACAAAACTAAACTTATGACACAGCCTCTCTGGCGGCCACTTAAAATGTGCACGCTTTTACGTGTTAAATGAATATATCATGACTATTGTGAAATTGTTTCAACTCGAACAATATATTTGGGTGTACCTGATAACTTACAGAGCTAGGTACGACCAGTATACTCTACTGGTGACATTTTGTGACAGATATAGCAAAACAAGTTTGAAATTTTAAAAAGAAAATAGAAAACAAAAACGATCGCACTTATATTTTATCAGCATTGGAAATATGTTAAAAAAAGCATGATTAGAGCCAACTTTGGTTCATTCGATTTAGATTCATATTAAAAACATAATGAATAAGTGTTGGTTTACGTTTGCGACTTTTTTATCGTAATTCTTTGCGACACGATGGTAAAACTGTCTGTTTTAAAGAGGTTTATAAGTGTGTGTGACAATTCCCACAAGACATAGTTATATTCGTTTACTACATCAGTGTTTCATAGAACATAGAGATGATCTAACTTTGATCTCGAAACATTTTAGTTTTATTAAACGACTATATCATGCATGTTTTGTACATACGTGTACATTTTATAGTGTATAACAAATGGAATACGTGTACGGCATCTAACTGCGAAGGTGCTCAATATATCAACATGATAAAAGCATGTTAGACACGAGATATACACACAAGTGTCAATGGATATTTGTAGGTTCCTCCGAAGGGACTACCTATTGTTAAACAAAACAACATAAAACAACACAACACAACATAAAACAATATTTGATAGACGTACAAGACATTATATCCTGCAACAGCGTGCTAAATTGTACGTGTATAAAGTTTATCGCCTAATAACATCGTATTCATTTTCTGATACAGAAAATAATCCTTACTTAATAGCTCCCAGATATTTATTGTTATTTGGTAGAGATCACTATCTAAAATTCTGAATATGAGCAACATCCATATATATATTATGATTTTGGAATTATCGTTTACTATGTTGATGTAACCATTGATATAACAAAGCGTATTGTTAGTTTAAATATAGTGAGTATATGTATAATTTATAGTTATTGACAAAGCAAAGAAATATCTATATAAAAGGCAGTTGCCAATTTTTTTTTAATATTTTTGATATTTTTTTTTTTTAAATTTTAAAGTGCTTTCATGTGAACGTAATTCCAATTTAATATTCGTGTATGTATTACAGTATTTCAATTGGATAACTTTAGGCCGATTTTTTTTACTTTTATTTTTTGATAACAACGCTTCAACTAGATTAATTTTTTTGCGTGTGAATCCATGAACAATTGATGTTCGTTATTGATGATGTCATAGGGATAATGGAAAATCTGAAATAGATTTTTTTTTTTTTTAAGTTACACCTGAAAACTGTATGTCTACCTCATGAAATAATAACAATTACATTATCTGTATGACAGACATGATTAAAGGATTTTTTTTGGAAAACTATTGTTTTAAATACAAATAAAATTCAAAACTTTATGAATTAATATTATCTTAAAGGTTTCTGTGCCAGATAATCTGATTAAAAAAACAAAACAAATAATACCAATGTAGATATAAACAAAGTTTCAGACATGCCTTGCTAAGAAACGACAAAAAAATAAACGATATGACAATTAATGATTTAGTCCTTTCTTAAGTTTATCAATTCAAAAAAGACTATATATTATATATAAATGACAGCAATTGCTTTTATTACCATTTGGGTATTAATTTCCCGGGAGAACTACAAAGTTTAAGACTTACAACTGAAATATCTTTAATCATAAATCTGCATACTTGTGCAGCAATAGTTGGCCCAGAACAACAACAAATCAGTATATTTACCCTCTTTACGCTTGCTACGTTGCAATGAGAAAAGAGGGCAAACTAAAAATAAAATATCAACTGATGAAAACAACTATCTTCAAATATTAAAAAACAAGAGTTATAACATAAAATATGTATGATTATAATACATAAACAGTTAGTTTTATCATATTTTCATATTGCCATCTTTTAACAGCAATGGTGTTGGGCCACAGGTTCTCACAACATTAGTAACGGCCCTCCCCCTGAATACAAAATAAATTAAGTTACAAATAAAAACAATACATGACATGGTATAACACATGATATATGGACAATCTTAATACAAAATGAAAAGTAAACACACACAGTATGTATACACTTATCTAATACGATAATTTGAATGAACACAATAACAGTGTCGACCGAATCCATCACACTTTCTAGTGAGTACAACTATTTTCGATTAAGTACCAAAAGCAATAAAATACAAAAAAAAACAATCTCTGAACAAAAACTCACGATATATACGACTTATACATTCGATTGGGGAGTTATGTTTCTCAATATGTGATTTAACTTAATATTTAAATATTAAGTGATTTCAAAAAAAGGAATAAAACATAACTCAAAGTCCAATAAAAACACAACAAATTAAAATAGATAAATTATTTTCCATAATTTTCTTTTAATGAAAAACACAATACTCTTTGCCAGAGAAAACACTTTATTCCATCTTTTACACACGTCGCGTGATCCTAAGAAACGTGCAAAACTTTATTTCTATAATAATATTTAATTTTAACATGCGTCGCCTGACCTAAGATATACGTCTGACCTTTATGCTATTGATATATTACGATTGCGTGCACTCCTTTTTAAGTCAATGCATCCTGTCACAAGTGGTTTGTTTCATTTACACAACTAACGATGTTTAATTGTTAAGTTGTCGGACCCGCTTGCGGTGAATTCGACATAGTCGTCACAATGACAGTTCGGTGTATGTGCGTCCGTTCGTCCATCCATTGTTCCGAACGTGTCCGGGCTATAACGTGCTTATACAGAGATTATACAGATTTTGAAATAACATGAAATAAATATTCAATATCGTGAGACGAAGTTTCGCGAGTAATATCAGATACGTAGCTCAAAGGTCAAAATCACAATAAGGGGTCTAAGATCAGCAATAGGTTCAAAATTTTGTGTCTGCTCTGTATCTGGTTAACCACTTGACATATTTTAAAATGCCATGCCACAAATGTTCATCATAATAAGACGATGTATCGTGCCCAAAATCAAGGTCAGTAAAAGGCCAACATCACGCTTAGAGATTTAAGGTCAGAATGAGGTACAGAATTTGTGTACGCTCCATATTTTGTAAACACTTGAGATATTTTTAAATAATGTGCCTCAAATGTTTATTATAACGTTCGAACTCAGGTCTGTACTGTCGAGTCCGATATGTAACCCTTGGGCATCTAATTAATTACAGTAGCTAACGACTGGCTGTTTGTTTAAAACAACAACTTGCAAGAAGGTACTTTTTAGAAGAAAGAAAGAAATTTTAAATTAGAAATCCGTCTTTACTATTAAATATTGTTCAGCTCGTGTAATGTAGCTATGTAGGCTTGTACAATACATATAATTAGACTTGTTTTTAATATAGTTGAAAGTCATTTTCATTATGACCTAAGATGAACTTGATTTTGTCGTACTATTTTAGTGGTGTTTAATTTTAAGTTGCCTACATCAAATGTAATAATTTGTAATATTTTTCATATAAATGAGGTCACTTAAATTTCAGAATCCTACATAAGCACTTTTAAAACGTATAAAAATCACTTAATTTATACCTTGTCAATATTTTATAACTTCATTGTAGCCTTTTCCTTCAGATAGAATTTGACGAAACCTCCCAGTATTTAAGATAAATGTAGGCAATTCAAAATAAAAAAGCAGTTGTTTTTTGTTATCATCCCACCAACAATACATTCGTTTTAAAATTGAGACGTTTTGCAAGAAAAACATTCAAACAATTAAATTTAATAAAAACAAAAACGTACTTATGGATGATAATAAATGTCATGCCAAAGGTAAATTTAATCTTAAATTCAAGCATTTGAGATTTTTAAAATAATATTATCCTTTAGGCCGACCAAATATCTCGGGTAAATCGTTTAGACCAAGTAGACTCTATTCAGTGGAATTCACTTGATATATTGTAGATGTAGAGAAAACATACATTGTCTGAAATTATCCAATTCAACATTAAACACAGGATACCGTAACGTGCTAGTTAAATTAAAACATGCCTGATATATGTTCATGCATGATCACTAGTAATGTAATTGACAAGTCGTTCATGCATAATGCATAGAGTGTGGAATCTTATTTATATAAATATGCAGTTCTACCGTCGACACAATTGCCTTCATTCAGTTAAATATATTAAACTTGATGCGTGTTCCAGTCTCCACAGCACGATTCTTTTGTCTTTATCATAAACAACCAGTTGATATATTAATAAAGTCAGTATACAAAATTATGAAAATGTATGTATATCAGGAAACATAGCATTCGAAGCAGACAGGCTCTACACAAACATAACAATAGTGCAAAGAGTAACTTGGTGACCAAATTACTTGATATACTGGAAAGCGAGCAAGGACATGTATGAATATTTTCTATTTCTTATCCGCATTCAAACCGCAGAATAATCGACCTAGCCAAAGAAAACCGTTTCGCCTTTTCCTGTTTTTGCTGTAGCATCGGATCAATATAGCTCTTCAAATTGAAATGTCGGTATCAAAAACCATATTGTTATTGTCGAAATGCTCAACAGAGAGAGAGAGGGAGAGAGAGAGAGAGAGAGAGACCATATTGTGATTGTCGAAATGCTCAACAGAGTGGGAAAGGGGAGTAAGAGAGAGAGAGAGAGAGAGAGAGAGAGAGAGAGAGAGACCATATTGTGATTGTTGAAATGCTCAACAGAGTGGAAGAGGGGAGTAAGAGAGAGAGAGAGAGAGAGAGAGAAAGAGAGAGAGAGAGAGAGAGAGAGAGAGAGAGAGAGAGATAGAGCAAAACTTAAATTGATACTCTGTGTCCTGTTTGGCATGCAGAGAAATTCACAAAGATATAGGTTTTATCCACCAGATACAACCACAAAAACAGGAACATTGAAACATGTTAAACTGCAAATTTGCTACAGGAGAGTAAATTGAGGTTGAGCATTTTTAGACTTAGTGTTTACCGGTTTTTCCATAACTTACTTCCATAGTATCTTATACTTAACCTTATGGAATTGTCAGCTGACGTGGGATGGCAATCAAACAAGTGGTCAGTGGGTTGAGCGATAACCGATCCCGCATCAGTTTAAATACAGCTTTTTATATCAGGAGCGTTAAACCGGAAAAAACAATGTCAAGTGGTCAGTGGGTGGAGCGTGATCGATCCCGCGTCAGTTTAAATACAGCTTTTTATACCAGGAGCGTTAAACCGGAAAAAACAATGTCAAGTGGTCAGTGGTTGGAGCGTGACCGATCCCGCGTCAGTTTAAATACAGCTTTTTATATCAGGAGCGTTAAACCGGAACAAAAGTATGTCAAGTGGTCAGTGGGTGGATCGATAACCGATCCCGCATCAGTTTAAGTACAGCTCTTTATATCAGGAGCGTTATCACATCTATGATGACAGCGTACGGAGTAAGGCAAGTATCGTATATATGTATACGAGATTAAATATTCACATTGTTATAGATAGAACATTTCTATAAAAAAAATTTTTATATTTCAAAATATTCATATTAAATTTAAAAATATAGACAATTGAAAATATGGTAGATATTGTTCTAAAGTAAACATTTTTGTTTTAAACACGAATACCTGTCTGCCGTCTATGTCCTACAGGACATTTTGCTTCGTCTCTACTGTATTTTGTCTTATAATATATGACATCCCTGTTCCTCGCTGTTTATTAATTTCACATCATAACACCTTGCACTTATTTAATATTTAAACGTTTCCCAAATCTAATCCCTTCAGGAGCGGCTACAAATGGATGATTTAAAAGATATAAAACGTCACTGATTTCTTATGCAGAAAAGTGGTTGAAAAGGTATTTGAGCACATTCATCCATCTCCGCAAGAACCTGATGTAGTGGTGATAGACGAATAACAATGAGACAAAATGTCATAAAGCAAACACCGCGCATAATATGTTCGGTCGGGGATTTGAACTCACGATCCCTGGATTGATAGGTATACGCGCTACCGGCTGAGTTAACAGGACGCGGTTAAAAAGTGAGATTTATGACATAGAAGAACCCATACTTCAGTACGGCATTTGTTTCTTAAAAATATAAAGAAATACATTATTTCCATTTAAGGCACAGCATAAATCTTGTCTAGGAACACTTGTAATTACATTAAAAACAGAACAAACAAAACGGCTACTCAAATAAACAACTAAGTCAGTCTTCTGCAGAAACAACAAAAAAATGTTGTGATATATGGAAATAATCGAGGTATTCCGAATGTCTGATTTATCTCATCATCAGAAACGTAATAAATTAAGAAAGTATTTGGCACATTTTTGTACTAATAAAGCGATATGATCTCTTTTGCGTGTACGAAAACTAGCTGATCGCAAGAATGTTGATAAATAAGCCAACAAAAAAGCGGTGGTATATTTCATGTCATAAATTGGGAAAATCTTCTTAATCTTCTCTGCGTAGTCGGCATCGCACTCGGCAAAAATTCATCGCATTCACGTTTTACGCTCGTTTATTAAGATTTAAAATAAACACTTAATATTACAGACATAACTGAGAAATGATTTTATTCTCAAACACCATGAAAAAACAAGACTATAGAACAGTAAATAAACAATACTGTTTTAGACGAAGTTTCCTGCTTTTGGAGAAAAAACTGACTATCAGATTATTTTAATTAAAAAATAGAAGAAAAACACTTTACATAGGAAAATGAGTGAAAGTGTAATTCAGTGTTGAATATTCCAAAGAAAAGCAATGGTTAACTACAAACAACTCTCGTGACCAACGTTCGTCGTATTCTCTCTGAAAATGTCGTCGAAGGAAGGAAACTCTAACTAGCTCACCCACATTGAACTTTTAGTTAATCGCTTGAAATGTAATATCGCTTTTAACTTTAGGATCGGTTTGGTATTGCAGCTTCCACAATTCAACAGAGTCTTTTTTATGCTAACCGGGAACGTTTGATGGAAGATGGTGGGTTTTGTTGTAAAACTCTGTAATATCGATATAATGTCTATTTAGCGATGATCTTGTTTATGTTGTATGGTGTTTAGCGTCGCTTTCAACACTTTTTCAGTCATATCGCGACGGTGTCTACTTGAGACAGTATTCTGAGCGCTGTCACAATGGAGTATCATGCCGCAGACACATGGTATGATACCCCACCCAGTCACATCATACTGACACCGGGCCGACCAGACCTAGAACTCTCCTCTTGGTCTTGTTTATACGTCACGTATCGAATGATACGGGATTTATTGTTTTGGTTTCATCTTTCTGCAAAGGACGCTTTAACAATAGTCTGCGTTACGAAGTAGCCAACACCTTCCTTCTTTAGGTATTGTTTCACGTCCGTGTTAGCAAATTCCGTCCCTTTGCCACTTCGAATCCGTGTGGGTTTGCTCCCTTGAGTGAAAATTATCTTTAGATCACGCATCAGTTCATTACCCGTCCAGGTACGAATTGCCACTGTCCACACGAATTTTGACATGATGTCAATAGCCAACCTGAAATACGCTTACCCGTCATTGATCTTTCGGTAATGCTCCATATTGACAGTATCCACGTCCAATTGATAGTCCACAAAACGAGCAATCACTCTCCGTCGTTTAAACTTTCTGCGTTCTTCTCGGTGTACAACATAGTCAATTTCTAATTTTAGATCTACCGATCACAAACTGTTCTTCTTTTCTCACGGCTCTGCATAACTTTTCCACACCACCATATGCTCCAGCATGTTTCGGATCGTAATAGATACTTGCCAGGTATTGTTTATACTTCATAGTTTGAGCCATTTGATCTTTTAAACTTATCTTTTTAAAAACCATGATTCTCATCTTGCTACTATGTGCATCTCCCGTCCAGCTGCTGGATATGTTTCTCATCTGACTACTAGGTACGTCTCTCGTCTAGCTGCTGGATATGTTTCTCATCTGACTACTAGGTGCGTCTGTCGTCTAGCTGCTGGGCAAGTTTCTCATCTGACTACTAGGTACGTCTGTCGTCTAGCTGCTGGATATGTTTCTCATCTGACTACTAAGTACGTCTGTCGTCTAGCTGCTGGACATGTTTCTCATCTGACTACTAGGTGCGTCTGTCGTCTAGCTGCTGGACATGTTTCTCATCTGACTACTAAGTACGTCTGTCCTCTAGCTGCTGGATATGTTTCTCATCTGACTACTAGGTACGTCTGTCGTCTAGCTGCTGGACATGTTTCTCATCTGACTACTAGGTACGTCTGTCGTCTAGCTGCTGGATATGTTTCTCATCTGACTACTAGGTACGTCTGTCGTCTAGCTGCTGGATATGTTTTTCATCTGACTACTAGGTACGTCTGTCGTCTAGCTGCTGGACATGTATCTCATCTGACTACTAGGTACGTCTGTCGTCTAGCTGCTGGGCAAGTTTCTCATCTGACTACTAGGTACGTCTGTCGCCTAGCTGCTGGGCAAGTTTCTCATCTTGCTACTAGGTGCCTCTTTCGTCTAGCTGCTGGATATGTTTCTCATCTGACTACTAGGTGCCTCTCTCGTGTAGCTGCTATATTTGATTCTCATCTAACTACAAGGTGCGTTTCTCTTCTAGCTGCTGGACATGTTTCTCATCTTGCTACTAGGCGCCTCTCGCGTCTAGCTGCTGGACATGTTTCTCATCTGACTACTAGGTACATCTCTCGTCTAGATGCTGGACGTGTTTCTCATCTGACTACAAGGTGCATCTCTCGTCTAACTAGACATGTTTCTCTTCTTAAGGCCGGATATTTCGGCATAGAATATGAGTGTTTAAAATGTGTTTACAGGTGATTTTTCTGAACCATTAAACATGAGTGTTATATCATTGGCTTATTGTGAAATTAAAGTATTTGCATTGCCAATTTGTATTCCGTTTATATTATGTTTTTTTTCTGATTAGAACAGCGAGGATCTCTGCACATAAAATGAATATAACGGGGATAATGTCTACAACATATCTTTAAGTAGAACCACCCTGACAAGTGTCCTTTGACTATTACACATTTTATATTTGTATTAAATATTTTGACCAATTTATGTAGGATGGACCAAAGTTTAAAATTGAAGAACAGCAAATTTTAAAGCACAGGCGACTGAACGAATGCTTTCTCAATGTCATTTAGTAATAACATGCCTGGTAAATGATTCTTTTCTAAACGAAATATTAGATAATCCATAATCGAAAATTTTCAATTATATATCGGCCTGACAAAAATTCTGTCTGATCTTCATTAATAGTAGACGGTTAAATATCTTTCATTCTTTTGACTATACATCCAGATGCTAACTTGTATGAAACATTTAAAAGTGAAATAAGACGCCAATTCTTTAAAAATAATTTATCTTTGTTCCCCTTCGGTAAACATGTTATGACCCCTTGTGCAACTGTAAGTCCCCACTAAGTATATCCCTCATTTATAGCACGCAGTAAAAAATGCCCTACGTCTATCCAAAAGAATGTATAAAATTCAACTATATATCCGTCAAAGCCTGGACTCCCCCCCCCCACACACACACACCCACACACACACACACACACTCACCACACACACACACTCACACACACACACACACACTTTATTATGTCTAATAATGACTGGTGACATGATAAAGAAATATATAGCGCATTTATTTATGAACAAATGCATGGTCGTTGCTTTCTTTTATTTTGTATCCCATCTTTATTAACGTTGCGTTATCTGGTGAGATTGCAATGTTTCATAAAAGCTATACGAATACAAATGAGGTGCAAGACTTAATTTAAATATAAATTTCATCTGTTGAATTATTCACTGGGTTGAATTGGATGACAACTCTTGAAAGGATTTAATTTCAAAAACCAATAATTTTATAAAAATCAGTTTTAATGTCTCAAAGCCGTGTTAACCGAGAACAAAGTGTTAGTATTTTTGCTATTTAATTGCCTAGTCTTGAATTTGTTTAGGAAACTCTATGATATTATTGATAAAAAATGTAAATTCCAACAATCAATTTAAACTTTATTCAAATATTTAATCGCCGATTAAATGATGATAGTGTTTTGTTAGTAACGGTTTATTGGTAGGGTGAAGTTGCAAAGACATATTATAGACATTTCCTAAGATTGAAATAGCTAAACAAACCATAGATGAAGGAATAAGCACGGACAATAGCGTGATACGAAGTTAATAAAGTAGTAAACAGTTACTGTAATAAACACAAGAAGTAATAACCAACTGCAAAACTGGATACATCACATAATGAATGCTTTACTAGTGCTGTTCAACTTATCAGCAGTTTTATTGTTATGTGGGGACGCAATTCGTTGTATAAACTAGATTGCAAATAATGTAAATTTATGTGCGATAGACGCCCTTGAAATGAGAACGTACAGGATAACACAAATTGTTATGTGTGATTTCTGGAACTTTTTTAATACTACAATATACATAAATTGTATATGATTTCCTTTTTTTTTATAAAATTAACATAATAGTGTTTGTTAACATTTTACTCTAGTTTTTATTGATATTGCAGGAGGCGTTAAATACGGTTTCTATTATAGTTTTTTTTTTACATTATTCGTATAAAATTTTTAGAAACTTGCCAGTATTTAAAATTAATGTATGTTAAGGCAATACTAGAAATAAAGATAAATACAATTAACCGTACAGTTTGTTGTTTTAAGCCATTGTTTTGTAATTAACTCACCGATACCTTTCTTGGAATTTTGCCTAAAAATGTAGGTTTTATTAAAGATGTAAAGCCGACATTTGATCCTTTGTTCATTATTTATATTGCATGCTTGTCATTCACAGAAGGTACCACAATGAAAGAAGTGGAAATTACGTTTTAATATTTGTTAACCTCTACACTACCAAACTATGATGAGAAAAGTAGAGGTCATGTGTTATCTAGCATATATTTTTCTATTCAATGTGTACTACTGTTGATGAAGTGAAAGTAAGACTGTCGAAATCATATATTCATAATCAAATTTCCAAGGTTTTTTTATTTCTAATTCACAATTCAAACATGATCATTCTTTTAAAATGTTCGAAATATATCAATAATGCCATCAAATAAAGCAAATAGCATTTTTTTAAAAAAAGAAACAATGATTATTTATAACTGCCATTATGTGAATACCATACGGAAGCATTTCCTGTTTGCAATGGGTTCATTGGTTTGTTGTTTTGTTAATGGGGTTTAACGCCTCTTTCAACACATTTCAGGTTATATATGGAATATCCAGTTTTACTGGTGGAGGAAGACCTCAGTCAGAATAGAACCACCGTCCTTCCGCAAGTAACTCGAAACTTTCTCACATAAAGTTTTGGAGCGAGCGGGATTCGAACCTACGACCTTATCGGGGAGAGGTAAGAGATCTTGAGACGGCGCCTTAGACCACTCGGCCACGGAGGACAAAATGCATGTATATAAAATACATGTCCTGTACATGGTAGTTTTAAGCATAAAGCTCTATTTAAGGGATTGGCACGGTGAAAAATTTGAGGATTTGTGGTCATGCTGAGATAAAAATGATATTTTTCATTTTATCAATTGTTATCGATATGATGAAAATAAGGAAATATACGATCAGCAGGAGTCACACCACTCCAATGTCATCGTCAACAAAGTAATGTTAACATTTTCAATATACAATCAAACTTGTCTTAAGCAGTCAGTCAATGGAAGGAGAAAGAAAGTCCTTTAAAGACATGTTGTTGTTGTTCTGAAAGCATCGAAATGGGAAATAGCAAACATGGCTGTTTAAGATAAGTGACAGCTCAAAAGAAGTGACCTGCGTACGCAGGTTTGACTCTGTAGACTAATTATTGTATGTTTAATATGCAGAAGAAACAACAGGAATCACAACAAACTACGCTGCTGGGAAGCTTAAACCAGGCTGACGAGTGCTTCCAACCTCGCTCTTCTCCCGTCGTCACATAATAAGACAATACTGTGGAAATAAAAGTATCCGCCAGACAATTCCCTTTGAATTATTTGATATCACCATTTGGTTATACTGTAGTTCCTACGTGTGAAGATTGATATGACGTTTAAAAATGAATGAAATCGGTTTCAGTATTATCGTCTGTCTCTTTAAATGATTTGAAAGATTTGAAACCGTTTTATGATGGATATCTAACTAAATCCCACGTGATATGAAATATGTGACAACAATTTACATATCTATTATTTATTGTCACCCAAAGCACCTTGGAGAAATCTATCAATAACGGCTGAAACATTTAATTTGGAAATATCGACGTTTCTCTCCATAGTCAAGCTTTAATGTCGTCTGAAATTTCTATCAATATAGTGTCCTGATGGTATGTTATAGTTTAACTTGTATGATTTATGCTACATCTTGTTAATGGGACCAATAGTTCGTAAAATCTTGAAAGTGGCGATTCGGTTGTATACGTTATAGTTATTTTGATGTTAGAAAACATACCTGTATGTATAATAGCCATGACATATACCTATCAGATTTGTTAGTGCATGTATAAAATATATAAAAATGGCTTAGTTGTTGTATTTGGCAAATGGTCGGTTAGGCTGCTGCTTCGATAATTGCGGCTAACATGAAACAAATATCACTCCGCAAGCTGCTGGCGTTCCTTAATGAATGTGATGTACGACATATATATCGTTTGCATGCTCTGGATAGCATAAAACAAATGTAGATCTGAAGTCAATTAGAAAATTTAATTTTGTTCAAGGTATTAATCAGTATTAAAATCATCAACTATATATATATATATATATTGAATTAAATATTTATATCAATTTACATTACTGTCTCACTACACAGTTTAAGTTTTGTTCTTTGTTCTATAAAAAATAAGTTAAAAAAACTTCCATTGTAATCAAATACTTCCACGTAGAATCTTTTTAAAGTATTTTTCTTTCCATAGCAGGAATGTATACCTACATAAAATGCACAATAACTGGTAGGTTGACCATCTTCTATTTTTAAAAAGGGGTGAAATAACACCCTGAGATTTTTTGAAAAAGGAAATCCTCAAATGCTCATACATACATGCATATGTTGAAATCCTATAAAGCTACTAAGCCAGTTGTTGCCCTACTCATCTGCAGCAAGATATCACAACCACTAATGAACCATTTTGAAAATATTTAAAACCAAAAAGGAGCGTAACTGTGAACTGAGACGTTAATTTTATTACTTCAGTTATAACTTGAAAGGTGTGTGAGTTTCAACAAATATTTAAAGTTTGTAAATTTCTCAGACGGGACTACTTATTGTAAAAAAAACTCAATTATTTACAACGATGAGATAGTCATTATATCTTGTAACGGCATGTTAACGTTTATTAATTTATTAATTTAATAAAATTGTATCCATTCGCTTGGGAAATTAAACCCAATTTATAGAATGGATATAAATTATATTTATATCATAAATTACACAGCTATTAAACTGTCGTTTATGTATTATCTAGGTATGATTTTCATTTGTTATTCTTCTTTCGTTTGTATTCATTAAATTATCGATACATTTACATATAAATGAGTGATTTATGATATTACCTTTTTAGTATAGAATTTACACAACAGTTGAAATTTCAAATAAATGTGTTTATTGGCCTTTTCTAGACTATTAAAATGTACTGTTGTAAAGCATAGTAGCAGTGCAATACGGTTATTGTTAAAGACAGACAGAATATATTTGTGTGTTAAGTGTATGATATATAACGTCTCCCACGCCCCATTCCCCTCCCACTAACCATAGTATTCGTTGTTATTACAAAGCCTAAATATCAACTACGTTAACACACTTACCACATGATTTACGCGTAACCAAAACTAAAATACCAAACTAAAAAGCATGTAATTTTATTTTAACATTCACGAAACAAATTGATCCAAAGTTTAAGTAAGACTTCGTTATAGCGTTATAATTGAAGGACTTTTGACTTTATTAAGTCTAGTTTATGTACTTATACTTCTTCATATCTTACGTCTTACTTCCAGATTATAACTTCAAGCATTAACATGAATTATGCTACACAGTGTATTTATATGAAATATATCTATATGATTGATGTCTACAATTATACAAACAACCAATTAACACCAAATACGGTTTTTTAACAAAATAAATAAATATCTTTAATGACGTATGTGTGCATTTAATCTAGTAATGGACTAGAAATTCGTTATTGCATATTGCAGTTTAGAATGCTTTTATGTTAATGCCCGCTAAACACGAATTTGCATTTGCACATTCATTCACCACATTGGCCTCAATTTAAATAAAGCATATTAAGTTCCAATATCACCATTGTAACAAGTGACACCACCTTGCACACTTTCTGCAGTCGTCTTGCAGAATCTAAATGGTTTAATAAAAGAAAGTATTGACGTAAAGCATTAATGTCAATCCTGAATTTATTGCTGTACACGAATGTATGGCTGAGACAAATACTGTAAACAAACTGGCTAGATATGTCTGTCTCGTATAACCAACACATTCAACCAAATACTGATGCCTATGATACGTCATTCCAGTACCTACTTCTGAATTCAGTAGCAAATCAAGTCGCCGGTAGACGATACTTGTAGTCCCTATTACTTGTTACCAATATAATAAAACCAATATAATAAACCTATTCGAAATGTTTAATTAGATAACAAGTAGTCTCGGACCGGAACATTTGTACTGTGTGTGCAGTGTAGGAATAATGTTGATACCTTCAAGTGGAACATAAAGTATTGGCAATTTTAAAGTATTTGGAGATAAACTGCATTCGAGAACTCTTTAATAAAATTTCTAAATATTGATTTCTGTCTTTTATTGATTTTAATGCTTATCGTACTCCAGTTGCACAATTTGAAAGAGATTAGCATCAAGATTGTACCGTAGAGATTGTTCAGACAAGCACAAGTTGTTTAGGATTATTGAATGTCGTTTGACCTTCTATAAAGCCAATACTTTTCATACCCCACCCAGACGCATACTTACATTTCGTCATTTAAAGTAAGGAATTAATGAATGTCATTCTAAATATGTACTTGCTCTAGCAGAAAATGTTGCATATAATATTAAAATCATTTAGTGTTTGCATTACGACAATGTTTTACAACATCAAATAGGAAGCACAAATGCTTCAAGTTGACGAATAATGTACCTTTATCAAATCCGATATGATATACACATATCGGATATTGTAAACATTCGGATATACCTGTAGATACTTAACAAAGGTGCAACCTACCATGTGCGTTTTTAAACTTATAAATTATACATCGATTGTGATACAAGTTTTAACAACTTAAACAAATCAGTCTCTAAGTCTTTATGGGAAGAACCTGTACTGCATGTAAGTATATGGGGATAAAGTGTCTTACTCAAAGATACTACACACAGTCGTGGTGGAGGATCAAACTTTCGACCCTCCTATCGTGTCATGTGCTGGAAATCTTAGATATATATAAATGTAAAGCGCGATTTATATCAAATTCTAATTCATGCATTATTTTCATATATTCGAAAGTGTTAACTTAATGTCTTTTTCCGCTATTAATGAAAGTCGTGAGCTATATTGTGATAAGGCATGCGAGAAATCTGGTATAATACTTTATAAAATTCTGATAATATTTCTACTAACCTACGCACTAGACAGTATCAATGGCCTTCTGTTAGTATCTACATTTGGCAGATGAGTTGAGTGTTACGTTCCCTGGTCGATATTTAAAATATAACAGTGAAATGTCTTTTTTTAGTCAGCTTTAGGCGAAAGGCATAGCCCTGCTAATGTCGTCGTGATTAAGCCTTGCAGTCCTTGTCACCGTCAAAATAAGCATACGCGACAGGACTATTTTTTACCTCGAATTTCATTTTCTTTTCATTTTTTTTTATATATGCAAGCAGAAACCAATCAAACAATAAATATATAATGTAGATATGTATCACGTCATTTTTTTAAAAAAAAATGGAATAAATAAACTGACGCTGCAACAATATCAATCAAATTAGGAAGGCGTATCAATATTTATTAAAGCTCGTCTAGCCATACTTTCATTGAACGGACACTGAGGTGGTATGAACACACGTAGAGAAGAATGCCAGTTCTATAGATATCTATTCCTATTACGATGAAACTTCATTAATAAGGGCATTTAGTCTTACACAACTAAATGATTTAAGAAACAATTATAGTTTATCTCATAGTGTCGCTTACAAAAAATAATACAAACACATTTTTATACAAAGTTATTGTCAGTAAATGTATATGGATTGTTGTAAATATGCATTTACATGGATTCTTTCAAAACTTAGCAAGTCCAGTGAAACCGATCTCTGAGCTAAATAGTTTGAGACAAAAGCATGCGACATTCTCACAGACTGATATTTTATTTTACATTTAAATTGCAGCCGGTGGTACGATGGGCATTTTTGAGGAGCTTCTGACATGAAATGATTTCAGCAATCCATCATCAAACAGAAAAGACGTTTGACCATTCACAATGATAATGAATAGCTTAGAATAGTACAGTATATCCCGTTAAATTGAGTTTTTATTTCCCAGGCTGATGATGATGCGATTATTAAGTTAATAAAGCTACAATGTTAACACATCGTTGAATGATACAATGACTAGACGATATCTCATTCTGAGTTGTACGTTATTATATTTTACTCAAAGTAGTCCCGTCGGAGGAATTAGCAAATATGCGATAAAGTCACAAATCTTTCATGCTAGAACAGAAGTACTGCAACTAATATACATACTCGTATTTTATGTATGCTTTTAGTCAATTGAACACATTTTTTTTAATTGCATACAATTTTATTAACATTATCAAAGGCTAGGTCTGATTAGCTGAGTCGGTAGTGAGGACTGACTATCAATCCAGGAAGGCGTGAGTTCAAATCCTCACTCGTCGCAGTGTCCGTTATGGTTGCTATATGACACAATGCCCCATTGTCACTCAATTCACACTGCTAATTCAAGTAGGGAAGTTATCAGTTACTTGTGGAAATGGATGAGCTAGCAGTAAGATCCCAGGAAGGAGTAATTATGTTAACTTGTTGTCTTCGCTGGAATAAAATAAAGCTAATATTCAAATAAATAAAAAAATATTATTCAGGACATTCAGATGAAGGCACGTGGTAAAACGTAAATGAACGCAATGATTACTGGTTAATATAACAATTACGCGATGTTTCATATGTTCATGTTTTCTATATATTTATACATAAAATTAGGATACATCATAATATTATCCGTTTTTTTTCAATTCTATCAAAAAATACAAAACTCAAACCTAACGTGTATAGACCAACCATATCTTCCAGTATTCATAGACGTCAGTAAGACATTATATAAATAATATAGTAAGAAAGATATGATATAACTCACGAACATTATACTTCCGGGAAGTATTGGCAGGAGTAACAGACGATATTATATCATCACTTTGGCGCATATCCCCTGTAACTGCATGTTTGTTTCAACACTTATTGAATTATTGCTCAAGAATAACGATAAATTGCGAGGTAAACACATATTTCAGACTACATTGGCTGTATTTGATCAGGATTAGCAAAGCAGTTTCTATACAAAACGTGTGCAGAGACAGACGAAAAAATTAAAATCGATGTTCTCATCTTCGAACGTCAAATCAATTTTTAAATCATATAAAGCTATATTTTATATCAATTTGATATTTATAGTGCCGTCGAAAGTTTCCTATTTTTTGGCCTTTTTTTTAGAAAACTAAATTTTACAAATCTTTAAAAGGTGCAGCAAAATCGTTTGTAAAATCTTCAAATGTTCTTTTAAATTTTAATAAAGGTATATATAGTAGTTTAACATCTTAACTACTGTTAACGATCGTGTTTTCACTACCCTTTTTTAAAGATGGTACCCATCAAGATGTTGTCAACGACAGCAAAATGCTATCAGTTGATTTAATAGTAGCCTCAACACCATGCAGAAAATTACTAAAAAATTTCACACTGAAAAAAACATTAATTTAGCTATTTTATTTAAATGTGTTAAACTTTAAAAAAAATATAAAATTGGTGAAAAATGATTTTGATTGACAAGTTTATATATCCTAGCACGGTACTGCTCATTCAAGAACCAACAACAACTCACATTCTATTAAAACTTACTTCTCTTTTTTTCTTTCAATGACTGGAGAGCATATAGAAAAGAAACAAAAAATACACTTAACGATAGCATGTATACGTGTACAATATAAATAAAACAAAATTACCGACGATCAATTAAACACTTAAATCAAAGCACTGTAGTGCTGATGGGGGCGGAGCATATAAGATAGTAAAATATCGCTATTGTTTTAGACAAACAGGTCAGTTTGCATACGTTGAAGTAGAATAATCCCGACTACCTTTGATTCTTATACATGGTACAGAATGTACATGTTCTATGCTTAACGCTGACTCTTTTCTCGAATATGGCAGAAACGTAACTGAATGGTTTGCCTTTGAAAGTGTATTTCTGCTATAGTAAGAATATTAACTCTTAAATTTGGCAAATGTCCAACTTTCAAGATATTAGTTCAACTCAATGATATGAGATTTGTATCTTCAACTCAACTCGTGATATTTTCAGAGATGCCAAGCTTTCTATCATAAACAGTATATATAAAATATCAAAGTACTCTGAATCTAGCACAATGAATTCCACTTTGAGTATATTCATTTACTATTTTCTTTATTGATTTCTCTAGCGCAATAGTGAAAAAATTCGTTTAAAAGACGAAAAGTAGAAATGTGTATGTCGACATTAATAACTGATTCTTACATTTATATTTTCTAGTGCCCTATATCACCCCGTAAACGGAACCGCACTAACCAAAATGTTATGTTGCCAATTTTTAGACACATCTGGATGTTTGCGTATTTTCACTACGGAAACACAAATGCTTTAACTCTTATATGTTTAAGTAGAAATTATCTACCGTTCCAATTATTGGAAATATGTGAAATATTTACTAAATAATAAAAAAAAACAGCACTGACATTATTCATAACTCGATCAATCTCGAATTGTTTTTAGGAATACAAGTCTATTTTTAAACATTTGGGAGAAACCACAAGTCATATGATCGGCATTAGCATATCTCTATTTTTAGAACAAGTATTGATTGTTTATTGACATTATGCAAGGAGTATAGTTACTTGGCATTAGGGACAGATCTAGAAAAGTTCATTACCGTACACATTTTTAAAATCATAGAAAAACGTGAAATCAAACTCCCGAATCAAGTACTTATTATCTGAAGTCCTTGCAGAAATATACGACCTCTTTCAATGTGCATGTTGGCGATATAGTACGTGACCTGGAATTTGATTTTACAAGATGGCGTACTCATTTTGGTCACGTGACCATAGTTCTTCGCGTCTGTATTCAGTGCGCTTTTATTCCTTTGTGCTGATTATTGCTACAGAATATAAACTTGGAATTTATACGATACGTAATTGTTTATAGGTATAAATCGTCGCTGTATGTTATAATATTAATGTTTTTCGTTGAAACTAGGCGAATCTACTGTTTATAGTGAGTTCGAGCGCTTATCAGAGGGTGAAACTATTTGATAAGTGGTTGCTAGGTTTGCATTAACACGAAACACGGTTGTAGATTTGCGGTATTGAAAATAAAATCATGTTAGCTCTGAGAGTGGCTGCTAAAGCACCGCCCCCAAAATAAAAATTATTTTTGCAATGAGTAAGAACATTCATGATATTCAAGATACACAAATATCAATATTGCCCAAGTGACTCTAACGCATATGATATCAGATGCTGCTTTATTATCGTTTAAAACAAACGTAAAAAATACTAAATAAAAATTAATGTTATTTTAAAATCTCTGTTATATAAGGTGAAAATATCAAAAGTACTCGAATAGCCTAGTAAGTCATACGATGCAGCCTCCTTCGAAAGATTTTTACTTATTATATATTGTATATGCACTAGAGTATCCCCAGAATGTCATTTATAAATGATAAAGAGAAATCTGATGATAAAGCATTATGCTAACTTAGCACTTAACACATAGTCGATATCACTTCCTTTCCTCGAAAGGTGCACCACTCTGGTATATAACTGAATGAAGAAATAAATGACACAATAGGCTTAAAATATTTTTATTGCATCCGTTGTTTATTGGTATGATAGACTGATTTATAATCGAAACCATACACTGACTGTCAATATGTTGAAAATGTTTAATGACAATGAACATCATCCTTCAAAAAAATAAGGTTGTATAAGTATATTAGAATTTGAGATTCGTATTATTTTGATATTCGAGAACATACCCGTATGTAGAATAAATATGTTTTGTTAGAATGTTACCGTTATTTTATGCCATCGAGGGCTATCAAAAGACCATTTAACCTAACCACTCTTCCTGGGATCATGGAATGTTAACTAGTAATCAAGCAAACCAATATCCGCAAGTAACTGGTAATTTTATAATTTGAAGAAGTGGTAAGAGACGAATGACAATGAGACGCAATGTCTGATATCAGTCATCACAGAGACTTTGGTCGGGCGGGAATTCGAGCTCACGACCACTTGACTGATAGTCATATATGTTATCGACTATGTTAGCCGGGTCCGGCAGAATAGAAATTACCAATATATATATATGTATGCATATATAAAACCGTTAACTTACATAAAATGACTAAGTTCTTATATTTGACAAGAATGATATACGCTTGTTTCATTGACGATTATTAAGGCAAAGTGCCGTACCACGTGTCTTATAAACAATATGCTATACCACGTCTTTCGTTGCCATGTTCTGGATGAAATAAAACAAATGGAATGTTGAAAGTAATAGGAACGTGTTTAAATTATTCATTTGATCAAAAGCATTAAATAAATCTTGGTCAAATATTCATATAGTAATTTACATTATTTGCAAATTCCTCCGCCGAGACTATTTCCTGTAAACATAACACTGTATAACTGAGAATAAAAGATGGGCTGGTGATTATACCGTGTAGCGACATGTTCACGTGTGTAACTTTCCTCGTTTAATAACACCATCTCCATCCGCCTGGGAAATAAAACCTTATTTTGTAGGATGGCGTAAACAAACTATCGTTTATGTTACTCTCTCGGGGAGTAAACTTTTACTGTATTTTCTTCTTTCATTTGTCTTTGTTAAATATCCAAAACCTGGGAAGTATTCATAGAAATAAGTGTTTTGATGATTGTTTATTTGAATCTCGAATTTAAACTAAATGTTGACATTTTAAATAATTTTTTCTCAACAAACTACTTCCGCTATATACACCACACTCCTTAAATGCATTTATATTGTTTTATAGAACTATAGTTTGTTTAAAAATCGCCAAAAGTTATTTTTCTTTATTTCGCTTTTATTTTATTTCATTTATTATTTATAATTCTAGTTTGTGTATTAGTAAACTTATTGATTATGTTAACAAATCACTATTATGTTAAAGAAAGTAACAATTATTATCATAACCTACTTAATGAACTTAGTTATTACTTAGTTTTGTATTTTATTCTCACTAAGCTATAGTAACAAAACTTTGGGAACACTTTCATATTGTATTCTGACTTACCGAATATTTGTTGTATAATTTAAAAGGAACTATCTTAGTCAATCAAATTAAATCGAAATTCACGATGAACTAGTATTCTTAAGTTAAGATTTACAAAAAAAATATTATATCGATTATTTACTATTATGTTACTGAAAGAGTCTTCAGCAATTGCTTGTATCGCCCTCTATCGCTAAAATTATTTATTTAACATCGATTTAAACACAAGTTCTTGCAACTTAGACAAATCACGATCGAAGTTTTCTTGGGTAGAACTGCCACTAAGCATATTCAAATAAAATGTCTTGCTCAAGGAAAGCACACATAGCCGTGACTATACCAATATCTTCTTGCTTATACTGTAGCAACTTCAGTTATTATTGTAATTATTTAAAAATAGATCAATAGACATACTAAAATCTTCCTGTTATCGTTACTAGTAACTATGTTCAACCTGATGCTCATGTTTCATGACCTCTAACGTTGACACTTAAGTTGACTTTTGACTTCCTCGCGTGTTATCTTTTGACTTCTGTCTTTCATTGCTTCTATTAGTGTCATGGCTGTCAACGAAACGTTGTTAAAATTGACAAATGTTCTTTTGTTTGTCAGCATAAAACAAAAAAGCTGCAGCTGAGCTGCTTTTAAAAAGATATATAGAAAAAACATTTAGCTGCCATCAATGATCTATTTTAAATATATAATTGCTTTTGTGTGACTCTTTAAATACTATATTTCTTCAACATTATCTAAAACAGTTGTTTGGACATCATGCATTTAATACGGGTCGGACGACTCCGTGTACGATACGACTATGGAAGCGTGATAGTGTTACGGTTGTGTAAATTAAAACAAAAAGCTACTTGTTTTCTCGTTGTGTCACCACAATGTGACGCTTACACACGGACCTCTGTCCCAAAGCATGAACTCAGATATTGGTTTTCTTTAGAACTAGTTTATATACAACAGCAGCCATTACGATTCAGGAGTTCCCCAATGACATTTTCCTTCTTTAAAACAACATGTAATGATTTAGTTTGCACTACTTGAAGTGATTTGGTGAAACCAAAAGAAACTGTTGTAATTGTATAAAAATTGTTATGGTCAGTTATATTTCCGGTACGAAAAGTGGGCAGGGCGAAAATTATATATTTGTTAAAATTCATGGACTATATAATATTCAGAAATCTATATCTTCGTTCAAAATATTTACCTGACTTTTACTAATATTTATTTTGCTTTTTTGTAATCTCATTTTGAAGTATTACGTTGTTAGTTGACGGACGACTGTATTTGTTCCGGACATCAGAAGTAGTCCTGGGAGTAACATGGTATTGGGAGTAGTATTGTTTTGAATGCGTGGTTAATATATTGTTTGTAGGATTAACACACATTTTTAGTAAGTTGAATAGGACAATGTTCTGGTGGTTATAATTAGCGACCAAAAATATATGATTTGATTTAATAAGTACTTTATTGTTGCAAACTAGGAAAGAACAAGTTCAAGTTCGCGGTATATTAATCGAGTACACGTTAATAAATATGCATACTTTATTCCTCAACTGTTGCCTTTGCGGCGTTGGTTTTATAAGAAACGCATACTCTAGACAGTTTGTATCAAGGCTGTTTAAAGTTTCAGACATACAATGGTGTCATTTTTATGCTTTTCATCAGTATCTTCGTGTTATCTATGTTCACCATGTCCACTGCTGAATGATAGTCGTAATCAACTGCCACCTTGCTTTTCCAGTAGCTTGACACTCTTGGTGTTCACCCCATAGGTTTTAAATAGTTCATATTTCTAATGTAAATTAAAATGTTATAAATAAAATTGTGCATGTTAATCTAGTAATGGAATTGGTTATTGGTTCATGCATATTGCAGTCTAGAATGCTTTTAAGTTACGCTCGTTTAACACGAATATGCACTTACATAATCATTTACCACACTGACCTCACTTTAAATCAAATAAACAAACTTCCAATAGCCCTATTGTTACACGTTGCAGCTTCTTACAAACGTTTTGCATCGGTATGATGAATAATAAAGGTTTAAAGTTTACATCCTAAAGATTTGATAAGTTTTTCAACGAAAAATGGCCATTTTTGGCATTTTTAACAAAATACCGCCCAGCAAATGTACACAGCTCTAATTTCACCTCATAACAGCTAGCTGGGACCTTAATCGAACTGTACATAATATGTTGTTTATCCGCAATTGTCATACCGAGTACTTGTACATGTAATTCATTTTTAGGGAAGGTCCGTAACTTGTGTTGATAGATATTGTGGTCTAACCATTTTGATTATATTCATGTTCATTTATTTGAGCACATTGTTGTAATAAAGAGGCTATTGTATATATGTTTGAGTGCCTCAAGGAGGACTTGACTCGTTTAAATGAGTTCTATCTTCAATACAGACGTTATTATAAAAACTAGTATTTGCTGATTTTGTTATGAAAATCGAATTTTACTTAAATTTCGAAATATTTTTTCCGGTACTTTCACATTTTAAATTAAATATTAAAAGAACTTTGATGTCTAGATTTCCCCAGACAATCGATTCATGCTAAATACGGTTATATAGGCAATTAAATTAAAATGTGCACAGTGTATGATTGTGTATAGAATCTTGTAATGGAATTAGACAAGTCGTTCATGCATGTTGTATACCGTATAGAGTGTAGCACGCTTCGTTTCATAAACACGAAATTTGCAGTTATAGCCGACACAATGGCTCCTATCTGAATAAATGAGGGTTTAACGCCATTTCCAACATAGTTCAGGTTATATATGGCATATCCAGTTTTACTTATGGATGAAGACCTCAGACAGGGTCAGACAGAGTACAACCACCGTCCTGTCCGCAAGTAACTGGAAACTTTCTCACATAAGAGAGCTTACAGACGATCCGTTTACCTGACATCTCTTTCCTTGGATCCATAAAGATAACCAGTTCTCGAGCTCATCCATCTCCGTAAATAACTGCCAACTTTCCCACTTGAATCAGCGGTGAGAAATGAATGACAATGATGCACAATGACGTATGTCAATCATCACGGAGATTGTGGCCGGTTCGGATTCTAACTCATTACACATAGATTGATACTCAGACGCGCTATTGACTACGCCAACCTCGTCAGGATTTGTGTATGAACGAATTCTAATATTTCTCATAAGGGAGGCAAGTCTGTAAAAGTTTGCAGTAAGTCATATCAATTATTCGAGTTGTTTCCCCGGAAAACTACACATGCTTCCTCTAAACTTAGTGCTCCAGGCAGCGGCAAGGTTTTATATAATCTGTACATATATTTTGGTATCGTGATATTGTCAACATATGTTTATCCCAGGTATATTATTCTTAATTGATTACATTTGCTTATTTACTTTTAGTGATTTCAATCTGATAATTAACTCGTTGAATTAAGAATTCAGAACGTGACATGTTCCTTTCGGCGGCAGTATTAATAAATTTTCGCTAATCATTAGAATCTTTGTCAAATGTAAATTACTACTTAAAGATGATTTTGTGAAAATATATTTCGAATAAAAAAAATGGTTCGATAGATTTAACACGGTTTGTATCCTATAATAGAGGTAAAATTAACCGTATGTGTTTTTTTTATCACTAAAGTAATAACGCCGCCGAATAAGCCTTTTGTAATCGTCCTTTAAAATTGTATTCTTACTTACTTTAGAGGTAACTTACTTTAATCGATATTTAAATCAAGAAATATTCAATAGAAAAGGAAAAAAAGTTACAACAGTTATTAAAATCAATATTAAATAAATAAAAACGTTTTTTGTATGTGGTTAAACCAATGAATAATATATAATAAGTAATAAGTGTAGATGTCGCTCGCTAACAAGGGCAATGGGTTATATATTTGCTGTAAGAACCCGAATGTCTGAACGTAATTGTTCACGATTTATAAGTTGCAGTTTTTGGTTTGTTGTAAGAACCCGAATGTCTGAACGTAAGTGTTCACGATTTATAAGTTGCAGTTTTTGGTTTGTTGTAAGAACCCGAATGTCTGAACGGAAGTGTACACGATTTGTCAGTTGCAGTTTTTGGTTTGTTGTAAGAACCTGAATGTCTGAGCGTAAGTGTTCACGATTTGTAAGTTGCAGTTTTTGGTTTGTTGGAAGAACCCGAATGTCTGAGCGTAAGTGTTCACGATTTGTAAGTTGCAGTTTTTGGTTTGTTGTAAGAACCCGAATGTCTGAGCGTAAGTGTACACCATGTAAGTTCTAGTTTTTGGTTTGTTGTAAGAACCCGAATGTCTGAGCGGAAGTGTACACGATTTGTAAGTTCCAGTTTTTGGTTTGTTGTAAGAAACCGAATGTCTGAGCGAAAGTGTACACGATTTCTAAGTTGCAGTTTTTGGTTTGTTGTAAGAACCCGAATGTCTGATCGTAAGTGTACACGATTTGTAAGTTGCAGTTTTTGGTTTGTTGTAAGAACCTGAATGTCTGAACGGAACTGTTCACGATTTGTAAGTTGTTTTTTTTGTTTGTTGTAAGAACCCGAATGTATGAGTGTAAGTGTACACGATTTGTAAGTTGCAGTTTTCGGTTTGTTGTAAGAACCCGAATGTCTGAGCGTAAGTGTACACGATTTGTAAGTTGCAGTTTTTGGTTTGTTGTAAGAACCCGAATGTCTGAACGGAAGTGTACACGACTTGTAAGTTGCAGTTTTTGGTTTGTTGTAAGAACCCGAATGTCTGAACGGAAGTGTTCACGATTTGTAAGTTGCAGTTTTTGGTTTGTTGTAAGAACCCGAATGTCTGAACGTAAGTGTACACGATTTGTAAGTTGCAGTTTTTGGTTTGTTGTAAGAACCCGAATGTCTGAACGGAAGTGTTGAAGATTTTGTAAGTTGCAGTTTTCGGTTTGTTGTAAGAACCCAAATGTCTGAACGGAAGTGTACACGATTTATAAGTTGCAGTTTTTGGTTTGTTGTAAGAACCCGAATGTCTGAACGTAAGTGTTAACGATTTGTAAGTTGCAGTTTTCGGTTTGTTGTAAGAACCCGAATGTCTGAACGTAAGTGTGCACGATTTGTAAGTTGCAGATTATGGTTTGTTGTAAGAACCCGAATGTCTGAACGGAAGTGTTCACGATTTGTAAGTTGCAGATTATGGTTTGTTGTAAGAACCCGAATGTCTGAACGGAAGTGTACACGATTTGTAAGTTGCAGTTTATGGTTTGTTGTAAGAACCTGAATGTCTGAACGTAAGTGTACACGATTTGTAAGTTGCAGTTTTTGGTTTGTTGTAAGAACCCGAATGTCTGAGCGAAAGTGTTCACGAATTGTAAGTTGCAGTTTTTGGTTTGTTGTAAGAACCCGAATGTCTGAATGTAAGTGTTCACGATTTGTAAGTTGCAGTTTTTGGTTTGTTGTAAGAACCCGAATGTCTGAACGTAAGTGTACACGATTTGTAAGTTGCAGTTTTTGGTTTGTTGTAAGAACCCGAATGTCTGAACGTAAGTGTTCACGATTTGTAAGTTGCAGTTTTCGGTTTGTTGTAAGAACCCGAATATCTGAACGTAAGTGTTCACGATTTGTAAGTTGCAGTTTTCGGTTTGTTGTAAGAACCCGAATGTCTGAACGTAAGTGTACACGATTTGTAAGTTGTAGTTTTCGGTTTGTTGTAAGAACCCGAATGTCTGAACGGAAGTGTTCACGATTTTGTAAGTTGCAGTTTCGGTTTGTTCTAAGAACCCGAATGTCTGAATGGAAGTGTACACGATTTGTAAGTTGCAGTTTTTGGTTTGTTGTAAGAACCCAAATGTCTGAGCGGAAGTGTTCACGGTTTGTTAGTTGCAGTTTTTGGTTTGTTGTAAGAACCCGAATGTCTGAACGGAAGTGTTCACGATTTGTAAGTTCCAGTTTTTGGTTTGTTCTAAGAACCCGAATGTCTGAGCGTAAGTGTACACGATTTGTAAGTTGCAGTTTTTGGTTTGTTGTAAGAACCCGAATGTCTGAGCGTAAGTGTACACGATTTGTAAGTTGCAGTTTTGGGTTTGTTGTAAGAACCCGAATGTCTGAGCGTAAGTGTACACGATTTGTAAGTTGCAGTTTTTGGTTTGTTGTAAGAACCCGAATGTCTGAACGGAAGTGTTCACGATTTGTAAGTTCCAGTTTTTGGTTTGTTGTAAGAACCCGAATGTCTGAGCGGAAGTGTTCATGATTTGTAAGTTGCAGTTTTTGGTTTGTTGTAAGAACCCGAATGTCTGAGCGTAAGTGTACACGATTTGTAAGTTGCAGTTTTGGGTTTGTTGTAAGAACCTGAATGTCTGAGCGTAAGTGTACACGATTTGTAAGTTGCAGTTTTTGGTTTGTTGTAAGAACCCGAATGTCTGAACGGAAGTGTTCACGATTTGTAAGTTGCAGTTTTTTGTTTGTTGTAAGAACCCGAATGTCTGAGCGTAAGTGTACACGATTTGTAAGTTGCAGTTTTTGGTTTGTTGTAAGTACCCGAATGTCTGATCGTAAGTGTACACGATTTGCAAGTTGCAGTTTTTGGTTTGTTGTAAGAACCCGAATGTCTGAACGGAAGTGTTCACGATTTGCAAGTTGCAGTTTTTGGTTTGTTGTAAGAACCCGAATGTCTGAACGTAAGTGTTCACGATTTGTAAGTTGCAGTTTTCGGTTTGTTGTAAGAACCCGATTGTCTGAACGCAAGTGTTCACGATTTGTAAGTTGCAGTTTTTGGGTTTGTTGTAAGAACCCGAATGTCTGAGCGTATGTGTACTCAATTTGTAAGTTGTAGTTTTCGGTTTGTTGTAAGAACCCGAATGTCTGAACGGAAGTGTTCACGATTTTGTAAGTTGCAGTTTCGGTTTGTTGTAAGAACCCGAATGTCTGAACGGAAGTGTACATGATTTGTAATTTGCAGTTTTTGGTTTGTTGTAAGAACCCGAATGTCTGAACGGAAGTGTTCACGGTTTGTAAGTTGCAGTTTTTGGTTTGTTGTAAGAACCCGAATGTCTGAGCGTAAGTGTACACGATTTGTAAGTTGCAGTTTTGGGTTTGTTGTAAGAACCAGAATGTCTGAGTCAAAGTGTTCACGATTTGTAAGTTGTAGTTTTCGGTTTGTTGTAAGAACCCGAATGTCTGAGCGGAAGTGTTCACAATTTGTAAGTTGCAGTTTTCGGTTTGTTGTAAGAACCCGAATGTCTGAGCGGAAGTGTTCACGATTTGTAAGTTGTAGTTTTTGGTTTGTTGTAAGAACCCGAATGTCTGAGTGGAAGTGTACATGATTTGTAAGTTCCAGTTTTTGGTTTGTTGTAAGAACCCGAATGTCTGGACGGAAGTGTACACGTTTTATAAGTTGTAGTTTTTGGTTTGTTGTAAGAACCCGAATGTCTGAGCTAAAGTGTTCAAGATTTGTAAGTTGCAGTTTTTGGTTTGTTGTAAGAACCCAAATGTCTGAGCCTAAGTGTACACGATTTGTAAGTTGCAGTTTTTGGTTTGTTGTAAGAACCCGAATGTCTGAGCGGAAGTGTACACGATTTGTAAGTTGTAGTTTTCGGTTTGTTGTAAGAACCCGAATGTCTGAGTCAAAGTGTTCACGATTTGTAAATTGTAGTTTTTGTTTTGGTGTAAGAACCCGATTGTCTGAGCGGAAGTGTACACGATTTGTAAGTTCCAGTTTTTGGTTTGTTGTAAGAACCCGAATGTCTGAACGGAAGTGTACACGATTTGTAAGTTGCAGTTTTTTGTTTGTTGTAAGAACCCGAATGTCTGAGCGAAAGTGTTCAAGATTTGTAAGTTGCAGTTTTTTGTTTGTTGTAAGAACCCGAATGTCTGAGCGTAAGTGTACACGATTTGTAAGTTGCAGTTTTTGGTTTGTTGTAAGAACCCGAATGTCTGAGCGGAAGTGTACACGATTTGTAAGTTGTAGTTTTCGGTTTGTTGTAAGAACCCGAATGTCTGAGTCAAAGTGTTCACGATTTGTAAGTTGCAGTTTTCGGTTTGTTGTAAGAACCCGAATGTCTGAGCGGAAGTGTACACGATTTGTAAGTTGCAGTTTTTTGTTTGTTGTAAGAACCCGAATGTCTGAACGGAAGTGTACACGATTTGTAAGTTGTAGTTTTCGGTTTGTTGTAAGAACCCGAATGTCTGAGTCAAAGTGTTCACGATTTGTAAGTTGTAGTTTTTGGTTTGTTGTAAGAACCCGAATGTCTGAGCGGAAGTGTACACGATTTGTAAGTTCCAGTTTTTGGTTTGTTGTAAGAACCCGAATGTCTGAACGGAAGTGTACACGATTTGTAAGTTGTAGTTTTCGGTTTGTTGTAAGAACCCGAATGTCTGAGCGAAAGTGTTCAAGATTTGTAAGTTGCAGTTTTTTGTTTGTTGTAAGAACCCGAATGTCTGAGCGTAAGTGTACACGATTTGTAAGTTGCAGTTTTTTGTTTGTTGTAAGAACCCGAATGTCTGAGCGTAAGTGTACACGATTTGTAAGTTGCAGTTTTTGGTTTGTTGTAAGAACCTGAATGTCTGAGCGGAAGTGTACACGATTTGTAAGTTGTAGTTTTCGGTTTGTTGTAAGAACCCGAATATCTGAGTCAAAGTGTTCATGATTTGTAAGTTGCAGTTTTTGGTTTGTTGTAAGAACCCGAACGTCTGAACGGAAGTGTACACGATTTGTAAGTTGCAGTTTTTTGTTTGTTGTAAGAACCCGAATGTCTGAGTCAAAGTGTTCACGATTTGTAAGTTGCAGTTTTCGGTTTGTTGTAAGAACCCGAATGTCTGAGCGGAAGTGTACACGATTTGTAAGTTACAGTTTTTGGTTTGTTGTAAGAACCTGAATGTCTGAACGGAAGAGTTCACGATTTGTAAGTTGCAGTTTTCGGTTTGTTGTAAGAACCCGAATGTCTGAGTCAAAGTGTTCACGATTTGTAAGTTGTAGTTTTTGGTTTGTTGTAAGAACCCGAATGTCTGAGTCAAAGTGTTCATGATTTGTAAGTTGCAGTTTTTGGTTTGTTGTAAGAACCCGAACGTCTGAACGGAAGTGTACACGATTTGTAAGTTGCAGTTTTTTGTTTGTTGTAAGAACCCGAATGTCTGAGTCAAAGTGTTCACGATTTGTAAGTTGCAGTTTTCGGTTTGTTATAAGAACCCGAATGTCTGAGAGGAAGTGTACACGATTTGTAAGTTACAGTTTTTGGTTTGTTGTAAGAACCCGAATGTCTGAACGGAAGAGTTCACGATTTGTAAGTTGCAGTTTTCGGTTTGTTGTAAGAACCCGAATGTCTGAGTCAAAGTGTTCACGATTTGTAAGTTGTAGTTTTTGGTTTGTTGTAAGAACCCGAATGTCTGAGCGAAAGTGTACACGATTTGTAAGTTCCAGTTTTTGGTTTGTTGTAAGAACCCGAATGTCTGAGCGTAAGTGTACACGATTTGTAAGTTGCAGTTTTTGGTTTGTTGTAAGAACCCGAATGTCTGAGCAAAAGTGTACACGATTTGTAAGTTGTAGTTTTCGGTTTGTTGTAAGAACCCGAATGTCTGAGCGTAAGTGTACACGATTTGTAAGTTCCAGTTTTTGGTTTGTTGTAAGAACCCGAATGTCTGAACGGAAGTGTACACGATTTGTAAGTTGTAGTTTTCGGTTTGTTGTAAGAACCCGAATGTCTGAGCGAAAGTGTTCAAGATTTGTAAGTTGCAGTTTTTTGTTTGTTGTAAGAACCCGAATGTTTGAGCGTAAGTGTACACGATTTGTAAGTTGCAGTTTTTGGTTTGTTGTAAGAACCCGAATGTCTGAGCGGAAGTGTACACGATTTGTAAGTTGTAGTTTTCGGTTTGTTGTAAGAACCCGAATGTCTGAGTCAAAGTGTTCACGATTTGTAAGTTGCAGTTTTCGGTTTGTTGTAAGAACCCGAATGTCTGAACGGAAGTGTACACGATTTGTAAGTTGCAGTTTTTTGTTTGTTGTAAGAACCCGAATGTCTGAGTCAAAGTGTTCACGATTTGTAAGTTGCAGTTTTTGGTTTGTTGTAAGAACCCAAATGTCTGAGCGGAAGTGTACACGATTTGTAAGTTGTAGTTTTTGGTTTGTTGTAAGAACCCGAATGTCTGAGCGTAAGTGTACACGATTTGTAAGTTCCAGTTTTTGGTTTGTTGTAAGAACCCGAATGTCTGAACGGAAGTGTACACGATTTGTAAGTTGTAGTTTTTGGTTTGTTGTAAGAACCCGAATGTCTGAACCGAAGAGTTCACGATTTGTAAGTTGCAGTTTTTGGTTTGTTGTAAGAACCCGAATGTCTGAACGGAAGTGTACACGATTTGTAAGTTGCAGTTTTTGGTTTGTTGTCGTTCAATAAATGTTGCTTTATTATTGACAAAATATAATACTTCAACCGAAACAATATTTTTTTTTTAACATTATGATTTTAGAAAGGTATATGACACATGTCAAATCATCGTTGAAAACATTTCCAACTTTAGAAATCATATAGATTTTTCTATAAATTCGCCGATTACATCCGTTGCATGATATTTGATCTGTACTGATATAATCAGTTTACATTAGTTGAAAATGTTCTACTTTAGGATAGCGGATAACAGTCAGATTTCCTTTTACACAGAAATGCACTATACCCCGCTTCAGCAGGTGACTATCACACGGGTATAAATAGAACCGCACCGGATCCGATTAGATCAGTCGTTAGCGCGTCTGACTGTCAATCCAGGGGTCGTAAGTTCGAATCCCCGCTCAGCCACAATCTCCGTAATGTTTGATTTTGCGTCTCATTATCATTCGTTTCTCACAGCTGATTCAAGTGGGAAAGTTATCAGTTACTTGTGGAGATTGGGTGTGCTCCATTACTGGTTAACATTCCAGGATCCAAGGAAACAGTGGTTAGGTTAACTGATCGTCTGTTAGCCCTCGATGGCATAAAAATGACGTTAAATATTGAATCAATCAATCATAAATGGAACTGGATTTTCAATATAGAAATAGAAGGGTTATATCTTTATACTGTCACCCGTTATAAATTAATACTTCCACTATAAAAAATAACGTAATTATGAAAAGCAAACACTTATATTATCAAATCAGGACTTTCAGAAATTGGCATGTTGTTGTTGTTTATGTTGTTGGTTTGTTGTTGTTGTTGTAGTTATTGATTTAATCTTCATGCAAGTACCATTTTATGTCTCATTTACCAATAACATCCTGTTGGTGATGGAGGATTATTGCATCAATGAAATTAGAGCTACGTGAATTGGTTGGACATTTTGTTTAATGAAAAAGGCAATGTAAATATAATCTTATTGTTCAAAATCATTTTAAAAAAATGCCATTATTGTAATTCTAAACGTATGTTTGCTCTACCAAACATTTTCGTAACTACTTTACAGGTGTAATCCCACCATTGATTTTAGTTCTTTATTCTATAGTAAATAATAAAAGTTTGAAGTCTTGTCATTCATAGAGAGACCCAAATGAAAGAAGTGAAACTTACATTTTACTGTTTGTCAACCTCTGCACTACCAAACTATGATGATAAAATTAGGGGTCATGTGTCTTATAAGAGATTTTGTTCTACTCATTGTGTACACTGTTGACAAATTGAAAGTGGACTTCCGAAATCATGTATTCATACCCAAATTTCCAAGCATCAATTTTTTTAACTCACAATTAAAACATTACAATGCTTTCAAAAAGTTCAAAATACATCAATAATGCCATTTAAATAAAAAAAATGAGCATTAACATAAGGAAAATGCATTTTTAAAGAACAAGAAATGAGGATTATTTATAACCGCCATTATGCGACTAACCCACGGAAGCACTTCCTTTTTTCAATGGTGGTACTATGCCTACATTTGTGTAACTTCTAATTAAAAATAGAATGTAAGATATTACTCCGAAATAATGTTAGTACATGGATATGAATTCTTTTTAATATCTCTACAACTTTAATTCGTTCCTACCATTGTAGTAAGTAAATCGTTGTAAACACACCCTGTTTATTCTGAATCAGTAAAGAAGATCGGCATATACTTTATTAATCGGACTATCTCGGCGAAATTCATAAATATGAATAATACAGAAGAAGGACGGTAAATTGTTTGTGTCTGATAACCAGAAGAGTCTAGAACAGCATTGGAATTTTGTATTTAAGTTTTCAACATTTAAGTAAATAATAGCAAAGAAAAACTCGTTTATATGCATATATAACTGTTACTTAATAATAATAAATGACAGAACTGAAGAGTATCCAGGAGCGCAAATAACGACAGTTCTGTAGCTCTGTAGTTTAAGATGAAATTATAATTTATATCAATTCTATAAACTGGAATTTCATTTCCAAGACGGATGAAGACGATACTATTTTACGCATAAATTGACGAGCGTGAACGCGCCGTTACAAGATATAAGAGTAATGACTAGCTCATAAGTTATATTGTTGTAAGTTAAGAGTTGTTTTATTTACAACAAGCAATCCTGTTTGAGGAATTTACAAAATTTATATATTTGTCGAAACTCACACACCTTTTATGCTATAACCTAAGTAATACATTTAATGTAAACTAATATAAATATTTAATTCAATAGATATTTGATGTTTTTAATTAAATTAATACATTGAACAAATTTTCTAATTGGCTGCAGCATTTGTTTCATGTCATACTATAGATGTGTGGTACAGCATATTGTTTCATGTTATACTATAGATGTGTGGTACAGCATATTGTTTCATGTCACACTATAGATGTGTGGTACAGCATATTGTTTCATGTTATACTATAGATGTGTGGTACAGCATATTGTTTCATGTTATCCTATAGATGTGTGGTACAGCATATTGTTTCATGTTATACTATAGATGTGTGGTACAGCATATTGTTTCATGTCATACTATAGATGTGTGGTACAGCATATTGTTTCATGTTATCCTACAGATGTATGGTGCAGCACATTGTTTCATGTTATCCTACAGATGTGTGGTACAGCATATTGTTTCATGTTGTTTTCATACAGATGTGTGGTGCAGCATATTGTTTCATGTTATCCTACAGATGTGTGGTGCAGCATATTGTTTCATGTTATCCTACAGATGTGTGGTGCAGCACATTGTTTCATGTTATCCTACAGATGTGTGGTGCAGCACATTGTTTCATGTTATCCTACAGATGTGTGGTGCAGCATATTGTTTCATGTTATCCTACAGATGTGTGCTACAGCATATAGTTTCATGTTATTCTACAGATGTGTGGTACAGCATATTGTTTCATGTTATCCTAGAGATGTGTAGTACAGCATATTGTTTCATGTTATCCTATAGATGTGTAGTACAGCATATTGTTTCATGTTATCCTATAGGTGTGTCGTGCAGCATATTGTTTCATGTTATCCTATAATTGTGTCGTACAGCATATTGTTTCATGTTATCCTAGAGATGTGTAGTACAGCATATTGTTTCATGTTTTCCTAAAGATGTGTGGTACCGCACATTGTTTCATGTTATCCTAAAGATGTGTGGTATAGCACATTGAGTCATGTTATCCTACAGATGTGTGGTACAGCATATTGTTTCATATTATCCTATAGATGTGTGTTACAGCATATTGTTTCATGTTTTCCTATACATGTGTGGTGCAGCATATTGTTTCATGTTATCCTATAGATGTGTGGTGCAGCACATTGTTTCATGTTTCCCTATAGATGTGTCGTACAGCACATTGTTTCATGTCATCCAATACATGTGTGATACAGTATATTGTTTCATGTTATCCTATACAAGTGTGATACAGCATATTGTTTCATGTTATCCTAGAGATGTGTGATACAGCATATTGTTTCATGTTATCCTAGAGATGTGTGGTACAGCATATTGTTTCATGTTATCCTATAGATGTGAGGTACAGCATAGTGTTTCATGTTATCCTATAGATGTGTGGTACAGCATATTGTTTCATGTTATCCTATAGATGTGTGGTGCAGAATATTGTTTCATGTCATCCTATACATGTGTGATACAGCATATTATTTCATGTCATCCTATAGATGTGTGGTACAGCACATTCTTTCATGTTATCCTATAGTTGTGTGGTACAGCATATTGTTTCATGTTATCCTACAGATGTGTGGTACAGCATATTGTTTCATGTTTTCCTATAGATGAGTGGTACAGCATATTTTTCCATGTTATCCTATAGATGTGTGGTACAGCATATTGTTTCAGGTTTTCCTATAGATGTGTGGTGCAGCATATTGTTTCATGTTATCGTATAGATGTGTGGTGCAGCGTATTGCTTCATGTTATCCTATAGATGTGTGGTGCAGCATATTGCTTCATGTTATCCTATAGATGTGTGGTGCAGCATATTCTTCCATATTATCCTATAGATGTGTGGTACAGCATATTGTTTCATGTTTTCCTATAGATGTGTGGTACAGCAAATTCTTTCATATTATCCTATAGATGTGTGGTACAGCATATTGTTTCATGTTTTCCTATAGATGTGTGGTTCAACATATTGTTTGATGTTATCCTATATATGTGTGGTACAGCATGTTGGTTCATGTTATCCTACAGATGTGTGGTGCAGCATATTGTTTCATGTTATCCTACAGATGTGTGGTGCAGCATATTGTTTCATGTTATCCTATAGATGTGTGGTGCAGCATATTGTTTTATGTTTTGCTATAGATGTGTGGTGCAGCATATTGTTTCATGTTATCCTATAGATGTGTCGTACAGCATATTATTCATGTTATCCTATAGATGTGTGGTGCAGCATATTGTTTCATGTTATCCTAGAGATGTGTGGTACAGCATATTGTTTCATGTTATCCTACAGATGTGTGGTGCAGCATATTGTTTCATGTTATTCTATAGATGTGTGGTACAGAATATAGTTTCATGTTATCCTATGGATGGGTGGTACAGCATATTGTTTCATATTATCCTATAGATGTGTGGTACAGCATATTGTTTCACGTTATCCTATAGATGTGTGGTGCAGCATATTGTTTCATGTTATCCTACAGATGTGAGGCATAGCATATTGTTTCATATAATACTATAGATGTGTGGTATTGCATAGTGTTTCATGTTATCCTATAGATGTGTGGTACAGCATATTGTTTCATGATATCCTATAGATATGTGGTACAGTATATTATTTCATGTTTTCATATAGATGTGTGGTACAGCATATTCTTCCATATTATCCTATAGATGTGTGGTACAGCATATTGTTTCATGTTATACTATAGATGTGTGGTACAGCATATGGTTTCATATTATCCTATAGATGTATGGTACAGCATATTGTTTCATGTTATCCTATAAATGTGTGGTACAGCATATTGTTTCATGTTTTCCTATAGATGTGTGGTCAGGCATATTCTTCCATATTATCCTATAGATGTGTGGTGCAGCATATTGCTTCATGTTTTCTTATAGATGAGTGGTACAGCATATTCTTCCATATTATCCTATAGATGTGTGGTACAGCATATTGTTTCATGTTTTCCTATACATGTGTGGTACAGCATATTCTTCAATATTATCCTATAGATGTGTGGTACAGCATATTGTTTCATGTCATACTATAGATGTGTGGTACAGCATATTGTTTCATGTTATCCTATAGATGTGTGGTACAGCATATTGTTTCATGTTATCTTATAGATGTGTGGTGAAGCATATTGTTTCATGTTATCCTACTAATGTCTGGTGCAGCATATTGTTTCATGTTATCCTACAGATGTGTGGTTCAGCATATTGTTTCATATTTTCCTATAGATGTGTGGTATTGCATATTGTTTCATGTTATCCAATAGATGTGTGGTGCAGCATATTGTTTCATGTTATCCTACAGATGTGTGGTGCAGCATATGTTTTTATGTTTTCTTATAGATGTATGTTGCAGCATATTGTTTCATGTTATCCTATAGATGTGTGGTACTGCATATTATTAATGTTATCCTATAGATGTGTGGTACAGCATATTGTTTCATGTTATCCTAGAGATGTGTGGTACACCATATTGTTTCATGTTATCCTACAGATGTGTGGTGCAGCATATTGTTTCATGTTATCCTATAGATGTGTGGTACAGCATATTGTTTCATGTTATCCTACAGATGTGTGGTATAGCATATTATTTTATGTTATCCTATAGATGTGTGGTATTGCATATTGCTTCATGTTATCCTATAGATGCGTGGTGCAGCATATTGTTTCATGTTATCCTATAGATGTGTGATACAGCATATTGTTTCTTGTTATCCTTTAGATGTGTGGTACAGCATATTGATTCATGTTATCCTATAGATGTGCGGTACAGCATATTGTTTCATGTTATCCTATAGATGTGCGGTACAGCACATTGTCTCATGTTATCCTATAGATATGTGGTACAGCATATTGTTTCATGTTATCCTACAGATGTGTGGTATTGCATATTGTTTCATGTTATCCTATAGATATGTGGTATTGCATATTGTTTCATGTCATCCTATAGGTGTGTGATATTGCATATTGTTTCATATTATCCTACAGATGTGTGGAACAGCATATTGTTTCATGTTATCCTATAGATGTGTGGTATTACATATTGTTTCATGTTATCCTATAGATGTGTGGTGCAGCATATTTTTTTAATGTTATCCTATAGATGTGTGGTACAGTATATTGTTTCTTGTTATCCTATAGATGTGTGGTACAGCATATTGTTTCATGTTATCCTATAGATGTGTGGTACAGCATATTGTTTCATGTTATCCTGTAGATGTGTGGTACAGCATATTGTGTGGTACAGCACATTGTTTCATGTTATCCTATAGATATTTGGTAAAGCATATTGTTTCATGTTATCCTACAGATGTGTGGTATTGCATATTGTTACATGTTATCCTATAGATGTGTGGTATTGCATATTATTTCATGTTATCCTATAGATATGTCATACAGCATATTGTTTCATGTTATATTATCAATGTGTGGTACAGCATATGGTTTCATGTTATCCTATAGATGTGTGGTATTGCATATTGTTTCATGTTATCCTACAGATGTGTGATACAGCATATTGTTTCATGTTATCCTATAGATGTGTGGTATTGCATATTGTTTGATGTTATCCTATAGTGTGTGATTCAGCATATTGTTTCATGTTATCCTATACATGCGTGATACAGCATATTGTTTCATGTTATCCTATAGATGTGTGGTGCAGCATATTGTTTCATGTTATCCTATAGATGTGTGATGCAGCATATTGTTTCATATTTTCCTAAAGATGTGTGGTACAGCTTATTGTTTCTTGTTATCCTCTAGACGTGTGGTACAGCATATTGTTTCATGTTATACTATAGATGTGTGGTACACAATATTGTTTCATGTTATCCTATAGATGTGTGGTACAGCATATTGTTTCATGGTATCCTATAGATGTGTGGTTTAGCATATTGTTTGATGTTATCCTATAGATGTGTGGTACAGCATATTGTTTCATGTTATCCTATAGATGTGTGGTATTGCATATTGTTTAATGTTATCCTATAGATGTGTGGTGCAGCATATTGTTTCATGTTATCCTAGAGATGTGTGGTACAGCATATTGTTTCGGTTATCCTACAGACGTGTATTACAGCATATTGTTTCATGTTTTCCTACAGATGTGTGGTGCAGCATATTATTTCATGTTATCCTATAGATGTGTGGTGCAGCATATTATTTCATGTTATCCTATAGATGTGTGGTGCAGCATATTGTTTCATGTAATCCTATAGATGGGCGGTACAGCATAGTGTTTCATGTTATCCTATAGATGTGCAGTACAGCATATTGTTTAATGTTATCCTATAGATGTGTGGTGCAGCATATTGTTTCATGTTATCCTAGAGATGTGTGGTACAGCATATTGTTTCGGTTATCCTACAGACGTGTAGTACAGCATATTGTTTCATGTTTTCCTACAGATGTGTGGTGCAGCATATTGTTTCATGTTATCCTATAGATGTGTGGTGCAGCATATTATTTCATGTTATCCTATAGATGTGTGGTGCAGCATATTGTTTCATGTAATCCTATAGATGGGCGGTACAGCATAGTGTTTCATGTTATCCTATAGATGTGCAGTACAGCATATTGTTTAATGTTATCCTATAGATGTGTGGTGCAGCATGTTGTTTCATATTATCCTATAGATGTGTGGTGCAGCATATTGTTTCATGATATCCTATAGATGTGAACACCATGTTGTTTTATGTTATCATATAGATGTGTGGTACAGCATATTGCTTCATGTTTTCCTGTAGATGAATGGTGCAGCATATTGTTTCATGTTATCTTATAGATGTGTGGTACAGCATATTATTATTATTTCATGTTATCCTATAGATGTGTAGTAGAGATGTGTGGTACAGCATATTGTTTCATGTTTTCTTATAGATATGTGGTGCAGCATATTCTTTCTTGTTATCCTATAGATGTGTTGTGCAGCATATTGTTTCATGTCATCCTTTAGATTTTTGGTACAGCATATTATTTCATGTTATCCTATAGATGTGTGGTACAGCATATTTTTTCATATTTCCCTTTGGATGTGTTGTGGAGCATAGTGTTTAATGTCATCCTATAGTTGTGTGATGCAGCATATTGTTTCATGTCATCCTATAGATGAATGATGCAGCATATTGTTTCATACCATCCTATAGATATATGGTGCAGCATATTGTTTTATGTCATCCTATAGATGTGTGGTGCAGCATATTGTTTCATGTCATCTTATAGATGTGTGGTACATCATATTGTTTCATGTTATCATATTGATGTGTGGTATTGCATATTGTTTTATGTTATCCTATAGATGTGTGGTGCAGCATATTGTTTCATGTTATCCTATAGATGTGTTGTGCAGCATATTGTTTCATGTTATCCTATAGATGTGTGGTACAGCATATTGTTTCATGTTATCCTATAGATGTGTGGTGCAGCACATTATGTCATGTTATCCTATAGATATGTGGTATTGCAGATTGTTTCATTTTATACCATAGTTGAGTGGTGCAGCACATTGTTTTATGTTATCCTATAGATGTGTGGTGCAGCATATTGTTTCCTGTTATCCTATAGATGTGTGGTACAGCATATTGTTTCATTTTATCCTATAGATGTGAGGTGCAGCATATTGTTTCATGTTATCCTATCAATGTGTGGTGCAGCATATTGTTTCATGTTTTCCTATAGATGTGTGGTACAGCATATTGTTTCATTTTATCCTATAGATGTGAGGTGCAGCATATTGTTTCATGTTATCCTATCAATGTGTGGTGCAGCATATTGTTTCATGTTTTCCTATAGATGTGTGGTGCAGCATATTATTTCTTGTTATCCTATTGATGTGTGGTGCAGCATATTGTTTTATGTTATCCTATAGATATATGGTGCAGCATATTGTTTTATGTCATCCTATAGATGTGTGGTACAGCATATTGTTTCATGTTATCCTTTTGATGTATGGTGCAGCATATTGTTTCATGTTATCCTATAGATGTGTGGTGCAGCATATTGTTTCATGTTATCCTATAGATGTGTTGTGCAGCATATTGTTTCATGTTATCCTATAGATGTGTGGTACAGCATATTGTTTCATGTTATCCTATAGATGTGTGGTGCAGCACATTATGTCATGTTTTCCTATAGATGTGTGGTATTGCGCATTGTTTCATTTTTTACCATAGTTGAATTGTGCAGCACATTGTTTAATGTTTTCCTATAGATGTGTGGTGCAGCATATTGTTTCCTGTTATCCTATAGATGTGTGGTACAGCATATTGTTTCATTTTATCCTATAGATGTGTGGTGCAGCATATTGTTTCATGTTATCCTATCAATGTGTGGTGCAGCATATTGTTTCATGTTTTCCTATAGATGTGTGATGCAGCATATTATTCCTTTTTATCCAATAGATGCGTGATGCAGCATACTGCTTCATGTTATCCTTTAGATGTGTGATGTAGCATATTATTTCATGTTATCCTATAGATGTGTGGTGCATCATACTGCTTCATGTTATCCTTTAGATGTGTGATGCAGCATATTGTTTCATGTTATCCTATAGATGTGTGGTACAGCATATTGTGTGGTACAGCACATTGTTTCATGTTATCCTATAGATATTTGGTAAAGCATATTGTTTCATGTTATCCTACAGATGTGTGGTATTGCATATTGTTACATGTTATCCTATAGATGTGTGGTATTGCATATTATTTCATGTTATCATATAGATATGTCATACAGCATATTGTTTCATGTTATATTATCAATGTGTGGTACAGCATATGGTTTCATGTTATCCTATAGATGTGTGGTATTGCATATTGTTTCATGTTATCCTACAGATGTGTAATACAGCATATTGTTTCATGTTATCCTATAGATGTGTGGTATTGCATATTGTTTGATGTTATCCTATAGTGTGTGATTCAGCATATTGTTTCATGTTATCCTATACATGCGTGATACAGCATATTGTTTCATGTTATCCTATAGATGTGTGGTGCAGCATATTGTTTCATGTTATCCTATAAATGTGTGATGCAGCATATTGTTTCATATTTTCCTAAAGATGTGTGGTACAGCTTATTGTTTCTTGTTATCCTCTAGACGTGTGGTACAGCATATTGTTTCATGTTATACTATAGATGTGTGGTACACAATATTGTTTCATGTTATCCTATAGATGTGTGGTACAGCATATTGTTTCATGGTATCCTATAGATGTGTGGTTTAGCATACTGTTTGATGTTATCCTATAGATGTGTGCTACAGCATATTGTTTCATGTTATCCTATAGATGTGTGGTATTGCATATTGTTTAATGTTATCCTATAGATGTGTGGTGCAGCATATTGTTTCATGTTATCCTAGAGATGTGTGGTACAGCATATTGTTTCGGTTATCCTACAGACGTGTAGTACAGCATATTGTTTCATGTTTTCCTACAGATGTGTGGTGCAGCATATTGTTTCATGTTATCCTATAGATGTGTGGTGCAGCATATTATTTCATGTTATCCTATAGATGTGTGGTGCAGCATATTGTTTCATGTAATCCTATAGATGGGCGGTACAGCATAGTGTTTCATGTTATCCTATAGATGTGCAGTACAGCATATTGTTTAATGTTATCCTATAGATGTGTGGTGCAGCATGTTGTTTCATATTATCCTATAGATGTGTGGTGCAGCATATTGTTTCATGATATCCTATAGATGTGAACACCATGTTGTTTTATGTTATCATATAGATGTGTGGTACAGCATATTGCTTCATGTTTTCCTATAGATGAATGGTGCAGCATATTGTTTCATGTTATCTTATAGATGTGTGGTACAGCATATTATTATTATTTCATGTTATCCTATAGATGTGTAGTAGAGATGTGTGGTACAGCATATTGTTTCATGTTTTCTTATAGATATGTGGTGCAGCATATTCTTTCTTGTTATCCTATAGATGTGTTGTGCAGCATATTGTTTCATGTCATCCTTTAGATTTTTGGTACAGCATATTATTTCATGTTATCCTATAGATGTGTGGTACAGCATATTTTTTCATATTTCCCTTTGGATGTGTTGTGGAGCATAGTGTTTAATGTCATCCTATAGTTGTGTGATGCAGCATATTGTTTCATGTCATCCTATAGATGAATGATGCAGCATATTGTTTCATACCATCCTATAGATATATGGTGCAAAATATTGTTTTATGTCATCCTATAGATGTGTGGTGCAGCATATTGTTTCATGTCATCTTATAGATGTGTGGTACATCATATTGTTTCATGTTATCATATTGATGTGTGGTATTGCATATTGTTTTATGTTATCCTATAGATGTGTGGTGCAGCATATTGTTTCATGTTATCCTATAGATGTGTTGTGCAGCATATTGTTTCATGTTATCCTATAGATGTGTGGTACAGCATATTGTTTCATGTTATCCTATAGATGTGTGGTGCAGCACATTATGTCATGTTATCCTATAGATATGTGATATTGCAGATTGTTTCATTTTATACCATAGTTGAGTGGTGCAGCACATTGTTTTATGTTATCCTATAGATGTGTGGTGCAGCATATTGTTTCCTGTTATCCTATAGATGTGTGGTACAGCATATTGTTTCATTTTATCCTATAGATGTGAGGTGCAGCATATTGTTTCATGTTATCCTATCAATGTGTGGTGCAGCATATTGTTTCATGTTTTCCTATAGATGTGTGGTGCAGCATATTATTTCTTGTTATCCTATTGATGTGTGGTGCAGCATATTGTTTTATGTTATCCTATAGATATATGGTGCAGCATATTGTTTTATGTCATCCTATAGATGTGTGGTACAGCATATTGTTTCATGTTATCCTTTTGATGTGTGGTGCAGCATATTGTTTCATGTTATCCTATAGATGTGTGGTGCAGCATATTGTTTCATGTTATCCTATAGATGTGTTGTGCAGCATATTGTTTCATGTTATCCTATAGATGTGTGGTACAGCATATTGTTTCATGTTATCCTATAGATGTGTGGTGCAGCACATTATGTCATGTTTTCCTATAGATGTGTGGTATTGCGCATTGTTTCATTTTTTACCATAATTGAATTGTGCAGCACATTGTTTAATGTTTTCCTATAGATGTGTGGTGCAGCATATTGTTTCCTGTTATCCTATAGATGTGTGGTACAGAATATTGTTTCATTTTATCCTATAGATGTGTGGTGCAGCATATTTTTTCATGTTATCCTATCAATGTGTGGTGCAGCATATTGTTTCATGTTTTCCTATAGATGTGTGATGCAGCATATTATTCCTTTTTATCCAATAGATGCGTGATGCAGCATACTGCTTCATGTTATCCTTTAGATGTGTGATGTAGCATATTATTTCATGTTATCCTATAGATGTGTGGTGCATCATACTGCTTCATGTTATCCTTTAGATGTGTGATGCAGCATATTGTTTCATGTTATCCTATAGATGTGTGGTACAGCATATTGTTTCATGTTATCCTATAGATGTGTAGTGCAGCACATTATGTCATGTTATCCTATAGATGTGTGGTATTGCACATTGTTTCATTTGATACCATAGATGTATGGTGCAGCACATTGTTTCATGTTATCCTATAGATGTGTGGTGCAGCATATTGTTTCATGTTTTCCTTTAGATGTGTGGTGCAGCACATTGTTTCGTGTTATCCTATAGATGTGTGGTGCAGCATATTGTTTCATGTTATCCTTTAGATTTGTGGTACAGCATATTGTTTCATGTTATCCTATAGATGTTTGGTACAGCATATTTTTTCATGTCATCCTTTAGATTTGTGGTGCAGCATATTGTTTCATGTCATCCTATAGATGTGTGGTACAGCATATTGTTTCATGTTATCCTTTAGATTTGTGGTACAGCATATTGTTTCATGTTATCCTATAGATGTGTGGTACAGCATATTGTTTCATGTTATCGTATAGTATGTGGTGCAGCATATTGTTTCATGTCATCCTTTAGATTTGTGGTACAGCATATTATTTCATGTTATCCTATAGATGGGTGGTACAGTATATTGTTTCATATTTCCCTTTGGATGTGTTGTGGAGCATAGTGTTTAATGTCATCCTATAGTTGTGTGATACAGCATATTGTTTCATGTCATCTTATAGATGTGTGGTGCAGCATATTGTTTCAAGTCATCCTACAGATGAATGGTGCAGCATATTGTTTCATACCATCCTATAGATATATGGTTCAGCATATTGCTTTATGTCATCCTATAGATGATATAGATGTGTTGTATTGCATATTGTTTCATGTTATCCTATAGATGGGTGGTACAGTATATTGTTTCATATTTCCCTTTGGATGTGTTGTGGAGCATAGTGTTTAATGTCATCCTATAGTTGTGTGATACAGCATATTGTTTCATGTCATCTTATAGATGTGTGGTGCAGTATATTGTTTCAAGTCATCCTATAGATGAATGGTTCAGCATATTGTTTCATACCATCCTATAGATATATGGTTCAGCATATTGCTTTATGTCATCCTATAGATGATATAGATGTGTTGTATTGCATATTGTTTCATGTTATCCTATAAATGTGTGGTGAAGCATATTTTTTTAATGTTATCCTATAGATGTTTGGTACAGCATATTGTTTCTTGTTATCCTATAGATGTGTGGTACAGCATATTGTTTCATGTTATCCTATAGATGTGTGGTACAGCATATTATTTTATGTTATCCTGTAGATGTGTGGTACAGTATATTGTGTGGTACAGAACATTGTTTCATGTTATCCTATAGATGTGTGGTGCAGCATATTGTTTCATATTTTCCTTTTGACGTGTTGTGCAGCATAGTGTTTAATGTCATCCTATAGTTGTGTGATGCAGCTTATTGTTTCATGTTATCCTATAGATGTGTGGTACAGCATATTGTTTCATGTTATCCTATAGATGTGTGGTACAGCATATTGTTTCATGTTATCCTGTAGATGTGTGGTACAGTATATTGTGTGGTACAGAACATTGTTTCATGTTATCCTATAGATGTGTGGTGCAGCATATTGTTTCATATTTTCCTTTTGATATGTTGTGCAGCATAGTGTTTAATGTCATCCTATAGTTGTGTGATGCAGTTTATTGTTTCATGTCATCCTATAGATGTGTGGTACAGCATATTGTTTCATGTTATCCTTTAGATTTGTGGTACAGCATATTGTTTCATGTTATCCTATAGATGTGTGGTGCAGCATATTGTTTCATATTTTCCTTTGGATGTATTGTGCAGCATAGTGTTTAATGTCATCCTATAGTTGTGTGATGCAGCTTATTGTTTTTTGTTATCGTATTTATGTGTGGTGCAGCATATTGTTTCATGTTATCCTTTAGATTTGTGGTACAGCATATTGTTTCATGTTATCCTATAGATGTTTGGTACAGGATATTGTTTCATGTTATCCTATAGATGTGTGGTGCAGCATATTGTTTTATGTAATCCTTTAGATTTGTGGAACAGCATATTATTTCATGTTATCCTATAGATGTGTGGTACAGCATATTGTTTCATAGTTCCCTTTGGATGTGTTCTGGAGCATAGTGTTTAATGTCATCCTATAGTAGTGTGATGCAGCATATTGTTTCATGTCATCCTATAGATGTGTGGTGCAGCATATTGTTTCATGTCATCCTATAGATGAATGGTGCAGCATATTGTTTCATGTCATCCTATAGATGAATGGTGCAGCATATTGTTTCATGTCATCCTATAGATGTGTGGTACAGCATATTGTTTCATGTTATTCTATTGATGTGTAGTGCAGCATATTGTTTCTTCTTATCCTATAGATGTGTGGTGCAGCATATTGTTTCATGTTATCCTATAGATGTATAATGCAGCATATTGTTTGATGTTATCCTATCGATATGTGGTGCAGCATATTGTTTCATGTCATCCTATCGATATGTGGTGCAGCATATTGTTTCATGTCATCCTATAGATGTGCGGTACAGCATATTGCTTCATGTTATCTTATACATGTGTGGTACGGCATATTGGTTTATGTCATCATATAGATAAGTGGTACAGTATATTGTTTAATGTTATCCTATAGATGTGTGGTGCAGCATATTGTTTCATGTAATCCTTTAGATTTGTGGAACAGCATATTATTTCATGTTATCCTATAGATGTGTGGTACAGCATATTGTTTCATATTTCCCTTTGGATGTGTTCTGGAGCATAGTGTTTAATGTCATCCTATAGTGGTGTGATGCAGCATATTGTTTCATGTCATCCTATAGATGTGTGGTGCAGCATATTGTTTCTTGTTATCAAATAGATTTGTGGTGCATCATACTGCTTCATGTTATCCTTTAGATGTGTGATGCAGCATATTGTTTCATGTTATCGTATTGATGTGTGGTGCAGCATATTGTTTCATGTTATCCTATAGATGTGTGGTACAGCATATTGTTTCATGTTATCCTATAGATGTGTGGTGCAGCATATTGTTTCATGTCATCCTTTAGATTTGTGGAACAGCATATTATTTCATGTTATCCTATAGATGTGTGGTACAGCATATTGTTTCATATTTCCCTTTGGATGTGTTGTGGAGCATAGTGTTTAATGTCATCCTATAGTTGTGTGATGCAGCATATTGTTTCATGTCATCCTATAGATGTGTGGTGCAGCATATTGGTTCATGTCATCCTATAGATGAATGGTGCAGCATATTGTTTCATACCATCCTATAGATATATGGTGCAGCATATTGTTTTATGTCATCCTATAGATGTGTGGTGCAACATATTGTTTCATGTCATCCTATAGATGTGTGGTACAGCATATTGTTTCATGTTATCCTATTGATGTGTAGTGCAGCATATTGTTTCATCTTATCCTATAGGTGTGTGGTGCAGCATATTGTTTCATGTTATCCTGTAGATGTATAGTGCAGCATATTGTTTCATGTTATCCTATCGATATTTGGTGCAGCATATTGTTTCATGTCATCCTATCGATATGTGGTGCAGCATACTGTTTCATGATGTCCTATAGATGTGAACACCATGTTGTTTTATGTTATCATATAGATGTGTGGTACAGCATATTGCTTCATGTTTTCCTATAGATGAATGGTGCAGCATATTGTTTAATGTTATCCTATAGATGTGTGGTACAGCATATTATTTCATGTTATCTTATAGATGTGTAGTAGAGATGTGTCGTACAGCATATTGTTTCATGTTTTCCTATAGATATGTGGTGCAGCATATTGTTTCTTGTTATCCTATAGATGTGTGGTGCAGCATATTGTTTCATGTCATCCTTTAGATTTGTGGTACAACATATTATTTCATGTTATCCTATAGATGTGTGGTACAGCATATTTTTTCATATTTCCCTTTGGATATGTTGTGGAGCATAGTGTTTAATGTGATCATATAGTTGTGTGATGCAGCATATTCTTTCATGTCATCCTATAGATGAATGGTGCAGCATATTGTTTCATACCATCCTATAGATATATGGTGCAGCATATTGTTTTATGTCATCCTATAGATGTGTGGTGCAGCACATTGTTTCATGTAATCCTATAGATGTGTGGTACAGCATATTGTTGCATGTTATCCTATTGATGTGTGGGGCAGCATATTGTTTTATGTTATCCTATAGATGTGTGGTGCAGCATATTGTTTCATGTTATCCTATAGATGTGTTGTGCAGCATATTGTTTCATGTTATCCTATAGATGTGTGGTACAGCATATTGTTTCAAGTTATCCTATAGATGTGTGGTGCAGCATATTATGTCATATTATCCTATAGATGTGTGGTATTGCACATTGTTTCATTTTATACCATAGTTGAGTGGTGCAGCACATTGTTTAATGTTATCCTATAGATGTGTGGTGCAGCATATTGTTTCCTGTTATCCTATAGATGTGTAGTACAGCATATTGTTTCATTTTATCCTATAGATGTAGGGTGCAGCATATTGTTTCATGTTATCCTATCAATGTGTGGTGCAGCATATTGTTTCATGTTATCCTATAGATGTGTGGTGCAGCATATTGTTTCCTGTTATCCTATAGATGTGTGGTACATCGTATTGTTTCAATTCATCCTATAGATGTGTGGTGCAGCATATTGTTTTATGTTATCCTATCAATGTGTGGTGCAGCATATTGTTTCATGTTTTCCTATAGATGTATCGTGCTGCATATTATTTCTTGTTATCATATTGATGTGTGGTGCAGCATATTGTTTTATGTTATCCTATAGATATATGGTGCAGCATATTGTTTTATGTCATCCTATATATGTGTGGTACAGCATATTGTTTTATGTTATCCTATTGATGTGTGGTGCAGCATATTGTTTCATGTTATCCTATAGATGTGTGGTGCAGCATATTGTTTCATGTTATCCTATAGATGTGTTGTGCAGCATATTGTTTCATGTTATCCTATAGATATGTGGTACAGCATATTGTTTCATGTTATCCTTTAGATGTGTGGTGCAGCACATTATGTCATGTTATCCTATAGATGTGTGGTATTGCACATTGTTTTATTTTATACCATAGTTGAGTGGTGCAGCACATTGTTTAATGTTATCCTATAGATGTAAGGTGCAGCATATTGTTTCCTGTTATCCTATAGATGTGTGGTACAGCATATTGTTTCATTTCATCCTATAGATGTGTGGTGCAGCATATTGTTTCATGTTATCCTATCAATGTGAGGTGCAGCATATTGTTTCATGTTTTCCTATAGATGTGTGGTGCAGCATATTATTTCTTTTTATCCAATAGATGTGTGATGCAGCATACTGCTTCCTGTTATCCTTTAGATGTGTGATGCAGCATATTATTTCATGTTATCCTATAGATGTGTGGTGCAGCATATTGTTTCTTGTAATCCAATAGATTTGTGGTGCATCATACTGCTTCATGTTATCCTTTAGATGTGTGATGCAGCATATTGTTTCATGTTATCCTATAGATGTGTGGTACAGCATATTGTTTCATGGTATCCTATAGATGTGTGGTGCAGCACATTATGTCATGTTATCCTATAGATGTGTGGTATTGCACATTGTTTCATTTTATACCATAGATGTATGGTGCAGCACATTGTTTCATGTTATCCTACAGATGTGTGATGCAGAATATTGTTTCATGTTTTCCTATAGATGTGTGTTGCAACACATTGTTTCATGTTATCCTATAGATGTGTGGTGCAGCATATTGTTTCATGTTATCCTTTAGATTTGTGGTACAGCATATTGTTTCATGTTATCCTATAGATGTTTGGTACAGCATATTGTTTCATGTCATCCTATAGATGTGGGGTACAGCATATTGTTTCATGTTATCCTTTAGATGTGTGGTACAGCATATTGTTTCTTGTTATCCTATAGATGTGTGGTACAGCATATTGTTTCATGTTATCCTATATATGTGTGGTGCAGCATATTGTTTCATGTCATCCTTTAGATGTGTGGTACAGCATATTATTTCATGTTATCCTATAGATGTGTGGTACAGCATATTGTTTCATATTTCCCTTTGGATGTGTAGTGGAGCATAGTGTTTAATGTCATCCTATAGTTGTGTGATGCAGCATATTGTTTCATATTATCCTATAGATGTGTGGTGCAGCATATTGTTTTTAAGTCATCCTATAGATGAATGGTGCAGCAATTTGTTTCATACCATCCTATAGATATATGGTGCAGCATATTGTTTTATGTCATCCTATAGATGTGTGGTGCAGCATATTGTTTCATGTCATCCTATAGATGTGTGGTACAGCATATTGTTTCATGTTATCCTATTGATGTGTAGTGCAGCATATTGTTTCATCTTATCCTATAGATGTGTGGTGTAGCTTATTGTTTCATGTTATCCTATAGATGTGTGGTACAGCATATTGTTTCATGTCATCCTATAGATGTGTGGTGCAGTATATTATTTCATGTCATCCTATAGATGTGTGGTACAGCATATTGTTTGATGTTATCCTAGAGATGTGTGGTGCAGCATATTGTTTCATGTCATCCTATAGATGTGTGGTACGGCATATTGTTTCATGTTTTCCTATAGATGTGTGGTACGGCATATTGTTTCATGTTATCCTATAGATGTGTGGTACAGCATATTGTTTCATATTTTCCTTTGGATGTGTTTTGCAGCATATTGTTTAATGTCATCCTATAGCTGTGTGATGCAGCATATTGTTTCATGTCATCCTATAGATGTGTGGTGCAGAATATTGTTTCATGTCATCCTATACATGAATGGTGCAGCATATTGTTTCATGCCATCCTATAGATATGTTGTGCAGCATATTGTTTCATGTCATCCTATAGATGTGTTGTGCAGCATATTGTTTCATGTCATCCTATAGATTTGTGGTACATCATATTGTTTCATGTTATCCTATAAATGTGTGGTGCAGCATATTGTTTCATATTCTCCTTTGGATGTGTTGTGCAGCATAGTTTTTAATGTCATCCTATAGTTGTGTGATGCAGCTTATTGTTTCATGTCATCCTATAGATGTGTGGTACAGCATATTGTTTCATGTTATCCTTTAGATTTGTGGTACAGCATATTGTTTCATGTTATCCTATAGATGTGTGGTGCAGCAAATTGTTTCATATTTTCCTTTGGATGTGTTTTGCAGCATAGTGTTTAATGTCATCCTATAGTTGTGTGATGCAGCTTATTGTTTCATGTTATCGTATTGATGTGTGGTGCAGCATATTGTTTCATGTTATCCTTTAGATTTGTGGTACAGCATATTGTTTCATGTTATCCTATAGATGTGTTGTACAGCATATTGTTTCATGTTATCCTATTGATGTGTGATGCAGCATATTGTTTCATGTCATCCTTTAGATTGGTGGTACAGCATATTATTTCATGTTATCCTATAGATGTGTGGTACAGCATATTGTTTCATATTTCCCTTTGGATGTGTTGTGGAGCATAGTGTTTAATGTCATCCTATAGTTGTGTGATGCAGCATATTGTTTCATGTCATCCTATAGATGTGTGGTGCAGCATATTGTTTCATGTCATCCTATAGATGAATGGTGCAGCATATTGTTTCATACCATCCAATAGATATATGGTGCAGCATATAGTTTTATGTCATCCTATAGCTGTGTGGTGCAGCATATTGTTTAATGTCATCCTATAGATGTGTGGTACAGCATATTGTTTCATGTTATCCTATTGATGTGTAGTGTCGCATATTGTTTCATCTGATCCTATAGATGTGTGGTGCAGCATATTGTTTCATGTTATCCTATAGATGTGAAGTGCAGCATATTGTTTCATGTTATCCTATCGATATGTGGTGCAGCATATTTTTTCATGTCATCCTATCGATATGTGGTGCAGCATATTGTTTCATGTCATCCTATAGATGTGTGGTACAGCATATTGCTTCATGTTATCCTATACATGTGTAGTACAGCATATTGTTTCATGTCATCATATAGATGTGTGGTACAGTATATTGTTTCATGTTTTCCTATAGATGTGTGGTACAGCATATTGTTGATAAGTATCCTATAGAGATGTGGTACATCATATTGTTTCATGTTTTCCTTTAGATGTGTGGAACAGCATATTGTTTCATGTCATCCTATAGATGTATGCTGTCCCACAGCATATTGTTTCATGTCATCCTATAGATGTGTGGTCAGCATACATCTATAGGATGACATGAAACAATATGCTGTGGTACAGCATACATCTATAAGAACCCTTTACATTTGTGGTACAGCATATTGTTTCGTGTTATCCTATAGATGTGTGGTACAGCATATTGTTTCATGTTATCCTATAAATGTATGGTACAGCATATTTTTTCATGTTATCCTATAGATATGGGGTACAGCATATTGTTTAAAGGTATCCTATATATGTGTGTTAGAGATGTGTGGTGCTGCATATTGTTTCTTGTTATCCTACTGATGTGTGGTACAGCATGTTATTTCATGTCATCCTGTGATGTGTGGTACAGCGTATTGTTTCATGTTATCCTATAGATGTATGGTACACCATGTTGTTTTATGTTATCATATAGATGTGTGGTGCAGCATATTGTTTCATGTTATCCTATAGATGTGTGGTACAGCATATTGTTTAATGTTTTCCTATAGATGTGTGGTAGAGATGTGTGGTACAGCATATTGTTTCATATTATCCTATAGATGTGTGGTACAGCATATTGTTTCATGTTATCCTATAGATGTGTGGTACAGCATATTGTTTAATGTTATCCTATAGATGTGTGGTAGAGATGTGTGGTACAGCATATTGTTTCATGTTATCCTATATATGTGTGTTACAGCATATTGTTTCATGTTATCCTATAGATGTGTGGCACTGCATATTGTTTAATGTTATCGTATAGATGTGTGGTAGAGATGTGTGATACAGCATATTGTTTCATGTTATCCTATATATGTGTGGTACAGCATATTGTTTCATGTTATCATATAGATGTGTGGTACAGCATATTATTTCATGTTATCCTATAGATGTGTGGTGCAGCATATTGTGTCATGTTATCCTATAGATGTGTGGTAGAGGTGTGTGGTACAGCATATTGTTTTATGTTATCCTATAGATGTGTGGTACAGCATATTATTTCATGTTATCCTATAGATGTGTGGTGCAGCATATTTTTTCGTGTTATCCTATAGATGTGTGATGCAGCACATTGTGTCATGTTATCCTATAGATGTGTGGTACAGCATATTGATTCATGTTATCCTATAGATGTGTGGTGCAGCATATTGTTTAATGTCATCCTATGTGTGGTACAGCATATTATTTCATGTTATCCTATAGATGTGTGGTAGAGATGTGTGGCACAGCGAATTGTTTCATGTTATCCTATAGATGTGTGGTACACCATGTTGTTTTATGTTATCATATAGATGTGTGGTACAGCATTTTGTTTCATGTTATCTTATAGATGTGTGGTGCAGCATATTGTTTCATGTTATCCTAAAGATGTGTACACCATGTTGTTTTATGTTATTATATAGATGTGTGGTACAGCATATTGTTTCATGTTATCCTATAGATGTGTGATACAGCATATTGTTTCATGTTATCCTATAGATGTGTGGTACAGCATATTGTTTCATGTTATCCTATAGATGTGAACACCATGTTGTTTTATGTTATCATATAGATGTGTGGTACAGCATATTGCTTCATATTTTCCTATAGATGAATGGTGCAGCATATTGTTTCATGTTATCATATAGATGTGTGGTACAGCATATTATTTCATGTTATCCTATAGATGTGTGGTACAGCATATTGTTTTATGTTATCCTATAGATGTGTGGTACACAATGTTGTTTTATGTTATCATATAGATGTGTGGTACAGTATATTGTTTCATGTTATCCTATAGAAATGTGGTACAGCATATTGTTTAATGTTATCCTATAGATGTGTGGTACAGCATATTATTTCATGTTATCCTATTGATGTGTGGTAGAGATGTGTGATACAGCGTATTGTTTCATGTTATCCTATAGTTGTGTGGTAAAGCATGTTGTTTTATGTTATCATATTGTTGTGTGGTACAGCATATTGTTTCATGTTATCCTATAGATGTGAACACCATGTTGTTTTATGTTATCATATAGATGTTTTGTACAGCATATTGTTTCATGTTATCCTATAGATGTGTGGTACAGCATATTGTTTCATGTTATCCTATAGATGTGTGGTAGAGATGTGTGGTACAGCGTATTGTTTCATGTTATTCTATAGATGTGTAGTGCACCATGTTGTTTTATGTTATCATATAGATGTGTGGTACACCATGTTGTTTTATGTTATCATATAGATGTGTGGTACAGCATATTGTTTCATGTTATCCTATAGATGTTTACACCATGTTATTTTATGTTATCATATAGATGTATTGTACAGCATATTCTTTCATGTTATCCTATAGATGTGTTGTACAGCATATTGTTTCATGTTATCCTATAGATGTATGGTGAAGCATATTATTTCATGTTATCCTATCGATGTGTGGTAGAGATATTTGGTACAGCATATTGTTTCATGTTATCCTATAGAAATCTGGTTAAATATGTTGTTTTATGTTATCATATAGATGTGTGGTACAGCATATTGTTTCATGTTTTCCCATAGATTTGTGGTACAGCATATTTTTTCATGTTATCCTATAGATGTTTGGTACAACATATTCTTTAATGTTATCCTATAGATGTGTGGTAGAGATGTTTGGTACAGCATATTGTTTCATGTTATCCTATAGATGTGTGGTGCAGCGTATTGTTTTATGTTATCCTATTGATGTGTGGTACAGCGTATTGTTTCATGTTATCCTATAGATGTGTGGTACAGCCTATTGTTTCATGTTATCCTATAGATGTGTTGTACAGCGTATTGTTTCATGTTCTCCTATAGATGTGTGGTACAGCGTATTGTTTCATGTTATCCTATAGATGTGTGGTACAGCGTATTGTTTCATGTTATCCTATAGATGTGTGGTACAGCATATTATTTCATGTTAATCACCATTACAGAGGCAGCTGTCTGGTCGACTTTTCGTCAAACACAACAACAAAGTCATCTTATATAAGTTAATGTTTTCTATACATGCATACATAAATCTAAAGGTAAACGCCATTTCTTTTATATATACGGGTATGTTTTCATACTTCAAAAGAACTAACGTTTGCCGCCGAACAGTTTTTTTTCAAGATTTTACGGACGATTAGTTCCATTAGCAAGATGCTTTATAAATTATAGAAATTACGCCATAATTTACCTCCAGGACACTATACTGATAGAAATTTCATACGACATTATAGCTTGACTATAGAGCGAAACGTCATATTTCAATATTAAATGTTTCATCCGTTAGTGATATATTGCTCCAGGATGCTCTGAGTGACAATACATGGTAGATATGTTAATTGTCATCACATATTTCATATCACGATGTCGATCAGAAAACGGTTTTAATTCATTCAAATCATTTAAAGAGACAGACGACAATAACGAAATATATTTCATTCATGCTCAAATGTTATACCAATCCCAACACGTATGTACTACCATATGAAGATATTGAATAATTAAAGCAAATTGTCTTGGGGAATACTTTTATATTTACAGTATTATTTTATGATGTGACGACGGGAGCAGAGTGAGATCGGAAGCACTCGTCAGCCAGGTTTAAGCTTCCCGGTGGCCGTTTATCTACTGACTGTTCTAAGGCAGTGACTCCTGTTAGTGCCACGTCTTCTACATGTATGCTTTATACGTACAATAACCATTCTGCACAGTTAAACATGCGTAAGCTGTCACATCTATTGAGCAGTCTCTTGTCTTAAACTATTTAGCAGAGAATTTAGAAGTCAAATAACACACAAACCCAACTTCTATTTTCTTTCCTTTTATATACAATAAGCTTAGCAGATTTTGACAATTGGAAAATTAATATTTATATATCTATGTCGAAAACTATTAATTTAGTTATTCACGTAAATTTATCACACATGTATAAATTGTTTCTTCGGAAATCCGATATGTATAACCACTGTGGTTCATCCCGCTTCTCAGTGACTTCTCTCGTCAACAGCCTTCCTAAAACTTACTCTTTCGATTTCAAGTCAAAACATATATGTAACATATATTTTGACTAATCATATTATTTGATAATATATAGATTATATAAAAAAAAACACTTATACAAATCCGCCGTCTGTTATAATTATTTAAAGAATGGTACATGTTGTTAAAAAACTTGTTTTGACACGATTTATTCTACGAGACGTTATTCAACGAAAAAATATTAAAATGCTTCAATGAGAACACCAGAATAAAATGTGCTAACGTTCATACAAATGAATATGAAACTGCAAACCTATTATCTAGATATATTTAATCTATAATCAGTTTTATACTGTATGTACTTAGTTTCAATTGAATATGTTTGATTACTAGTTATTTAATAACATTATATGCAAACTATTAGCAAATATCATATAAATCAAAGCGCTAAAATGTATTACACAAAAATGATTTTAAATTTGAGAGTGTCAAAGTAAATGTATTACTAGAAAATGCCGACACAATATTATTGAAAATGTGCTACATAACACTAGCATATACTATATAAGAAATCACTGGTGTTAAAATGTGACTTTTATTGGAAATGTTAGAATGCTTGCACATGTTTTATAAATTCTGGCCAGGTTAAATCTGTCCGTAGGGCGTCTGACTATCAATACATGGGTCATGAGTTTGAATCCGCATCCGGTCAAAGTTTCCGTGATGATTGATATACGTCATTGCTTGTCATTGGCATTCGTCTTTCACCGTGGATTCAAGTTAAAAAGTTATCAGTTATATACGAAGATGGATGTACTCGAGTACTTGTTTACCTTCCAGGATCCAAGAAAGAATGGTTCAGTTCACTGATCGTCTGTTAGCTCCCGATGTCACAAAAATGATGACAAATATTCAAATATTCATTCCTTCAATCAGAAAGGAGCCATTGTTTCGGCTATAGCTGCAAATTTCGTATTTGGGGAACTAAACGTAATGCATTCCATGCGGTATACAACATGCATTAACGACGTCCATTTCCATTAAAGTAATTAGACTCCATTCACAATCCTACATTATGCATATTTTAATTGTATTGCCTACAGAACTGTATTTAATATTATTTGGCAGTCTGGGCAATTTCAGGCTTCAAAGTTGTTAGGACATTATTTTTTTATTTGAAATATAAAAGTATTGGGAAAATATCTCGATATTTAGGTAAATTGGATTTTCAAAACAAATCAGCAAATAGTAGTTATAATCATAAAGTCTTAATTTAACGCGAGAGAGGTCTTCTCAAAAAGTAAATCTTCCATGAGGCCCTTAAACATATACATGTATACAGTATGTACACGAATGCTCTAAAACACATTCACATGAAAAACAGAAACAATAACCGTATATGGAGTGATTCATCTACCCTGAGTGCAAGAATATGAATTATGAATGCATTTTTGATAAGGCGTGTTATATTAACAGTGATATATCGAACTACATTATGGACTAATTGTTACGAGTCTGGGACTCAATTCATCAATAATTTGAGTCCGAGAATTAAAATGTTACATTTTTTTTTAAACCCCGTAAACATACAAGAGTAGTTATTCGTCAGCCAAAATAAGGCCGGTCACATTTTTCCAAAACGGCCACATTTTAACAAATTACAGCGCAAAAACGTTTTATGTACCTGTCGATAATACAGGTAGTTAGGTCAATATACTATACAGGTAAAATGGATACGGTAATTAACGAAGGTTAACGGAGATCACCGTAGATCATTGATAGTTACTGGCAAGTAGCTGATTGTTAGACGGATTTTAACGAATAGAAAGTGTCAATATATTAGATATCTTTCATACAATAACCACGTATTGGTTAGATCGAGGGGCGTGTACCGTATAATAAGCTTTTACCCGGAGGTGATTTAATTTTCGTCATAACTCTGTTTAAATCAACAAAACTAAGAAATATCAGTTTTATTGAACATTTATGAGTAAAATATCGGATAGATACGTAGATTTATTTGACTTAAGTTGATTGAAGTAAAATAAAAAAAAATAATAAAGATGGCTGCAAAACGAGGAATTGAAAATACGGACTCTTTCAGTGTTTAAATGATGAAACAATCGGATGAAACAGATTTTCTTATAGATGAAGTTGGGAATATATGACGAAATTAACTTTAAGAGTAATCGTCGAAGTAAATTTTGTGACTAAATTTATAGCCTACATAAATAATGGGTATACATATTCCAATTTGTATATACTGAAAGTATCATATAGATCAGTTTGCTTAAGGCAAACATGTGTATAAGACAACAGATGGGGGTATTTGATAAAGAAATATAAGCGCACTGATGGTATTTCGACCAGTATGTTATAGGTAATCTGTCAACATTGAGGATTAAGTTTTAACTCCTCATTTAAATGAGTTTACTCTACACTTCTAATGCATAGACTTTAGAAACAAGGAGCCAACAAAAAGTGGTTGAAGAGTTACAAAACATAACACATTATTTTAAACTTATTTGATAACATTATAAAGCTTAACTAAAGCAAAATGTATGCAACAAACAAAATAAAATGTGATGTGCACATTATATGCCCTTATAAAACGTTTGCGGTAACTGGGAGTATACTAGTATGTAACACTCATGTCTTTCAAATTTAACTCTTACATGCCTCCTCAAACCTCATTGAGGATTTAGTTTTAACTCCTCATTTAAATGAGTTAACTCTACACTTCTAATTCATATACTTTAGAAACAAGGAGTCAACAAAAAGTGGTTGAAGATTTACAAAACGTAAAACATTATTTTAAACTTATTTGATAACATTAAAAAGCGTAACTAAAGCGATATGTATGCAACCAACAAAATAAAATGCGATGTTATCATTATATGTCCATATAAAAAGTTCGCGGTAACTCGGAGTATACTAGTATGTACCACTCATGTCTTTTAAATTTAACTCTTGCCTGCCTCCTCAAACCTCACCGAGGGTTTAGTTTAACTCCTTTTTTAAATGAGTTAACTCCTCCCTGGTCATGCCAATACTTTATATATATAAGGAATTAATTAAAAGTGAACAAATCATTCAGTAGTTTGCTGTCGCCGAGGATGTTCCTCTGTGATCTTTGTAAAAAGGAATATAAACGTAAAGATAATATGCTTCGGCACAAGAAAATAATACACGGAGACGATAGTTCCGAGGAAGAGCTGGAGAAAGAAGAACTTACCGACGAATCTAATTCCGACGATTCAGATATGGAATCAGACTCGGATGAAAAGGAAGAAACAATAGACCCTTGGCACGACATGGTTGATTATGCATTAAAATCGCTTCATCCCGAATTCGACAAAATAGCATCAGATTTTGTGAACGACAATGAACTGAATGAAAAGCAAGCACGAAAAAAGGCATTCAACGAACTATTGCCGAAATACAGAAAGCTTCTTATCGATAAATATTTATTCAGGGTTTTATGGTTCGAAAAGATACCATTCATACAGCTATCAAAGGACAGCCAGACAACTGAAAGAAGAAGACGATTTCGAGAGAGAAGAGTCCTGGAAGTACGCAACTAAGAAACGGAAATATCTCTTTGACAAAGTGCTTAAGGAGTATAATTCGCCTGACATTACCATCAATCGCTAAATTCGGATATAAACATTTGTTATGGCGATATTTTCTGTAGGAAAACATAATATTTTTATGTTTGTTGTTTGTAATTAGTAGTTATAGCATGTGTTGTCTGAGATTATTTGCATATACATATAAAACGTTCAACTACATCTAATAGATTTGATGATAATTTAATAAAAAATAAATAAAATAGCAATAATGTGTATTGTATAGTAGCTCATTCATAAGGTAAATTTGTTACCAGCTTTCTAAACACGATACTGTTCAATCAATATGTGTCATATTCAAATAAAGAGTAAAAACTTTAGCACATGTTAGTTGAAATGAAAATTCCTGTTGTCTATGCAGTGCTCTATCAATCCTCTCTCTCTCTCTCTCTCTCTCTCTCTCTCTCTCTCTCTCTCATTCGCTCAGTTGACTTTTCCTCTTTCTCTTTTAATACTTCTATAGTAAGAAAATAAGTATATAGTATATTAAAGTGACATGCACATCATACATTACAATTCCATACATTACTTATAAACACATCTTAAACTTCCGTGGACCAGACTAGCGCATCAATTAAAGGAATATAACATCAAGTTTGAATGAAATGATAGTTAGCTTTGTGTAACAATATTATAGTGTTGTCATCACACGGTGGGTTCATATCGTTATTAAACAAGCAGTATTATCTAAAAAAATAATAATAAAATAAAAACGAGTTAGTTAAGAAGCGTATGTTATTTACATTTAGAGGAATCGACAATGGTATTACAACCGCTTATTGTAGAATGCATTTATCTAACTATAACTGTTCCATTCCTTTCTCCCTATCTCAGTTGTATATTTGTCTGTTGATCTGTCCTGCCAGTACTTAACTTGTACATGTATTGGTCTCTGCAAATGAAACTTTCATACAAATATAATGTTACCCGACACCATGGGTATACATGACACCTTTAAACAGTTATAAGAACACAACTTCAAGTTTTAAAATTACAAACACATGAATAATATGAAGTTGACATAAATTGCTTGCTTAAAGTTGCATGCAATATTATAGTGTTGCAATCGCATGGTGGAATCAAATCGTTATAAAACTTATCGGTATTATGTTAAATTGTGTTAGTCAGGAAGGCCGTGTTACCGCTACGAATATATCGAGAGAAGTATAACACTAACCTATCTTAGAATGAAACAACACAAATACTAAATATAATGGTTTGTTGCAGCCCTGGATTACTAAAACACGTTATGTTTGCGTGTACGAATATTAACGAAACCAAAGTCACATGAAAGATCCACAGTATATACAAATTGGAATATGTATACCCATTATTTATGTAGGCTATAAGTTTAGCCACAAAATTTACTTCGACGATTACTCTTAATGTTAATTTCGTCATATATTCCCAACTTCATCTATAGGAAAATCTGTTTCATCCGATTGCTTCATCACTTTAACACTGAAGGAGTCTGTATTTTCAATTCCTCGTTTTGCAGCCATCTTTATTTTTTTTAAACTTAAGTCAAATAAATCTACGTATCTATCCGAGATTTTACTCATAAATGTTCAATAAAACTGATATTTCTTAGTTTTGTTGATTTAAACAGTTATGACGAAAATTAAATCACCTCCGGGTAAAAGCTAATTATACGGTACACGCCCCTCGATCTAACCAATACGTGGTTATTGTATGAAAGATATCTAATATATTGACACTTTTTATTCGTTATAATCCGTCTAACAATCAGCTACTTGCCAGTAACTATCAATGATCTACGGTGATCTCCGTTAACCTTCGTTAATTACCGTATCCATTTTACCTGTATAGTATATTGACCTAATTACCTGTATTATCGACAGGTACATAAAACGTTTTTGCGCTGTAATTTGTTAAAATGTGGCCGTTTTGGAAAAATGTGACCGGCCTTATTTTGGCTGACGTATAACTACTTACAAGTTTGGGTAATAAATGTAATCATGTTCTGTATATAAGCATTAAAACTGATTGCTTCTGCAAATAAATATAGCAATTAGCTTGTCTAACAGATGTTTTTTTAATTTTTTGACAATTTGAGTCCGAGTCTAGATCTCAGACTGAAGATATTGATGAACCAGGGCCTAAATTCATTAATAGTTTGAGTCTGAGAATCGGACTCAGACTCAAAATCTTACATTTTTGTAAATCCCTGTAAACATACAATTATTGGAAATAGAATTGATTTTGTTATATATTCTGTTAGATATGCACGAAAGAAAACTGACTGGTTCTGCAAATACATATTGCAATTGGCTTGTTTGATAGATTGAATTTTACTTTTTTTTGCATTTTGAGTCTGAGTCCAAATCTCAGACTGATGATAATTAAGGTTCTGGGCACGTTTACGTATGATCTAACCCATCGCAAATACAAAGTATTTAGATGGTTCACAGAATTGGATTTTTTTATCTTTATTGGACGACTATTTCAAATTATTATCCCTTATATATAAAAAGTCTTCGAAAGAATTCATGCTGTCGTCGGGGAATTAATAAAATTAATGTCGAACGACCTAGGTGTGTCTTGTTATTTCATGCTAAGCAGAAGCTGTTCACGTGTATTGATTTCTTACATATAATAATTTGCAATTATTTGGGTATATAACTTAAGGTAAAATGATATTCGGCGTCCGTTTTGCAATATACCATAATGCCAGGAGACGTTTTTGACATAATGTAGCCAGCGTTTTAACTGTACCATAACGCGAGGTATATGTGTAAACACTGATTATAGCGTATTTGTTTATAGTTTATTAATGTCTGTAAGCGATAGTTTTGTATAGTGATAAATCGTTGATTTCTTTTTAGAGTTATTTCATTAGGACGTTGGCTGATGAATCTATGTATATATTTTTGTGTTGTGTAAGCTATATGTTTTATAATGTTGTGATAATAAGCATTTCAGAATTGCATATTAATACTTAATTTAAGTTAGCTTGTTCTGAATACTCACAAACTTTAAGGAAATAGTTACAGAATAAGTAGTCCAAAATCAGCAAATAATAATGCCGCCTATGAATTCACAAAATCTCCGTTTTGAATATTAAATAAAGACTGCAGAAAGAGAAGAAAATATCAAATTCTGCACCCAACTTCTGTTCGAGAGAGTAAATTAAATGTTACTTTCATAGCAGTTGAAACAGATGTACATGTTTGTATACGTGTGTGCGTGTGTGTGTACGTATGTGCATGTGTGTGTACGTATGTGCATGTGGGTGTACGTATGTGCGTGCGCAAACGCCAATTCCTGGATAGACAATCAGACACGTTACCGACAGTGATAGTCGCCCTGCTCCTACATAAAGTAGTAATGTTAATTTTATGTAATCGTTTTGTTGTTGTTGTTGTTGTTGTGTTGTCGTTTTTCGTTATCGTTTTGTTTTTACGTAATCATTTTGATTTTTGTTTCTTTATGTGAGCATTTTTTTACGGGATAACTTTTTTGTTATTTTTGTAGCAATGCTGATTTTCATATTTAAAGTAATAGGGAATGCTAGTTCTTTTTCAGAATAACAAAAAAAAATATTTATATCTATTTTATAATAAATGAAATTATTTTATTGATTAATTTAATTAGGTGAAACGAAAAATGATTCCTTTAAATATATTACGTTAGAATAGATTGTTTGCAAAGGTTTCTAAGGTGAGCTTATAAATATAAAAGAACTTTGCTACTCCGTAAATGGATCCAAGTAAATTAAATACTCTTAGATAGAACTAAGTACTTTAATCTGCCAAAGAAATGCACCAGTGACCCAAATAACAGTCTTGTATACAGATCCCATACATCATATATCCGAGTAATAGTTTATAATGGTTGACTGTGTCACTTACACGGCAGTAATTTTACCCTAGAGAGTTAACTAAACGTAAAAGCTATCTGTAGACGTTTACAGCAGGCTTAATGATAATATGATTTAAAATGAGTGATTATTGACCATGTTTTGATGTTTAAACATGTTAACATTTCTGTTACTTTATATAGTATGCATGTACTTATCATGCGTTTTTACTGAAGTTGAAAACTCCATTTTCAACACATTTCAGGTTATATATGCCATATCCAGTTTAGTGGGGGTGACCTCATAATGATTCTGTGTAGAACCATCGTCCTTTCCGCAAGTAACTGATTAACTTTTTCACATTAAGGTTTTTGACCGAGCCCGACTCTATCTCGAGGTTAGTGATCATTATACGACATTGAACAATATGATAGTATCGTATTTGACTTTTATTTGACACTTTACATTTCTCACTACACACACGCGCCACTTGTTTATGTGACGGTAACACGATTCTGGCGCTAAAAGTAGTCATATATAATTTGGTTCTAAATATTTTCAAAATGGTTCATAGGGACAGTGATTTCTTAAGAGTGTCACTGCAATGTCCTGGTCCACCCACCACTTATTATGCATTTTTATGAGCAGCTACGTCCACAAATTTAAACACTTTTCTATGTGGATTTTTTACGAATTTCTAGACTTTATTTTATAAAGGACAAAGATAAAAATTAAACTGAGTAAAGAGATATTTCGTACTCGCAGTTTTCATTTGATCTTCACAAAACTTACAATTTAGTAATATAACTAATTATCTCGGAAGGTTGTTGAACTGGCCAATCGGATAATTTATATCTTAGTTACGGCCCACTTAAGTCATCAAAAACTGGGTTATTTGACGTTGTGTGCACTTTAGCACTCGCACTTTTCATTTGACCTTCACCAAACTTGTTTGCCAGTTATACAACCATAATACCGTGACGAGTTGTTGTCCTTGAATCATCATAAATTGTGTATATTTGACACTGTGTCCACTCTATCACTGACAGTAGATATATAACAAAAACATCTCGGAGAAGATCTTGAACTGGTCAAATTTATAATTAATACTGGAGTTATGGACCCTTGAATCATCAAATGTTGAGTTATTTAATGTTGTGTGCACGCTAGCACTCTTGTTGTTTTATTCGATCCTCATCTAACTGACACAGTAGTTATATCGCTATACTATCGCAGACATTTTCTCAAACTGATTAATTTGATGCTTTGTATCGACATTTTCTTGTTATGTATGTTCATCAGGCCCACTATTGAGTCTTAAACATCTATGATTGATTTTCTAATAGACAAGCCGGACCCGATGAGCTCAGTCGTTTACGCGTCTGACTATCAATCCAGTGGTCGTGAGTTCGAATCCCCCGCCCGGCAACAGTCTCCGTGATGATTGATATACGACATTGTGTCTCATTACCATTCGTCTCTCACCACTGATTCAAGTTGGAAAGTTATCAGTTACATGCGGAGATGGGGTGTGCTCGAGTACTGGTTAATCCCAGGAAACAGTGGTTAGGTTAACTGATCGTCTGTTAGCCCTCGATGGCATAAAAATGCCGCTTAATATGCAATCAATCAATCAATCTAATAGACAAAAGTATTTACATATCTCATGTTAATTAAATAAACATTTAATAGTAGATACAGTTCTTTAGTCGTTTTGAATGTAAATTCAAATGTTCAACATATAAAATTGTGCATGTCAATCTAGTAATGGAATTGCTAATTCGTTCATGCATATTGTAGTCTGGAATGTTTTTCAGTAACGCTCGCTTAACACGAATATGCACTTATATAATCATTTACCACATTGACCTCACTTTAAATCATTTGAATAAACTTCCAATAACTCTATTGTAACACGCGACAGAGCTTAACAATCGTTTGCATCGGTCTGCAAAATAATAAAAGTTTAATATTCACATCAAGACAAACATGGTTAGATTCAGTAAACGTTTCATTCACCAAATAATTTTACACTGTTCTCCATATAGAGAAATACAACATTGGAACACTGAACATATTACCAATAATTCTAAAAGTGTCTTGTTTTCATCAATTGCCCTGTGTTGTTCAAAATATGCAGGTAAAACAGATGGTTTACTAGATTGCTTTGTCACAGTTTCCATGGTTTGATGACATACCTCTATTTTGCACAATTCTGTCTGTTGTTGCAATATAACACTACGCATCTTTCAACTGTTATATCTTCATCCAAGAACGCACAATGTCATCCAAACTTCGCAGACAGAAGTCCTGGCTATATGCCAATGTTCGAGTACATGTACATATTAAGAAAAATGACATTTTTAAGAATTTTCAGCAACAACACCAAAAACAACGAATTTACAAAGCTCTAATTTCTTGGGTGCAAGAATATTGCTCCCATCTCTTATGGGAGGTTATTGGTCAGTGAGAACTCAAACGGCATTTCCATGGCATTGGGTGGACACTTGGGGTGTTTTGTCAAGAGTGGCGATGCCACGAGGGAACATGTCCATTTAATGTTCACGAGTGTATTTCAACTGGTATTTCACTGAAACCAAACTGCCGATCTCAATGTTCAGTGACGAGTCAAATTCAAGTAATATTTAATCGTAAACAAACCGCCGATCTCAGTTTTCGGTAACTAGTCAAACTCAAGTGATATTTAATTGTAAACAAACCGCCGATCTCACTGTTCAATAGTGAAATTTAAGCAATATTTCATTGAAACCATCCGTTTTTTATTTTTAATAATATACATATATATGCCGTTACTAATTCTGATCCCAAAATGTTTAAATCAAATAAGTATTCATAATCATCAACAGACAAAATCTTCAAATTTATGTTAATGATTGTATTAGTTATTTTAATAATAATGGAGAGTTCAAAACAAAGCAAAATAACATCGCAGCTGAATCAATTTCTTATTAACTGACTTGTTTTGACTATATCAAATTATCAATGTTTTGCTATTTTTTTCTTACAGGAGTTACAGTAACAACACCAAATACAACAACGACGAAAAAATTAATCATAAACATTGGCAACTTGCCAATTTCTAAAATCGAGGCGTCCTGATTGGATAATAGCATTGTTCTTTTTGCATAATTACTTCATATATTATAGTGGAAAGATTTATTTATAACGTTTGACTATAAAATGTGATACCTGTTATTTTCCTATATTGGAAACCCAGTTCTATTTATAACTTTATGACAGTCACATGCTAGAGCGGGTAATAGTACATTTCGATGACTGTTACCCGCTGGCGTATAGGGATTTTAAATAAGAGTTTGAAGTGGAACACTTTGATCTAATGGAAACAGATGATATCAGTATTGATAAAATGTCAAACAACTGATGGAAGTGGTGATTTTATTGGAAATCAATGTCATTTCTGCAGGTTGTGTATGTTTTTAACGATGATTTGACATGTATAACAAACCTTCATATAATCCGATTTCTATCATACTTTCAAAAACATTAAACTATATTGTTTCAGCTGAAGTATTATATTTCATAAATGATAGAACAAATAATATTGAACGTCGACTACCCAGTCTGTCTATTTGAGTAACTACAGCTAACAAATCGTGTACACTTCCGTTTAGGTTTTTGTTTTGGGTTATAGCAAAATATAAATAATTTGATTTGGTTTAACCAGATACACATACACATGTAATTAAGTCACGTGTTTAATTACTAAAGGACATTTTAATTTTGTATGAATTAATCTTTGATTTTAATAAATTTTATTATTTTCACAAATAATCATATCAATTTACATCAGACAAAATGTATAATAGAGAAAATTAAGTAATATTGCCACCGCAATAACCATACCACGTGATGCATTCACAATTAAACGAGTTGCATATCAGATTAAAATCATTTAAGTAAATTAGCAAAGGCATTGACAATATCACAGTAACCAGTTATATGGATAAATCATATAGGTGTAACCCCACCATTGATTTTTGTTCTTTATTCTATAGTAAATAATAAAAGTTTGAAGGCTTGTCATTCATAGAGGGTCCCAAATGAAAGAAGTGAAACCTACATTTTACTGTTTGTCAACCTCTGCACTATCAAAATATGATGAGAAAAGTAGGGGTCATGTGTAATACAAGAGATTTTTTTCTGCTCAGTGTGTACACTGGTGACAAAGTGAAAGTAGACTTCCGAAATCATGAATTCATACCCCAATTTCCAAGCATCATTTTTTTTTTTCTAAATTCACAATTCAAACATGACAATGCTATCAAAATGTTCAAAATGCATCAATAATGCCATCCAAATAAAAAAATGAGCATTAAAATAAGGAAATGCATTTTTAAAGAAGAAGAATTGAGGATTATTTATAACCGCCATTATGCGACTACCCCACGGAAGCACTTCCTTTTTGCAATGGTGGCACTATGTCTATAAAGTCTTAACACTGCCTGGAGCATTACATAAAGTCTGTGTCGTTTTACGGGAAAACTGCTTGCATGACTGATATTACATAGTAATTACAGACTTGTCTCCTTGGGAGAAAAGTTAGAATTATTTCACATGTAAATTAGGGACCTGTTAGCTCAGTCGTTAGTGCGTTTACAATCAACTATCCATGGGTCGTGAGTTCGAATACGCACCCGGTCACAGTCTCAGTGACGATTGATATACGCACGGCATATTGTATGCATTCGTCTCTCACCGGTGATTCAAGTGGGAAATTTATCAGTTATTTACTAAGATGGTTGTGCTGGTGTACTGGTTAACCTTCAAGGATCCAAAGAAAGAATGGTAAAGTTACCTGATCATATGTAAGCTCTCAATGGTTTAAACATGACGATGTGTATAAAATCAATCATTCATTCAGAAAGGAGCCATTGAATCGGCTATTACTGCAAAGTTCATGTTTATGGAACGAAACGTGCTACACTCTATATGGTATACAATATGCATGAACGACTTGCCAATTCTATTACTAGATTCAATGCACAACCATACATCATCCACAGTTTAATGTAATTGCCTATAAAACTGTATTTAGCATGAATCGGTTGTCGGGGCAAATTGAGACTTCGGTGTTATTTGGATTTTAATTTTTAATTTGAAACATGGTAGTATTTGGGAAACATATTTCAATATTTAAGTACATGTCAATTCTAATATCAAAACAAATAAGAAAATAATAAACTTTATCAGTTCACAAATTCTCCGATACAGATATTAAATAAAGACAGCAAAAAGAGGAGATACAATGAATATTTGCATCTGGCGTCTGCTCAAGAGAGTAAAAATAAAGTTACTTTCATAGCAGTGGATATTTTAAAACAAAACAATATATATTAGTTCCATAAAATAGGATTGTATTCCACAAGCGGAATATGATATCGTTATTAAACGAGGAACGTTATCACGTCCTTGCCCTATATAAATACTCACCGACCTCTCGTTCTGAGTAAGACGCATAATTGTGTTGCTGCATTTTGCAAAAAGTTAGTCCCGTCGGAGAAATTTACAAATATCTGTTGAAACTGGCAAATCTTCAATGCTGTAACAGATGTACGGCAATAAATATGAATATGTAATCCAATAGAGTGATATATAATACTTAATTCAAATTAATGATTTGAACGCATTTCCTAATTGGCTGTTGTACGAGAGAACTGTTTGTTTTACATACTCCAGAGTTCGACAATGAAGACGTGTGGACGGAAGCACTTTGTTGTGCAAAAATCAGCATAACGTTAATTTTGTCAACTATGGACAACTAAGCAATGTTTTATGCCCTCGGGTTTTCTTTAAAAACATCATATATATGTATGCTGCAATATGGGGTTACCAACGCAAAAACAAACCTTTTTTCAAAGTGTTTAAACTTCCTCTGGTCATTATTCCAGTATGTTCATGTTTATAATCACTGTTTCAATCCATGGCTGTTTCTATTTTATATTTCTATATCAAACCCAGTGGCTTAATTACTAAAAAAGGCTACCAATGAAACCAGCTCCTGGACCAAGATTTTTCGTTAGTGCTTTAAATTGATCCTTTTCAATGTGTCGTCCGCGGACGAGTGGCCAAGTGCGGTGTCTCAAGATCAATGCTTACGTCGCCTTAATATGCTGCATATTACCTGAATGTGTTGAGAGAAAAAAAAACAAGAAATGTCACTGGTAAGTGTCGCATGCCCCCCAAATGGTCGTTGAAAAAATAACAATATAATTATGTTATAATAGATAGCGATGTATCCATGAATATAAAGAGTAATGGACTGATGTTCAGACTAGACATGCAATTTCATGGGTTTTTTTACATTAAAGCGTGATCTTCACCTTTGTGTAACATTGACCTTGACATCTGATGTAATGGTCTAGGTGTTTCAACATTTAAATGCTGATGAAACATCATCATGACATGCTGATCACTTGTGTTATTTAAAAATCCCTAAATGTAAAACAAAGTTACAGAATCAATTGTTGATAAATTGAGCCAAGTGTTTTTAAAATCCATCTATGTATGATAAAGTTAAAGGACTTACACAGACTCAAAGTGTTGTCAAACACAAATTGTGACCTTGACATTTGAAGCACGGGTGTGGGTCTTACTCGCGACACGTCGTCATGTTATGTTGATCATTTGTGGCAATGTATCATTAAAATCCATCTATTACATGACAAAGTTACAGGCCGGACACGAAATATCACACAGACTCAAAGTGTATTCAAACTAACACAGATTGTGACCTTGACCTTTGAGGTTCGGGTGTTAGTCTTACTCGCGAAAACGTCGTCATGTTATGTTGATCATTTGTACCAAGTATTTACAAAATCCATCTGTGCATGACAAAGATACAGGTCGGAAACGAAATACCGGACGGAAGGACGGACGGACGGACGGACAGACGCTGCCATTACTATATGCCACCCCCAAATTTGTTTTTTTGTGGTGTGGGGGGGGGGGGGAATAAAAAAGAAAAAAATCAAAAATATCATTTCAACATGAACGATATATGAGCCTGCTTTGATCGCGCCTCAAGTTCGGCGCTCGTTGTAGCTGTACATAAAGTAGTGATGCTCATTTTAAGTAATCGTTTGTTGTTGTTTTAAATGTGGAAGAGGACTGTTGTTGTCGTTATTGTTGCTGTTACTGTTGTTGTTGTTGTTGTTGTTACTGTTACTATTGTTGTTGTTGTCGTCGTCGTCGAAGTTGTTGTTGTTGCTGTTGTCGTCGCTGCTGCTGTTGTTGTGATTGTTGTTGCTATTGATGTTGCTGTTGTTGTCGTTGTTGTGTGTTTTTTGTTTAATACGAAATCGTTTGGGTTTGTTGTTTTGTTGTTGTTGTTGTTTGTTGTTCTTGTTTGTTTTTTTTTGGGGGGAGGTTTGTGTGTTGTTGTTTGTTGTTGTTGTTTTTTTTGGGGGGGGATGATTTTAACTGTTATGTTGTTTTTATTTTTTATATAAATGGCCTTAAAATAATAAGGAACGCTTGTCCTTTTTTCAGTATAACAAAAACATGTTTCTATCTTATTTCATAATAATAGTAATTATTCATTAAGCAATTTAAAAAGGTGAAACGAAAAATGACAGCTTTAAACTCATACGTCAGAATTAATTTTTTTGCAAAGATTTCTAAAGTATGCATATAAATCTTAAAGAACTTTGCTTCTCCGTAAATGGATCTGTCAAAAAATGCACCAGTAACCCAAATAACAGCCTTGTATACAGATCCCATACATCATATATGCGAGTAATAGTTTATAATGGTTGTCTGTATCACTTACACGGCAGTAATTTTACCCTAGAGAATTAACTAAACATTAGAGCTGTTTGTAGCCTCTTACAGTAGGATAAATGATGATATGATTTAAATTGAGTAAATACTGACCACGTTTTGATGTTTGAACATATTAATATCTTGCAGAAATTGGACCATAACTTTATTTAGTATGTATCTATACGTATTGAACACTTGTAATGGGGTTCAATGCCATTTTCAACACATTTCAGGTTATATATGGCATATCCAGTTTAGCAGGGAGAGACATCAGAATGATTCTGAGTAGAACCACCGTCCTTTCCGCAAGTAACTGTTTAACTTTCTCACATAAAGGTTTATGATCGAGCCGGACTCGATCTCAAGATAAGTGATCGTCATACGACAGTGCTTAAACATGTATTGAAAAAACATGCTAGAATCGTATTTGACTTTTATTTGACACTTTACATTTCTCACAACACAGACGCGCCACTTGTTTCTGTGACGGTAACACGATTCTGGCGCTAAAAGTAGTCCTATATAATTTGGTTCTGAATATTTTCAAAATGGTTCATATATATGAGCTATGATTTCTAGCTGGAGATGAGTAAAGTAAAATCATATATAGCGTATAATGCAAGAAGACATCACTGCTGTAAAAATATGTGACTTTAGTTGGATTTTAAAATATGGATATAGTTTAAAGCATCTGAGGAACTATTTTTTTTAAAAAAAATAATTAAGGATGTCACTGCAATATCTTTAAAAAAAAAAGCTGGTCACCCCACCGTTGTTATGTATTTATATTAGCAGATATATTCCTGCTATAGAAAAAAAATACGTTAAACACTTTTTCTATGTGGATAATTTAACGAATTTCTAGATTTTATTTCATAAATGACACAGCTCTGTGTAAAGCTATTTTAGTACTCGCAGTTTTCATTTGATCTCCACCAAACTGATAAGGTAGTTATATAGCTATATCTCGGAAAGTTGTTGAACTGGCCAAATCGGATAATTTATATCTGAGTGACGACCCACTCTAGACTTCAGTATGCATGTTCTCAGTAACTATAGTTAATACTTTTACTTATACTAATCACACCTATAAGTTACAACACACTGTCATATAATTAGTTCAACATGAATATTCATAAACCTCATGAACTGTTCAACATCTAGTAATCACTAGCGCACTATACGTCTCACACACCAATTAGTTTTGTACTGTTCTACATATAGAGACATGCACTTCTGGAACACTGGATACATTACCAATGGTTCTAAAAGTGCCTTATTCCCATAGATAGTCCTCTGTTGGTCCAAATATGCAGAAAAAAACATGGGGTTGACCAGGTTGCTTTTTCACAATTTCTATGGTTTGATGGCACCCCTTCATTTTTGACAATTCTGCCCATTTGCTGCAGTGTATCACTACGCATCTTTAAACTGTTATAGCACCATCAAACAGTTCCCAGGGTCACCCAAACTTTGCAGAAATCATGAAAATGTTCCAATGTTCCCATATGCACAAAGAAATATGACATTTTATGCATTTTTAAAAAAAAAATTACCCAACCGCTTTACACAGCTCTAATTTCTTGGGCGTAATAATCTTGCTACCGTCATACAAGGGAGGTAATTGTTCAGTGAGACCTTGAAGAGTAGATATTGTCATGACATGTGACTGAAATTTTTGTCGAACAAACCTTTACCATTTCTAAATATAAAAGTACGCCTTTTGAATTCATCGCGCAACTGTTTTCGAATTCATGCACCAAAATAAGATGGCGGTCACACATGCATAAATTAGTTTCGGACGACTCGAAAACAGGAAAAACTGCCAAATTTTTTTAGCCATTGTACCTTAATAAAAATAATTCTAGAAAAAGAAATAGTTTGAAAATGTCCTTGTATTGCCTCCTATAGTGTATCTATCTGACTGCATATTCATTTTATTGTATATGCAACATTACATAACTTAAGTGTCAAAATACATGACCATATATGGATAAATAGTTGTTTTTGCTTCAAATAATGCTCCGTTTTGTTGCAAAACTATATATTTGACTTTTTTATATCTATAACAAACAAATATTAATGTTTGAAGGTGCCCAGCAATAATTTGCATGTCACTGACACTAACCATGCCCCCTTTTTCAATACATGAATGAATAACATACTTTTGTACATGCATTAGATTCATTATCAACTATGAATATATCCCTAACCAATTGAGGTATCTATTAGGCATATATTAAATTCCTATACTATTTTGTTTATTTTATCAATAAAAATAGCAAATGAAAGTAAAGTGTTCATGAAAATCACTTTAAAGCAAGAAAATGAAACGATGAATGAAAATGAGACAAAATATGGATACAGCATATTTGGCTGGACCGATAAGCTCATTGCAAAAAGACGGTTTGCTAAAGCGCATCTCTTTACGACAAATTAGTTTGAAATAAATATATCAAAGAATATCGCTATAAGAAATATTTGTCGCGAGATGACTCGTTTCTTTACAGATTTTCCAAAACTGGCATAAAAAAATGGGCAGTTAAAATAGAGTTGTTGCAATAATTATATGAAAATTAGAAATTGTCATATTTGAGAATGCTATACTGTTGAATGTGGAGAAAAATATTGTACACATTCAATAACAGACATTGAAAAAACATCATCTTCAATGAGAAAAATCTATATTCTATAGCAAGCATCATGTATTTTTATTTGAAAAAAAAGTAAGAAGAACAACCGAAAGAAATCAGATGATGGTACAAAAGTTTCAAGCACAGGTTAACTAAACGCTGAGAAATTATTACGCGAATCTGTTTCGCGTCATTTCAAAGATGTCGCATTTTACCATTTACCTGAATGTCCAAGAGTAGGTAAATACTGTGTATAAGCCAGACCCAGCCGCATAAATATCAACAATGAGGAGAAAAAAATGACAGTAAAACAAAAATGGCAGTCATACGCCATACCATTAAAATGAAACGCGACAGTTTGGCGGTCGGTATATCGAAAACTAGATACAGAGCTGTTGATAACAAATATCAATGACAAAATAATGAAACAGGAAATTTCTCCATAATTCATGATCAATATAATATTAATTGATAAACAGCGACATAAAAACAATATTGCTCATACGCGACCAACCGTATTGTCAAAAAGCATGCGCTAAAGAGTGGAAACAGTATCGCGACAAATGTTACCATTTTTATGTGGGTGGGGTATGAATTATACATAAATAATGAGTTTCTAACACAAAAAAATGGTTTAACTTACATGAATCATGAAATCTGGATGCAGTGAATGCTCTAGACATGCTTTTGTTGTGATATATTAGCATCACTGTCTCTCTGTGTGACTTTCAAGTGTTTTTAAGAGCAAACTTCTATTCATTTTAGCCAGGATTTTGAGACAGATGGCTAAAATCAAGTCTTATCACATGATGCAGCAAAGCATATTTGCATACATGATCATTTCTTTTTCAGTTAAATAGATGATCTCACTTTTTGTTCCTTCCATTGAATTGAATAAATCCTGATTCCAACATTTCCATGACAAATTTTCAGCTGCTCAGTCTCATTGCCCTATTTGCTTTACTGTTTTAGCTTCAAGTTTGGTTTTGCCTGTGTGACACTTCTCTATTACACTCAAAGTCATCCATTTTTCACAAAAAAATACATTTATTTTTCCATTTAGAGGTTTCAAATACAGTATTTCCCATAGAAAGTGACATATTTTCAAAAAGAAAGTAAATCTGAATCACAAAGATGCAGTTTCCTCCCAGCGTCTACCGAATATGATCTGATTCTTGAACGTCTCACACACCAATTAGTTTTGTACTGTTCTACATATAGAGACATGCACTTCTGGAACACTGGATACATTACCAATGGTTCTAAAAGTGCCTTATTCCCATAGATAGTCCTCTGTTGGTCCAAATATGCAGAAAAAAACATGGGGTTGACCAGGTTGCTTTTTCACAATTTCTATGGTTTGATGGCACCCCTTCATTTTTGACAATTCTGCCCATTTGCTGCAGTGTATCACTACGCATCTTTAAACTGTTATAGCACCATCAAACAGTTCCCAGGGTCACCCAAACTTTGCAGAAATCATGAAAATGTTCCAATGTTCCCATATGCACAAAGAAATATGACATTTTATGCATTTTTAAAAAAAAAATTAACCCAACCGCTTTACACAGCTCTAATTTCTTGGGCGTAATAATCTTGCTACCGTCATACAAGGGAGGTAATTGTTCAGTGAGACCTATAGCAATTTGTCGGACACTGCTACCGGAATATCTCTCTGAATATATCTCAAGCCCTGAAATAAACGAATATAACCACACTCAATACATTTGTCCCGAGATCATTACATTCAAATTAACACGGTTACATATATCAGTATTAAATACAATTACATCATTATGCAATACGTTAAACAACATATCTTTGTATTCTGGTCTAGTGGCCGACCAAATGGTTATTAAACATAGATTAATTAAAACATATAAAAGATTGCAATGTCACATAGATTACATATGTACACTGATCTACAATAATACATACCAGTTGAGGATTGAACTCACGATTATTTCATACCACATTCTGACATTCACACGGTGATTTGGTTATCTGTGTTAAATGTTAGCTGCAAACATAAAATGAACAATTCGATAGAAACAGTGAATTCGTAGAATAACTGCTATAAAGTAAATTTGCTGTCATCTTAGAATTACCAATCATGTAAACAAAGCATGAACATGAATAAATAAAGTATCTAAACTTTACAAGTAAAACACAGCTCATTAGCAACTTGCCTTAGGAATTAATTGTCAAAGAATAAAAACCTATTCTCACCTTACATCTCCATCAATCCTCTATTAATTATTAACAAAATGTAGAAAGGATGTCCAGACCGCTGCATGAAATTGGGGTCATGTGACTTAAACAAGCGGGAACTCCGAAACGCTCGATTAGTTACTCATGCAGGAGTGGACAAAGGGAGACTAATCTTACAAGACCAGAATAGTCTAACTTGTAACTGTTACATTATAACCCATGCTCATAAGCCAAGACAAAACTCCTTAAACACTTTACTTGAGTCTTAATGCGATTTGAAATGATTTTGTAATTGTAGATTGATCATTTTATTTCCTCCAATAAAGAAGCGTTTATTTTTACACCACTCTATATATATGTCAGTTGGTTTTGAAGTATTTGTGTTTCCAAGATTTTAAAAACGTCAAATGTGCCACCCTGAATTTAGATAAACAATTACAGTCAATTATCTTTGTTTAGATGTATCTGCTTGTACCGAGAGATACACAAAGTACGGAGAAGAAAACAATAATATCAGAGAAACTACATTTCATTCGCCTTTTGGAAACTGGTAGAGAAAACTTTAAATTTGTATTTATACATTATGATTAAAATCACAAGCTTGAGACAACATAAGCACAAGATTAAATATAAGTGTCAGTTTTTTTTTATGAATTCGCGAAAATTAGGAGTTTTAAACATTAATGACGTTGAATGCTGCAAGGCTGTTTGTTATTTTCCTGCGTGATGGTCTATAGATGCGTGAACTAGTAAAAATAGCCCACTGTAAACCGAGCATTTTCCTCAATACAACTTTATATGCATGTACAAAAATAATATGACAATTTAGTAACAATACAATTTTGTGTTTTTATCTGATTTCACAGCAAAATAAAATTAACAGCTCCTCAGCATTAAAACGCGTAGTTGTTGATTCGACATCGAGCTACCGATGGTCAAAGAAGCCAAATATTTGGGTGTTACTATCAGTTCCAACCTTTCATGGAACAACCATGTTGACAATATCTGCAGTAAAGCCATTAGTAACCTAGCATTCATCCGTCGAAACACATACAGTTGTCCAAAACAAGTAAAGCAACAATGTTTCTCCACTTTAGTTCGACCATCTATTGAATATGCATCTGTAGTTTGGGACCCATACACACAGAGGAACATCAAGAAGCTGGAACAAGTCCAACGGAGAGGAGCCAGATATGTCACTGGCGATTACAGGAGAACAAGCAGCGTCACATCAATACTGAAGACATTAGACTGGTACACATTGCAATCCTGACGCCAGCATGCCAGGCTTGTAATGATGTACAGGGTAGTGTACCAACTCATCGCTGTCCCTGCAGATATTTACTTGGTTCCCATGACAACAACCTACACAAGAGGGCATACTTCGAGATTCACGATCCCACAGTCGAATGTTAATTGTCATCTACATTCCTTCTTCCCGAGTACCATCAGACTCTGGAACAGCCTTCCTGCTGGACTGACCGCAACTCCCAACCTACCATCCTTCAAGATGGGGTTGCGGGACGCCATGAAGTAATCATCTTAGAACCCAGTTTTTAACCTGTATATAACGCGATTTTAACTAAGTGCACTTGGTCCTCAACGCCACATGTACATACACTCAATAGTCGAGAATACTCAGTTCCTGAGGGATGAATTACTTGGAAGAAGAAGAAGAAGTTAAACAGGTGTTTTGGTGATATTTTGATTTATTTTATATAATATACCAAGGAATTTTAGGAGAATCTCTCAAATTCCTTGAATATACGAAGCTATTTATGATAATAAGTTATATCGTTATGGGACTTTTTCGTGCCCGGGAAATTGGAAGGAGACACATGCTTTTACTACCATTTACTGCCGGGTACCAACTTGGCGGAAATAATCTGATCGGGATATCTCAACTATTTCCCTTGAATTTTAATGTTAAGAAACTGCGTTTGGACGGTCAAAACCAAAAGTAAGTTTCATCTGTGTGAGAAAAAAATTTCGTATCATAACAAGGTATGCTTTTGTCATTAGTCATCCATTTGTCACATTTAACTTACATTCCTGCAAACAAATGCCTGAAACATCCCTTGGCGGACTGACTAACTTACCATCCTGGCAAAGCTTGCTGCATGACAACTTTAAATATTCCCATCAGCCGAAGTCTCCCGCCACGGACACACAGCCCTTATTGTCGATGTACGGTTTATGCCTAAACATGGCTTCAAACCTGGCCCTAATTCCCTACCTAGAAAAAATGTTTTTTTTATGATACAAGTCCTTGTCTGATATGAAGTCAGATAGTTGTTTAAGTTTCACCCCTATTGAAAGCGCCATCAACAATGAATTATTAAGACACCTTTATGTTATACATACTACATAGTTATTCCCTGAAAGGCAGGTGTTTCGTGGCAGATGCCTTAACCACTAGGCCCTGAAGACGATTTATGATCTATTGATGTATGTTGTCTTGATATTTATAAAGAAGATGATGGTATTACGTAGCCCAACTAACGACAGGACATTGCGATACTGGCTGGGCTAAAAATGCTGGTACCGCCACGGAAGCAAGAACGGTTTGTCTTCGTCTGGTGAAAAATAGCTGGGAATTCCTTTCTTCTATATCTTTACTATTTTATATCTTTTCCTAGTACTCATATCTGATACAGTTTTAGACCTTTATATAAATTTGTCTGCATGATTGGTTTTATTATTTTCTCAAATTATATTCTATCCTTCTTTCTTTGCGCACTGTTGAGTAATTACCAAGTTTGATAGATCAATGTATCAATGTAGATTTGGACCAAGATTACCAGTTTTCATAAGTTAATAACAGATAACAGTATTGTGTGTTATGTAGATAGGACAATACTAGTCTTTATTCTTCCAGCCTGGAACATAAAACATATTTTAAAATAAAAAAATTCAGAATGCATATCTATGCATTCATTTAAATGAACCTAGAATTTTAAGTCAGCAAGTATTATATGCTGAACTGGGGCCTGCTCTAGATGAGCTTTTGAACAGTCGTGATATATGAAAGCTGACACAATAACTTCATTCACCCCAATCTGATCTTTACTGAATTGTTGGAAGTCAATTAAGTTGTCATATTCCTGTCATTGGGGCTAGTCATAGTCATCCATTGTCGTCTTTCATTTATTAAATGAATGAGAATTGGATGGTATGCTTTTAGATTTATGTTAAACACACCAATATGACAACTATTAATATAATTCGACTAGAATTCTAAGCAACATTTGACCCCTTACTGATGTTCGCAGGGCTATCGCTTGCCCATTTTTTTGGACCGTAATTCTGTCCCATTCCCAATGGCAAATAGTATCTTTTTTTCCGAAATCCAAAGTAACAAAATTTCCAATTTCAAAATACAAAGAAACCAAAATAAATATTTGGGGGAAAAATTTGGAGATTTTTTAAAATTATGGTTTTAATATACTCTTCTACAAGATCATTACATTTTATACATTAAATATACATTTCACATATATTGATACATGTTTTCCTCCAAAAAGTGTGAGCAAGAGCCCTGGCTCATTGTGATTAAATTTTTTATACCAATACAATTTCCTTTGGACACAGCTTTAAATTTTGTACTTTTGGATTTCTTTTTTAAGAATACAACCATGTTTGAGCTGACAAGAAATGGGAAGATTGCTGTCCTCGGTGTAGCTGTACCCATCACAGCTATGTTGTTGTATTGGTTGTTAAGGAAAACTGACGGTAAGTGCATAACTGTAAGTACATGTAGGTCACTTGAAATGTTTCTGACTAAGAGGTAACAAGCAATATTTTCATGAGAAGCACTGCAGTAAATGAATTAAGTTTTATTTTAGGTAGAAAAAGCAAGACATACATGAAAAACACAGCGGTGGTCTAAGAGTAGAGCGTCTGCCTCGCACACAGAAAGTCATGGGTTCGATTCCTGGCCAGTTCATACCAAATACTTGAAAAATGGTACAAGAAGCTTCCTTGCTTGGCACTCAGCATTTAAAGGATAGTTCTAGGTCTGGTCACCCAGGTGTCGGTATATGTTACTGTATTATACCATGTGAACACAGCATGATACCCCAGTGTGGCAACACTTAGAATACTGTCTCAAGTAGACACCGTCGCCATATAACTGAAAAACATTTTGAAAGTAATGCTAAACACCATACAACAACAACATTAATTAGATATCCTTACAGCAATACGAGGTCAGTGAGTAAATATAGTCATAGTATATACAGGAAAACATTTTTCAGCCAATTGTAAAAAATTGAAGAATCCGGATATACTCAGCATTTAAAGGTTGCCCAGGTGTCAGTATATATGTGACTGGGTGGGGTATTATACCATGTGAATATTGAAGAATCCTGATATACTCAGCATTTAAAAGATAAGTCTAGGTCTGGTCACCCAGGTGTCATGTATATATGTGACTGGGTGGGGTATTATACCATGTGAATATTGAAGAATCCTGATATACTTTCTTTGCAATTACACAAGTTTCCATGTTTTGGTAGATGAAGATGATGACAAAGTAAGAAATCAAAGTTCTGCCACATCTCGCCAGACTGTCATTGAGATGCCCATTCCAAGAAAGGCTGTAGGGTCTATAATTGGAAGACAGGGTGCAACAATCAAAGAGGTAGCCTAATGTTAAAAAGTATCAAAGATGTAGATTAGGCAGTCCTTAAAAAAATGTTTGTTTGCTGTGCTCTGATCCAGTATTTCTTATGTGGGTAGATAAGTAACTAATTTTTTTTTGCCACATTTTGATTTGTATAGTCATTTTAAACAAAATAAACAGAACTTACAGAAAAAAATCAACACTTTGTAGGTCAATAAAAAAAGTTTTGGTAGCAGTAACTTTTAATGAGTAGGTAGGAGCATGGCAAACAAATCTTTTTCAAGGACAGCCCTAGGGAAGATTTATTCAGCCAGAGATTAGTTGGAAACAGAAACAATAATTATATGTTTTGCATTTTTAAAATTCCTTATGTGGAATATAATAAGGTTTTTATGCCAGTAAGGCTTATGTCATGGTAAATTGCCGTCATCCATCCGTCTGTTTACCTTTTTCTTGTAGCCGCGATAGCACCTTCATTTTTCATTGAATCCAGACTTGCACAGTAGTTGTATAACCACAAGATTTAAGACGAGTTCTTGAACCAGTATGATTGATTCAACCACAAATGTCCCCGCCACAGGGCTTATAAGTCAATTTTAATTAAAATTTTAACAAACATTTTCTCTGAAAGTTTAAGGCCTAGAACTTAGATATTTTACGTGTAGCATCTGTTGCCAGTAGAGCGATTCAGGTTCTCTTGTTTATTCATATTGTGAAACAAGATTTTAATCTTAGACAAATCACTCTCCAAGTATTCTTGGGTAAAACCAGTACTAAATATATGTGGATAAGTGCCTTGCTGAAGGACACAACACATTGCCATGGCGGAGGACCAAACCAATAATCTAATGGACCAAGCAGCTTCATTTGCTATTTCCCATTTATATGCTTTCTGAGCAGATTTACCTGTATTAAGCAACAACCTGTCTTGAAAGAACAATTTTTCTGCTTTCCTTGACTTACTGCTTAATACAGGTTTGACTGTAACTTGATTTTATACAAGATGTTAGTAACATATTTGAAAATCATTCACTTTATGGTAAAAGAGACTATGCACATATAAAAACAGAATGCACATAGAAGCTTTTATCATTAAAAGATTAAATGATTAATTTACATAGCATCAATAGATCCACCATAGCAAGTGTAAAAATTAATATACAGTCAAGCCTATCTTAAGCAACCAGTCTAGGGGAGGAGCAAAAGTGGCTTGTTTAGACAGAGTATTGCTTAATACAGGTTGATTTTTTCTGAAAGCATAGAAATGGGAAATAGCAAATGTGGATGCTTAAGATAATTGGCTGCTCAATAAAGGTGACGACTTACACAGGTTTGACTGTATCACAAACCCTCTAGTAAACATTTTTGTCAAGGGAGTGATTTTAAAATAAAGGAGTATTGACCAGTGTGAAGGAGTGCCATTCTCACCTGATTTTGAAGTGAAAGATTTGAATATTAAGCATAATTTTTATGCCATTGAGGGCTTACAGACGATCAGTTAACCTAACCACTATTTCTTTAGATCCATGAAAAATAACCAGTACTTGTGTACACCCATCTCCGCAAGTAAATGATAACTTTCTCCATTGAATCAGCTGTCAGAGACGAGTGACACTCATCTCAGAGGCTGTTGCCGGGCAGGGATTCAAACTCACGACCCCAGGATTGATTGTCAGACGTGTTACCAACTGATCTAACCGGACCTGGCTGATGTGATAGATACTGTTTAGTTAATATTGCGACTTTGCCAATTTCAAGAGTGTTAAAAGTATGCAAATATATCAGCCCACATTATTGTTTCCAATGGTTACCTTGAAGCATAACAAATTGTTGTTTGCATCTTATGGGCTTTCATTCTGATTTAACGGTGATCCTGTTTATTTTTAGTTTATTTCTTAAATGTTAACAATGAAATCTCAGCTCAGCTACCGGGGGTATATTAAATTCTGATATATACATCAAAATCAAAATAATTGCATACAATGTCATGGTCTTAGCAATCACTCAAGGGAAAGAGCAGGAAAAGACACTGTAATGCAGATGGTTGCTTATATAATACAGTTGACCACTACAACAGGTTTTACTGTATTTTTATGTGCAAATTTTAAAATAAAAAACATATTTGACCAGTTTTGTTAACATTTTTATGCATGTATCGAGAGTGCTGTATTATTATTTATATAGCTGTATTTATTTACAAAGCTTCAGAATAAAACTGGTGCAAAGATGAACTTCCGAGAAGATGGCCAATCAGATGATACTGACCGTACAATTGTTATACGTGGTACACCGGAGACGGCTCAGTCCGCTGAGTGTCTTATACGCAAGATTCTCGCAGATCTCCCAGTCATAGTCCAGGACGAAATGATGGTTCCTGGATACGCACTCGGCCGAATTATTGGTTTGTATCAATTTGAGTTTCAGTTTGTACAATTTGAAGCAGGGTGGTAGTGTAATGGAGAGAGTGTTGGCCGCTCATAGACAGTTGTAACAAATAGGGTCGATCCCCTGCTTGGTCCTGATACCTCTAAAAAACAACACTTGGTACTAGTTCTATCTGGGAAGTAGACTCCAGTGAGGTTCATATAAGTTTTGAGCTTTCTTTGCAATTGAGCTAAAATAAATTAGTATAAACTAATTTGTACAAATAAAACATTTTTATGAATTTAAAATCTTGGATCAGTTTTATACATGCGTTTCAATTCCTGAAATATATTGATAATCTCTTTTGTTTTAAGTATTATTTTAGATGGGAAAATATCTTTTCTCATGCATCTATAAATGGCATTATTGCTCGATTCAATCCACTGTGAAAAAGTATGTAAGCAAAGAAAAAAAGGTATGTAAAATGACTCCAAGATGTGCTCAGATCACTATTTTTATTGGTCAGAAGCTGTTGCATGTACTTACTCCTACTAAAATGAGAAAGAGAAACGTTTTCTTGTTGATATTTTTAATGGAGTTCAACACAAGTTTCAACACATGACAGGTATATATAGATATGGCATATCCAGTTTTAAATGTGGAGGAAGATCTTAGAATGAATCTGAGTAGAATCACCATCTCTCCACATGTAATGAGTAAATGTTCTCACATAAAGTTTCTGAAACATGCCAGACTCAGACCCGCTACTTGAGCGGTGGGAGGTAAGTGGTCATTAGACAGCACTTTAGATCACTCAGCCATGGATGACCCTGAAAGAAAAACGTTTTGTATTTTAATTATATCTGTCAATTTTCCTCAAAAGTAATATCTCTTGTGTTGAACTTTATTGATAGGTCGAGGAGGCGAGAGTGTTCGTCAGATGTCAAGAGCTTCTAAGACGAAGATCTACATAGACCGGACTCGTGATGGTTACAAAGATAAACCGAGACTCATCTCAATTTGCGGAACAAAAGAGGACATAGTGATGGCCAAGGTATGATACATCCAGATTATCACTACCAGTTACCTGTATCATGTTACCAGTGTCATGTTACCTATGTCATGTTACCTGTATCATGTTACCTGTGTTATGTTACCAGTGTCATGTTACCAGTATCATGTTACCTGTATCATGTTACATGTGTTATCATACCTGTGTCCTCTTACCTGTGTCATGTATCATGTTACCTGTGTCATGTTACCTGTATCATGTTACCTGTGTCATGTTACCTGTGTCATCTTACCTGTGTCATGTTCCCTGTGTTATGTTACCTGTGTCATGCTACCTGTGTTACATGTATGTTACCTGTGTCATGCTACCTGTGTCATGTTACCTGTGTCGTGCTACCTGTGCCATGTTATCTGTATCATGTTACCTGTATCGTCTCGCGACTATATGCCAGATCATCTTATCGCAGAGAGACGAGGTCTTGAGTGTGATTAGCTTACTTGACATATGGAGAGATACAGGATACCGTATTATTGTAGTTTAGTTATAAATCTTCAGTTATATTTCTATATATTTAGTATTATGCTCCACCAGATAAAATGACATCATAATTCAGTATTTTTATAGCTGGGCCTGGTTACCATATTCAACAGCACATCTGACTATCAATCCAAGGGTTGTGAATTCAAATCTCTGCCTGATCACAGTCTCTGTGATGATTGATATACAACATTGTGTCTTATTGCCATATGTCACGCACTGTGAATTTAAGTGGGAAAGTTATCAGTTACTGGCGGAGATGGATGTGCTTGAGTACTAGTTAACCTTTCAGGATCCAAGGAAACATTGGGTAGGTTAACTGATCGTCTGTTAGTCCTTGACGGCATAAAATGATGCTTAATGTTTAAAAAAATTAATACAAACTAAGAGTTCCCGGTTAAAAAGCTTGACATATCAAGACACCATGAATATTGTGAGTTGAGATGTAAGGATGTAGGGAATGTTAGTAGGTGAATATAAGATATTTCCTTATAATGATTGTGATTTTTCATGTCCAGTCCATTATTTGACAAATTGTGATGACACCTTTTGCTCCATTTGTTTTTAAATAGACACTTACCGATGTGTTTGTTTATTTTTCTCAGGAAAACGTGTATATGTTTAAATGTGCAGAATCAATTAATTAATATTTAAAAGATTTGTGTGTCAATGTAGTGGATAAAATGCTGGCCGCTCACACCAGAGTTGGTGGTTCGATCCCCAGCTCGACCCAATGCCTCTCTTAAACAACACTCAGTTCTGGTTCTACCCAGGAAGCAGACTCCAGAGCGGTTTATAAAAGCTTTGAGCTTTCTTCACAATCAAGCTAAAATAAATTGGTATAAACTAAACATTTTAGATAAAATTTGATCACCTCATGTTTGTCTAACAATAAGTTATATGACCCATCATTCAGCCAGTTATTTGCCACTCAACATACATGTATTATTGTTGTTTTGGTTATTTCTTAAATACCTGGACTAGTGTTTAACCAAGGAAACATTTTGTGATTACTTACAGAGTCTAATTCAGGAGAAGCTTGATGAGGAGGAAGAGTTCCGCGCCAAATCTGCCGTCGATGCTGCCAACAAGGACACAAGCTTAAAAACAAAGGCATTCAAATCTGAGTCACATGCTCCAATACAGAATATGAACAATATTGAAGGTAGATACATTTATACACCTGATACAGTGGCAGGCACTTAACAGAAGGATAAAAAAAATGAGGACGCTTTTAAGAGACTTTTAAGCTCATTTTTTTGGAGAAAAAACAACCCCGAAGAGCTACATCCATCATCCTTCTGGAAGTAACTTGCTAACTCTCTCTTTCAAAGAGTTGTTGGACCAAGATAGGATCGAACCCATGACTTCAGTTATGAGAGGTGGTCATATTGAACAAAGCATCATGGACCTCACGGAGGACACAGGCCTTGGTTTAAATTTTGTTTCAAAATGGGTAGTTTAGATGACAAATGCTGTCAGAGCTGATACATCACTCTGCATGCTCATTCACATCATAACATGACACTTTTTAGTTTTTGAATAAGGTCACACAGAGGTCAAAGTCACTTCACTGGTAATAGAAGTAGGGGTCATTTGTCATCCAAGAGATTCATTTCTGTTCACTGTGTACACTGTTGGCTAAGTGAAAGCAGACTTCCGAAATCATGTATTCATACCCCAATTTCTAAACATCATTTTTTTTTCTTAATTCGCAATTCAAACATGACAATGCTTTCAAAATGTTCAAAATATATCAATAATGCCATTCAAATAAAAAAAAGAGTATCATAGTAATGAAAATGCATTTTAAAAAAAGAAACGGATTTATAACCTCCATTATGCAACTACCCCACAGAAGCATAAAAGTATAATCTTTATTTCCACCATATGTGAAGAGACTCTACAAATTATACCAACATGATCAATTGCTAATTGTTGTTTATTCAAATCTCCTTTTCAATGATATCCTATTGGAATTGGTTTTCTATAGTGTCACCAATGAATGAACACTGGGAGACATCAACAGATGTTAAGTGCCAGGGCAGGCTTCAGTATTGTCAGTTCCCACAGAACAGGGACTATGTCGATGTGTATGTGTCTGCCATTGCCAGCCCTTCACATTTCTGGGTGCAGACTGTCACACCAATGTCCCTGCAACTGGACACACTATCAACGGCCATGACGAGATACTATGAGAATGAAGGAAAGGTGGGTAGCATTTTGTCAGAATAGAGAAACATCCTACAACTAAAGGAAAAGAGTGTGAATAAGACATATTCTGGAATGATATAACTGCACACAATTAATATCCTGGTATTACAATGATTGGCTTCTCAACAGATGGTTTGTCCAAGCACTGTCTGTATCGCCTCTCGCCATTGAGGTTGTGGATTTGAGCCTAACTCGGTTCTAAAACTTTAATTGAGAATTTGCCAGTTATTTGCAGAAGGGCGGTAGTTCTTCTTAAATCCATTCTAATATTTTAACTCCACCAATTAGACTAGATGCCTTGGCTGGGTTCAGTTATCTCAGTCAGTAGGATGTCTGACTATCAATCCAGGGGTCATGAGTATGTATCCCAACACAGTCACAGTCTCTGTGATTGTTTGTTGTGCAACATTGTGTCCTATTATCATTCATTTCTCACTGCTGATTTAAGTGGGAAAGTTATCAATTACTTGCAGAGATGGGTATACTTGAGTACTGGTCAACCTGCCAGGATCCCAGGAAAGGACTATTAGCCCTCAATGGTACAAAAATAATGTTATATAATTAATCATTCAATTAATAGACTGGATGCCATGTGTAACCCTGTAAATGTCATATCCTGGATTTTTTAAATCCACTTCCATTGTGCCTTTTACGGCCAAGTTACTATAAAAGCATGCCATCCATCAGAAGAGATGTAAAACAATTTGAGCAATATAATGTTTGTATACTTAACATTTATTAATAAGTGATGTAATAAAACTCAGAACACTGTTAGTCCTCAAAAATGTGACTGCTCGTAATGCGACAATGTGTAACAGTATAAATAAAGTTTACTGACTTGTTTGGTTGACAGCCCACATCAAGTCAATTACATGCAACAACAAATAATAATAAAGTCATTCTTAGAGAGGTAACTTTGAATGTACATAATGTCATTTAGCCTCAAAATGTGAGAAGAAATTGTAAGCAATTATTTAGACATCTAGACTAGTGGTATATCATTAGTTATAATTCAGGGTTCAGTAGTATATTATATATATGCACAGTGTTTATATTTCAGGATTTGATAGTTGCATCTGTGGAGGTTGGAGACATTGTAGCTGCACCATTTGAAAATGACACAACCTGGTACAGAGCTCAGGTGATGGGAGTGAAGGAGAAACAGTTGGACTTGTTCTATGTTGACTACGGTGATAGTTCATATCTCGACATAACAGCTATAAGGACATTAAGGTGAGGACTTTGTCAGTGCTGGGTACATATCTAGTGTAGCGGCAATTAAGATATTTAGGTGTCATTTTCCTTGAAAATTACATTGAAGAAATACCTTTCATTCTGGATGCTTGTACCGACACAAATCTTTCACAAATGGTTTCAAGGGACGCACAACAATTTTGATAAATTTTCATTTTAACATTATTTCTGTAAATTACATATTTATATGATGTAAGTATGAAACTACAAAATTCCAGTAAATACATGTTTAAAGAACCTTGATTTTGTTTCTACTTTGAAAAGCGACATAGTTCTTGTCAACTGATGAACAGCATCGTATTTCGCATATTCATAATTATTACAAAAAATATTATACATATTTTCTTTTCTTTATATTTTTTAAAGATGTTTTGCTTATATTTTCAAAACTTGGGCGACTTCACTTAAATATGACGTTTTAGATACTAATACTTGGAGATTAATATGATCATACATGTAAGGTGATATGTTACTACTGTTACATGTTCATACAGTTACATGTTCATACAGTTACATGTTCATACAGTTACATGTTTATATGGTTAGATGTTCATACAGTGAGATGTTCTGTAACTGTCTTACATGGAGGGATTTTAAAATAGCTTGACACAAGTGTTCAGCATGTCATGATGATGTGTCACCTGCATTTACCTGTAGAAATACTCAGACCGTTACATCAGATGTCAAGGTAAAGGTTATACAAAGGTCAAGGTCACACTTTAGTGTAAAAAAAAACATGCATATCTAGTCTGAAACGTCAGTCCATTACTCTTGACATTCATGGATACATTGCTACCCATTACAACATATATGGTTATTATCACAGACCTTTTGTGGGGCATGCGACACTAACAATTGACACTTCTTGTTTCCAATGTATTTATTTATTCATAAATTTACCAAAACATGTGTTAAATTCTGTTTATCAGCCAGGTCAGAAATGGGATACATTTGAAAATGACAAAATAATAGCATATTAAAGAATATTCTTTAAATGTCTTTATATATTATGATCTACATGTATCCATGGTAACCCATATAGATATGTTATTCTTCTACAGTTCTGAGTTCTTAGCATTGCCGTGTCAAGCAATTGAATGCAGACTTGCTGATGTGAAGTGTAGAGGTAAGATTCAGTTGTTTGAATATTTAGTGTCATTTTTATGCCATCTAGGGTTATCAGACAATTAGTTAACCTAATCACTCTTTCCTGGGATCCTGGATGGTTAACCAGTACTCCGTCTGTAGCACACCTATCTCTGAAAGTAACTGATAACTTTCCTGCTTGGTATCAGTAGTGAGAGATGAATAACAATGAGACACAATAGGCTGAGATTCAAACTCGTGACCCATAGATTGAAAGCAAGCCGTGCTACTGAACGAGCTAACCGGGCCAGGAGGTGAGATAGGATTATATTTGACAAAGTCTTGCCTTGTGTTTTCTAAAATAAAATGAGTGTATTATACCAATACTACCAAAATACTCATTTTACTACACTGTAAAGTCATATACTTGTAGTTTTAAATATATATAAATATTCATATAAATAAAGTCGAATCATTTTAATGTAACTTTAGTGATAATCTATTATATTTTCTTGTAAGATAATTTAAATTGATTAGATCACCCATGAATTCTGATTTACTCTCCGAAAGAAATAATTTTACGAGTATAAACTTAAAAGCTCATTAAACTTCCGAAATGTTGGTTTTTAGTTTTAATTTAAGTCGGTTTTACTCTTCCAGATGATAGAATACATGTTTATTGGACCACTGTGAGGTGTTGCAAACGAAAAACGAAAAAATAAATATAAAGCACATTATTATTACATAATTAAAAAAACTTGTTTTGTTTACAAAAAAAGTATGTCTCTTTCCAATAAACACCTTTGGCAGAAAACGGAGAGTTGGGAAGCTTGTTCGGAAATGCGTCGGTCGGTAATACATGATCAATTCACTTCAGAGAGCAACACAGTATGGGGAACTGTAGGGGATGCAGTTAAAAATTAAATAGCCGCTTGCGGTTAGATAGTTTTTAAGAACATTCCCTTTATTCCCCTCAGTGTATTAATGAACTGGAACCCACCAGCTTATTTATTGCATGTAGGCGATGAATCGTTCATATAAAATTAAAAATAAAAATACTTTTTAGCGTTGGCTTCAGTCTGTAGACACCCAAATTAAACTTTTGGTTTAAGTTTAAGATATCTATGCAACCACTCATTGGATGTGAATGAAACTTCGCATGTGTATTAACCATCATCAATGGAACACACACAGGCAAGAACCATAACTGTGGATTGCATTTTGGCACAGTTATGGATCTTTTTGCACTTAGAAACCCAGGTTAAACTTTTGCATTTAGTTGGGTTTAAGTTTTAAGATATCTTTGCAACCACTCATTGAATATGAATGAAACTTCACATGTGTGTTCACCATCATCAATGGAACACACAGAGACAAGAACCATAACTCGGGGTTGCATTTTGGCAAAGTTATGGCCCTTTTTTACTTAATTTTTTGTCTGTAGACACCCAGGTTAAACTTTTGCGTTTAGTTTTGGTGTTTGCCTCCAATCTCAGCCTTTGCATGGTTGGTGAGTTTTATCCCATCAGCGAGCTTTGTTGTCATCTGACAACTCTTGTTAATAACTGTACTAAACAAACCACCCTTGGTAGCCTCTCTACTGCAATAAAGTGACTTGTGATGCAATAGAGCGTGCAATAGTATCCAGTGTATATGCAAGGGAGGATCCTGAGCAAGAGTTACTAGACCAAACTAGTTTTCCATACTCATTGTTTTTTAGTGCTTATAAATAATATAATGTGTACTTAGTTCGAAACAGTTTTATGCAGACATCAATATATTTCTTTTTAAAAAAGAAAACCAATAATGATACATAATATCAGTGAAGCCATAACTTTTCTGATTTTGTTAATGAACCCCTTATCTAACAGTCTTAATAAACACACTACCACTGCAGCATACATTTGTGTACTTCTGATCACTAGCGGAGGTACAGTCGGAAAGCAACCGAGACATTACGGAATTACAAAAATGTAAACAAAAATTCAAAGTTCGGTCCACTCGTCTAAGAAATACACATTTTGATCAAAGTTATTTATTTTCTCGCTTTTTTAAAACAGTCACTAAGGGGTCCACAGGAATGGTCTTAGCAATACTATAAACACATTTAATTACAATCATTTTTGTTATTATCCAAAAGTGTGCATTTCGGAAGTTTAATGAGGCTTTAAATAAACACCCATTACCCATTTTCATGGAAAATTAAATGAAATATTCTAATTTTGAGTAAATGCCTTTACCTGCAGTACATTTTACACATATTCATACAAAATTTTAATTTCTCGGGACTCTCATAAATGCTCTTTTGCAAAATGCAACACCCAGAGTGGGGGCGGGGGATGCATTTATTTTGGGTATACAGTTACTTAAATAGTTATATTGTGTTGCAGATGTTGAATGGAGTGAACAAGCATTTGACAAGTTTGAAGAGCTGACTCATTGTGCCAAGTGGAAAGTGGTGGTTTCCAAAGCTGTGAGGTTTATTGAATCAATACCATATCTAACACTTGTAGACACAAACACACAGACGGTAAGTAATCATGCGGTTTATGTATGAAACTACAATACGATACTGGTGTTTTTTTAATTGAAATATGACTGAATATTTCACAAGTGTTGAACCACTGCGGCGTTGGTAGAGTGTCCGCTTCAACTGCGGACGGCCGTGGGTTCGATCCCCTGCCAGGTCATACCAAAGGCTTGATAGATTCTACTGGAAGCTTCTTCACTTGGTACTCAGCAGTTAGATACTTCATTGTGGCAGCAGAATAATGTCTCAAGTAGACACCATTGCGATATGACTGAAAATTTGTTGAAAGTGACTCTAAACACCATACAACAACAACACAAGTGTTGATTTAGCTTTTCTGTGACTTTTACATTTAAACTGAAGTCATCCATGACCGAGTTGTTTAGTCTCAAAGTTTAGGTTGTGGGTTTGAGCCCAGCTAGGTTCAAAACTTTTATGTTAGAAAGTGCAGTTTTACCAGGATTCATGTACATGTATATGGACTTCTGGCTTTCTCTATCGATAAAACTGGATGCCACATATAACCTATAATATGTCCAAAGTGGTACGTTCAAACGAAAAACTTTAACTGCAGAGAAAATGGGGGTCAATGTCATTTTAACACCTAACAAACATGAAATATATGGCATCCCATTGCCTTGGTATTAGAAGACCTTAACTGGCTTAAAATGAATCGGAGTAGAACCACCACAGGAAGGACAACTAATTTATAATTTCGTTTGTGGGTCATTATTGTCCCCGGCTATGTGACACAAATTTGGGTCTGGTTGTCTGTCTGTTTGTCTGCTGTCCGTCTGTCTGCACACTTTCCATGCAATAACTTAAGAATGCCTGAATCAAATCTTTTGAAATTTTAATACAATGTTTATTATGACAAATCACAGGCTAAGCTCAGTTTTAAGAGTTGCGGCATTTGTCATACTACAGTTTTGCTCCTTTATGTTGTGAAAAAGCGTATTTTTGCGGGGTTCTGTGCAATAAATTAACAATGCCTGAATCAAATCTTTTGAAAAAAGCAGGGAACATAAGTTTACAGTATTTGCTTGTTGCATTTTAAAATAAATATAATTCATTTTATATTTTCAGGATGTGAACATTAATGAAGAGCTTGTGAAACAGGGTTTTGCTGTGTTTGAGTCGAATACCAGATAGCTGTTCTAACTGCAGTGAAATAGGGTTATGCTGTGTTCAAGTCAATTACTAAACAGCTGTTCTAACGAAAGTGAAACCTGCCTGGTTGTGCTGTATTCACGTTAAATACTGAATAGCAGTTCTAACCACAGTGATATATGGTTATGCTGCATTCACATCATACGTTATGCCAATTTTGTTTTTGACAAAATGGCATCAGGGCACTGAAAATGGATAAGCACATGGAATACCGCAATTTCATTAAGTTCTGCTCTTTGTCAGGTTATACACCTGCTCAGAGAAATATTTTAAGAGTGTGAACAGAGAATTTAATGTTTCAAGGGCTGTAGTATTCAAAATTCACAAATGTTTTTGAGAATGCCGAGAACCAGTCATTAAAAATGGACAAACGTAACACTGATATGAAGACATGAAATCAAAACATGGTTTACAGAATATTATATCCAGTATACAATCTTCGGATTTGGTTGACATGCATGTTCACTCAATGCTGTAAATGGTGGCAAATATGTATAGACCATGGGAGAGTTTTTTAGAAGGAATGAATCCGTAAATGTGATATGAAAGCACCTTTTTTATAATATTGAAGTCAGTTTTTGGTGTCAGAATACAACGTTGTCAATTTGACCCGACATGTAACTGCTATGATTTGAATAGGGCCTTATATTTTAATTGTTGATGTTTCATGCTAAAATTTCAAAATATGTCCCATATACCTTTATTTCAAACACTATAACAAAATTGTACATTACATAACTGATATAAATGAGTTGTGGCAAAAATCTACGAACTGTCCGATCCCCCATCATTTATGAATGGAGACTACATATTATATATTATGAATGTAGACTTTATGTATATGAATGGAGACTATATGAATTTTGTTCCTTCATGTAGCTGGCTTTATCAAACTTAAACCAGAATGGCCGGCTAACTCTGTAACTGGCAATATACCTCCAACATGCACGCTGTAGTTTTCTGATACATGCGTGTCATAGTAGAGATGTGTTCTTATTTGTTGTTCTCCAAGCCCGTGTGGTTCTGGCTAAGAATAGAATCACTGCCGATCTCTGCAGAGGGGTAGGAATCCTCCGAATGGGTGTCATGTTCATTTTATCATTTTTTGCCATGTTCACTATTGTGGTTTATTTCAGGGAGCCATATCAGTGATGGCAAGAATAGGACCACCTTGGCTCATGCATGTCGTTAGAAGCGACAATTTGAGTATTACGATAGAATTTGCTGAAACTCTGCAGTTCTGCAGGTATCAAGGTTCTAGGTTCATTCTGCATATTCATTTGTTGGTGTATTTTTATGCCCCCCAAAAAATTTTTTGGGTTGCATATAGTAATCGCAGCGTCCGTCCGTACATCCTTCTGTCCTTCTGGCCTGTAACTTTGTCATGCATAGATGGATTTTGTTGAAACTTGCTACAAGTGATCAACATCACATGACGACGTGTCGCGAGTAAGAACCACACCCGTACCTCAAAGGTCAAGGTCACAATTTGAGTTTGTTTGACAACACTGAGTTTTTGTGAGATTTTGTTTCCAGCCTGTTACTTTGTCATGCATAGATTGATTTTGTTGATACTTGCTACAAATGATCAACATAACATGATGATGTGTCGCGAGTAAGACCCACACCCGTACCTCAAAGGTCAAGGTCACAATTTTAGTTTGTTTGACAACACTTTCAGTTTGTGTGAGATTTCGTTTCCGGCCTGTAACTTTGTCATGCATAGATGGATTTTGTTGATACTTGCTACAAATGATCAACATAACATGATGACGTGTCGCGAGTAAGACCCACACCCATACCTGAAAGGTCAAGGTCACAATTTGACTTTGTTTGACAACACTTTGAGTTTGTGTGAGATTTCGTTTCCGGCCTGTAACTTTGTCATGCATAGATGGATTTTGTTGATACTTGCTACAAATGATCAACATAACATGATGACATGTCACGAGTAAGACCCACACCCATACCTCAAAGGTCAAGATCACAATTTGAGTTTGTTTGACAACTTTGAGTTTGTGTGAGATTTTGTGTCCGGTCTGTAACTTTGTCAAGCATAGATGGGTTTTATAAATACTTGCTACAAATGATCAACATAACATGACGATGTGTCGCAAGTAAGACCCATACCCATACTTCAAAGGTCAAGGTCACACTTTGAGTTTGTTTGACAACACTTTCAGTCTGTTTGAAATTTCGTGTCTGGCCTGTAACTTTGTCATGCATAGATGGATTTTGTTAATACTAGCTACAAATGACTGACATAACATGACGATATGTCGCGTGTTACACCCAGAATCCCACTTCAAAGGTCAAGGTCACAATTTAACTTTGGTTGATGACACTTTCAGTCTGATTGAGATTTCGTGTCCGGTCTGAAACTTTGTCACTTATGGATAAATTTCAAAAACACTTGGCTCAATTCATCAGCATGACATTACAAAGTGTCATGTGTAAGACCCACATGCGTACCTCAAAGGTCAAGGTCACACTTTGAGTTTGTTTGACAACACTTTCAGTCTGTGTGAAATTTCTTGTCCGATCTATAACTTTGTCATCTATGGATATATTTTGAAACACTAGGCTCAGTTGATAAACATGACATAATTAAGTGTTGCATGTAAGACCCAGAACCTTTCCTCAAAGGTCAAGGTCACACTTTCAATTTGTTTGATATTGCGTGTCTGGTCTGTGACTTTGTCTTTAACTTGGTTCAATTTATCAAGATGAAATGACGACGTGTCATAAGAAAAACCTAGACACTGTCACACTTTCAGTATGTATGACAACACTTTGAATCTGTTTGAAATTTCCCATCTGTCCTATAACTTTATCATGCATGGATGGATTTCAAAAACACTTGGTTCAATTTATCAATTGATCAACAATTGATCTGTAACTTACATTTAGGGATTTAAAAATACATGTAGCTTGACACAAGAGATCAGCATGTCATGATACTGTTTCACCTGCATTTAACTGTTGAAATACCCAGACCATTACATCAAATGTCAAAGTCAAGGTCATGCTTTAATGTAAAAAAAAACATGGAATTGCATGTCTAGTCTAAAACATTAGTCCATTACCTTTGATATTCATATATACATCGCTACATATTATATTATATATTGTTATTTTTCACAGACCATTTGGGGGGCATGTGACACTTAACAATGACATTTCTTGTTTTAAATCTGTATGTTAATTTGTTGTTTTTGTACATGTGGAGTGAACCTGGAATCTTCCTTCCTGTTGGCGTCGAATAACCTATAATGTGTTGGTACGCCGTAAAACCCTATTCATTCATTGTTGTTCTTCGAGAAAGAGAAATAGTCAAGCTGAGGTGCAGACATCAAATCTTGTTAATGATATGTTTGTTCAATTATAAACTTTGTTTTCCTTAATGATTGTAAATTTTGTTTTTTGATATTAAATACAAAAGAAGACAACTGTTGTCAGACCTTGTTAATATAATGGCCACATGGTGGTACACGTATAACACAAGTTGATAGTTCGATGTCAGATATTGGGATTATTGAGAATTTTTTTTTGGGGGGGGGGGGGGGGAATTAATATGTCCCATATGTTGGAAGTCAGGTGGATATAATGTAATTTACTAAACAATAACAAAAATGCATGACTGAGCATTTTACATACACAGGTTAAGTGTCGTACAGTTATAGGTTCAGGATCCTTCATTACAGCTACATAATAGTCATATACAGGTTAAGGACCCTATATTTACAGCTACAAATGTACAAGTTCAGGACCAGGGCTTGAAATTTCTGAAAAAAGCTACTTGTCCTCCCTTTCCAACATTTTTAATTGAATGCTTAAAATCAAAGAAATATTAAGGTCAGTTTCTTATATCTTCCTAGTCCTCACCAAATGTTCACTTGTCATGACGAGTGGACGAGTGGAATTTCCCAGCCCAGAGGATCCTACACTCGTAGGTTCAAGACCCTATATATATTTACAGGTTTAGGACCCTACACTTGTAGGTTCAAGACCCTGTATTTACAGGTTTAGGACCCTACACTCGTAGGTTCAAGACCTTATATTTACAGGTTTTGGACCCTACACCCTTAGGTTTAAGACCCTATATTTACAGGTTTAGGATCCTACACTCATAGGTTCAAGACCCTATATTTACAGGTTAAGGACCCTACACTTGTAAGTTCAAGACCCTATATTTACAGGTTTAGGACCCTACACTCTTAGGTTCAAGACCCTATATTAACAGGTTCAGGACCCTACACTCTTAGGTTCAATACCCTATATTTACAGGTTCAGGACCCTACACTTGTAGGTTCAAGACCCTATATTTACAGGTTCAAGACCCTACACTCTTAGGTTCAAGACCCTATATTTACAGGTTAAGGACCCTACACTCGTAGGTTCAAGACCATATATTTAATTGTTCAGGACCCTACACTCGTAGGTTCAAGACCTTATATTTACAGGTTTAGGACTCTACACTTGTAGGTTAAAGACCCTATATTTACAGGTTTAGGACCCTACACTCTTAGGTTCAAGACCCTATATTTACAGGTTCAGGACCCTACACTTGTAGGTTCAATACCTTATATTTACAGGTTTAGGACCCTACACTCGTAGGTTCAAGACCTTATATTTACAGGTTTATGACCCTATACTCATAGGTTCAAGACCCTATACTCATAGGTTCAAGACCCTATATTTACAGGTTCAGGACCCTACACTTGTAGGTTCGATACCTTATATTTACAGGTTCAGAACCCTACACTTGTAGGTTCAAGACCCTATATTTACAGGTTTAGGACCCTACACTTGTAGGTTCAAAACCCTTAATGTATATTTACAGGTTTAGGACATTTATCTGAAATTATTATGAATAATTGTAGGAAAGTTTACATTGAAAAACACCCTAGATCATTCCATGTGCTGAACTTTGAAGGACATAATTATACATGTCACTTCAGTGCTATCTTTTTATTGCTTTAAATAAATTAACATCCACCTGTTTATCATACAGTATCTTAGTAACCGTGAAATACTTTTCCAGTTTGGCAAGAAAGTTTGTATCTCTGTCATAGCGTATTCTGCATGACAACAATATAAGGGTGTTGGCAGTGCTAAGTTCTATCAATGTTTTTAACAAGTCTTCAAACACCTCCTCTATGTACACTATATCGGCACCAAGTATCACATCATAGCTCTCGTCAATTCCATCTCGGTCTTTTGTCCAATCAAGCGGAAGAACTTTAGTGTTTTTCATCAGCTGCTCCGAGAGATTGCTCTCAACAGTTGTGTTTAAAAAATCAAGAACTTCTTGTCTATCTGTTATTGTCACTTTACCACCTGAAAAGCATATAACCTTCATGAATATATTGGCTAAAATGTGCACTTTATTTTAAAATAAAACTTACAAAAAATGTGTTAATGGCCCTAATTAGCTTTTTTCACACAAATTACAGTAACTGTTGTATTATAATTTATAGAAAATATATACTGATGGTCAATGAAATATACCAAGGACTTATATAGAAGGATATGAAACTTGAATCTCTCTACTAAATGTTTATAAAATAGCATGCGAATAATTAATAATTTGGCAAATTAATCATTCCAATTTCACAGGCAACTGATTTCTTTTGCTTAGAATGTAAGGTGTATGTATTACAGTAAACTTGAATGTTAAAGTACTTTCCTTGAATGTTAAAGTACTTTCCTTGATTTTTTAGTTGCAGTATACAAATTTTGTTATCATAAGTAATTCAACAACTTTAAGCACAATTCGATGGGAATGGTCTCGTTTTGTAAAGAATTCCATTGTGCAGAGTAAGAATTTTGATTTATATTGCTGAGATGATTTGAAGATATCCGAAAATGAGATTTTGCGACATTTTGCGTGAATATGTGAGCGTATATAACATCCTAAACAGTTGCTTTTCCTTCTCTATATTAATCCTTGAATATACTCATTATATTATGATACTGCTTTACCTAATTTTATCAAAATTTAACATAAAATAAAGATTAAGAGCTTTTTTATGAATGGCCAAATGTGGAAATAATGAAATGTAAGATTTTTGTGTAATTCCATTGTCTTAAATGTTGAAGGGTGAAAATAAAGTTCACAAATCAGTACTGTGTGGCATATATACATCTCAGACTGCAAATAAGACATATATTCGATATAGGGGGATGGCATTCCACTCTTCTGAAACCTTTACACTTCAATGTTACTTTATTACATGTACATTGAATATATATGATTCTCGTGTATACTGTGAACATTTTTTAAATAAAACTAACTTTTAGATAATTTTAGAACAATCTGCATGAAAATCATTGTATGTCCATCATTATGTCTGTTTACGCTGTGAACATCCCAGCACCTGCATTTTAAGTAGAATCTAAACCAAAATCTTAAACAACAACTTTATCTGACATGGAGTGACTATATTAACTGCCCAGAAGGCTTACCTAGTAAAGCTGCAACAATTCCCACCAACCCTGTCCCTGCGCCCAGTTCTATCACCGATTTATCTTTCACATCGTCTCCATGTGTCTCCAGGTATCTGCATAGAACCTCTGCCTTCAAAGGAAAACATTGTCTGTGAGAATATAGCAACATCTTGAAAATAAAAATTCACATAATTTTATATAATATATGCTTTTATTTTATATATTCACTCTAGTGTGCCTCTAGAGATTCATAATTTCTATATCAACTCATGGAGTCAGTCTTTATGATAGGATGTACAATGTCTGCTTCAAAAGTAGAAATTGACATATCGAAGGCTGTTCCCTAATAAAAGTGCAGATATATGTGACAAACAATAAAACAGTCGAAGGACATGTTGCTGTATGCAGTTATACCTAAAAATGGCTTATATAAAACCTAATGTCTCTTTTTTGCTATATGAAACCAAATGTTACGAGTGATATCATTAATCAATCATTCATTTGAAGAGATTAATTCCTTTTCGGAATAAGAGATGAAGTGAATGGACAAAGGTCACATTAAAACATCTTCACTGTGGAGTAACGTGGTTGGAGTACACCAGTAGTATTGGAAGTTTAGCAAAGATGTACATGGTTAGCTTTGGATGGGTGACTGTTGTCACTCTAATGGTGTCGAAAGTAATTTTTAAATCTGTGTCTGCAAAAATACCTATTTTTTTGGATGGATTGGGACTAGTGCGACATATTGCACATCTCTATGGAGCCTTTTAAAGATTTTTATTTTGCGTCTCCCGAACAGCAGATCAGATATCAAAATAATGAAAAAGCTGTCAATTCACGCTTATTTAATCAGGCTAGGTTGGAACATACCAGGAATTATGCTGGAAGCTGCAGGTAGTGCAGTCTGGTTCAAGCTCTAAAATGTTAAAGAGGGAGCAGTGAATTTACATTTATAGCGACATGGTTGAAATGTACTGCCTGTATATGAAGTTAAGCCACGAAGTAGGGGGTTATTAATTGGATGGGTATCATTGGATACCCTCAAGTGTCAATTCCGATACTCTCCATCCACCACCTGAATGGAGAGTATTGGAATGGATTACAAGTGGGTATTGGATGATATTGGATGGTTGACTGTTGGCAGTTTAGTGATTGCATCAATTAGAGTTAGGAAAATTACATATATCCAGCGATAAATATAGGGACATAGTATATGTATTGTCACTAGCCCCTATGGTGATATCCCTTGTCAAATATCACTTAAAATTTGAAAATATTGGCTGAAAATGCTGTCATTTGGAATATTTCAAGATTCCCATGTGAGATTCGGTCCATTATAGGTTCACTAGTTTGATGTTTTTCTGTCATTGTGAAAGATTCATGAAAAGAAAATGTTCTTACTGCGTCCCAGACAACTGCAGCAACTCCTAGACCAGTCCAGTCTTGTTTGATTTGGATCTCCTTGTCTGCGATGGTAAATTGCCGTTCCTGTCTGTGCATTGGCAGAACATTGTCTTCGTCGTATAGAACAACAGCCAGTGCCGTACAGTCGTGTTCACCAGTCACCGGCATATTTTCAATAGGATAATCAGCAGATTCACCGTCTTTGGCCGCCTGGCATTCTCCTTTCATAGAATCCACAAAGAAGATAAGTACATATAGACAAAGCAGCTTGCAGGATACTGGTTTATATATATGAACAGAAATCATCCCAATACATGCACAAATGTTCTCATGTTTACACTAACAATAACTTCCGGTAAAACGACCTTCACCTTTGCGAAAAATGGTAAGTGTATTTCATGGCGGTTGTAGGTTTTTCAGAGGAAGGTCCGGCGGTACCATTTTTTTGTGTGAATGGCGTTAAAAATGCAGTGGCAGATTATACATTGTTTATCTAGTTTCATTCAGAACGAAGCCGAGTAGAACAATCGTCCGTCTGCAAGAAGTGGCACATTTTATCACATAAAATTCTGGATCGTGCATACTAGTCATCCTGAACATAAACTGTAGATCAATAAAAAACAAAATACCAGACTTACACCAGGTAATAAACCAAACATAACCAGACATCATATAGCATGCACCGAAACTTAAAATCTACTCCTCTGAAATATTCCCAGATGATCTTGGCTACATGGTGAACCGCGATGACCGTACCATTGGAAAAGGAGGTGGTGTCCTCCTCGCAACCTCCAAGAGGTTCAACTGTGAAGAACAGCCAGATCTCAAAACACATTGTAATATCAGCATTATAGGAGTAAAGACCATATAAGTTTCATCATTCTACAAACCTGAAATTATTCTATTAAAAATGGCACAAGTTCAAAAAATTTAAATAAAATGTCTGAAGTGTGTATTTTACAAGACAGTGTCCAAACTTAGTTTAGTTTAAACATTTATTTTACTTCGAGTATGAAACAAGTTCTTACAACTTAGGCAAATCATGCTCGAACTTTTCCTAATTACAATATGCGGGAAAGTGTCTTGCTCAAGGACACCACACATAGCCCTGGCGGAGGATCGAATCCACGACAAACTGATAATGGGTTCGGTGCTCTACCACTAGACCACGCGCTCAATACGCGTGCCTAAGCTCTTCTTAAAAACCTAAACCCAAATAAAGCATCAGGCCCAGATGAACAATCACCAAGGCTACTCAAAGAACTACACCAAAAAACCTCGCCTATCCTAACTACCATTTATAAAGCATCCCTAGAAACAGGAATTGTCCCATAAGACTGGCTTTCAACAACAGTCGCTCCAATATACAAAAAGGCCCTAAATGTAAACCTTGTAATTAAAGACCAATATCACTCACATGCATTTGCATCAAAACTAATAGAACATACACTAGTATCAAATATACTGACCCAGTTTCGACAATAATAATCTGCTCAGTCCTTTTTCAACATGGCTTTCGGTCAAAACATAGCTGTGAAGCTCAACTAATAGGCTTTGCCCGAGGAAACTTTGATAATTTAGAGTCTGTAAAGCAAACTGATCGCATAGTAATGTACGTCAGTAAAGCGTTCGATAAAGTTAGTCATGATCTCCTAACCTACAGACTTTTTAATCTAGGAATAAACACTAAATCAGTCTCATGGATAAGTTCATTTTTACAGAATAGAACTCAAACAGTAATTGTAGCGGGTAACGTGTCAGAGTCTGACCCAGTCATGTCTGGTGTACCCCAAGGTTCGGTTCTTGCCCCTTGCCTCTTTTTAGCTTACATAAATGACTTGCCATACTCATTCAAAAGTCGAATTCACCTGTTTGCAGACGATACCTATAGTGTACTTAACAATAAATACAATGTATGATCCCAAAATTCTCCAAAATGATCTTAATACCCTAGAAGAGTGGGAAGAAAATTGGTTGATGGAATTCAATGCAGATAAATGAGAAGTCATAAGAATAACAAAAAAACAAAATACCATCATATTCCCTTATAAATTACACAATACAGAACTTAAAACAAAACAAAAAATGCAGAATACTTAGGTGTCACACTCGGCCACGATTTTAATTGTTCAACCCATATAGAACATAACATCAAAAGCAAACAACACCCTTAAATTCATTAAACTTAATATACAAACAAATAATAAACAGCTAAAATAAACAGCTTACAGCACCTATACTGGACAACAAATAGACTACTGTTCATCCTTTTGACATCCCTGGCAAAAGACACAAACAATACAAAGTAGAAAAAATACAGATAGCAGCAGCTAGATATGTACTTAATGATTACGCCTTCACAAGCAGTGTCACTCAACTGTATCAAATTTTAAACATGGCAAACCCTCCACCAAAGAAGAATAAATAAATTCACTAATCTTACTTAAAACAAATAAACAACCTAGATGCTGTTGATCACAACCATTTAATCCCAATAAAAAATCTAAATTTTCATGTACCGTTTTCTCGGTCCCTATATCTCATTCTTCCCCAGAATAATCAGAAATTGGAATAGCATACCAAGTTGTGTTGGTTTAAACATATTTATTCATTCAAATGTACATAATATACACATAAGTTTAGGTATAAATATGGATTAGAACGGAAGATAAAATCTTATAAAGTTCTTTTCCATGGTATATATCAATTGTGATCAAATCTGGCAGATTATTAACAATTTGATTTATGCTTTAAGCATTACGATAGTTATTTAAATCAAATGAGTACATTTAAAGAAACTGTACATAACTCACTGACATATGTCAAGAGTGGTATGCGTTGATGCTGGTAAAGGTGACAATTAAGAAAGAAGTGAGCTGTGCTTTCAATTTGTCCACATCTACAATGTGTTTAAGAAATAGATGTTGCTTAAGTGCACTACAAATCTTTCGGTGGCGGGCATATAATAATTGGCATTTCCTTGTTCCTATGTAAAAGAATTCAGGAACTTTTGGTTCGTTGCTTTCAAGTTGATGTTTAAAAGCATTCAGAGAAGAGGCTTGTCGTGTTTCAAGTGGGAGAGTGTTCCAGTCACGGACAACGGAAGCAATGAAGACATTTGAGTACAGAGCTGTTCTTGAAGTAAGAATTTGAATATTGTTATTATTTCTGAGGTTGTACGCGGAATTTGCATTTGTAAGAGGAGGAACCAATGAACATAGATATGGTGGAACCATTCCGTGGATCATTTTATAACAAAGAGTTAGTTTGTGTTTAATTCGACGCGTTTCAAGACATTACTATCCTACTTCAGAAGATATTAGTTTTGTAACTCATGTTGTAATTCGTGCAGCTTCGTTCTGTATTTTGTCAAGTTCATATTTTTCATAATTTGTACAATTATCTCAAATAACATTGGCATATTCCAATAAAGGTCTTATAAATGACGTGTAGATAGGTTTCGTGTGATTTTCTATCTAACTGAAATTTTAGTTTTCTCATAATAGTTATTCTAAGTTGTGTTAAAGCCAGTACAAGCCTAGTTTAAACCTTTTTTATTGCCAATAAGTATACATGTATACAGCAAATGGTTAAGACCACAAGTGCCCGAAACTTAGATTCGTTGTTCCCTCAACATATCATAAACAATAATTGACCATGGCTTATATGTAAACATAAATTTCACCGGCCTTTAGAACAGTTTATGGCTGGTCTGGCCACAGTAAAATTATAAACAAGTCTCGTTTTTAATACTAGAAATGTCGTTACTTTTAAATGAAAATATATGTATAGCTTTGTTGTTTTTTTAAACCACATTTCATTTTTTACTTTTTCTTTTGCTGTTCCCCGACAGCGCTCCCAGTAATAATCAGAAATTGATTGTTAGGAGTAGTATGTAGATGTAGATGTAGATGTAGATATATACACGAGATCAGCCGTGAAAGTCACGTAGTCACCTTAGACCACAGTAATTTATGATAAGTCTGATAAGAATAGATAAGCACTAAGAACAAGAACAGATAATGAAATAATTTCCACAATACTGATTGCACATAGTTCAAATTATGTTTCGCTTAAAAAACCTGTTGGTCAAAGGGTCTTTTATTTTTATTTTTTTTTTTAATTTTTTATTTATTTGTGATAATATATATGTCATAAATACAAAGATATATCAAACACATTAACATACAATAATACAGAAGCAATAACATGTATTTTAAATAATATATTAAACTAGTTGATTATCTAATATAATATATATCAGATATCACAGATTAATATTTTATCTTGTTACACAATAATAATTTTAAGAACATATATATTTCACAGGATAACCCATAAAGTTTTACAACTTATTTCCAATGGTGTCCTTTTTAAAATAATGTCATGGATAAATATATTGGCATTTATTACAAAACTTATGAAATTATTCTTTGTTATTCTTCAAATATATTTAAAATATGTATCGCAGCTATATAAATCGACATTAATAACAATAAAAAGATTTAAAAAAATAATAATAATTAATAAAAAGTTAATTCACATTTCTCTACATTTTCCATTTGCACGATCTAAGCTAATTATATATTAAAGGATGAACATGTGTATATTTCACTTGCTGTATATCTATAGGAACTTCAATTCCTCTTTCGCTATGTATAGTCTCCAGTGTGGTACAGCTTGAATGTATTTAATTATATTGTTCCCTTATTAGTGTCTCGTTTTTTTCGTATATAAAAGATGTGAGACTGACAGGTCAATACTTTACCGTCTAAGACCTCTCTTGACTTATCCTTTTCTTTATTGCACTCACTAATGCTGTTTCGTGATATTTTCATAAACAATCCCAGAGCGTTCCAAATTCTAGGGAAGTCCTGCAATGTCGCTAAATATGTAACTTTTTACATTCAGACATATTTAACCGACTGTTCACCTTCATAATTCTTATAACCAATCACATTTGCAACTTTCTTTAAATGTTTCACCATTTGACTATTTATTTTTTCGACACTATTCTCAATAAACATTCAAACGGTAATGCATAGTGATTAACATTTGTGCACTAAAACACCATGTAATCACTTTTTTCCAAAATCACATTTACCGTTTTCTTGCAGCCGAAATATGACGGGGTCAGACGGAACCTTGCCGGGTTTTAGTATCACCCGATAACGAGTGTTTCTCGGCTTCGATTCAATAATATCTGGGAAATCTAGGGAACCAATACTTCCCTCGCCATGATCCCGGAAATCAATTTAATATTCCGCGCAAGCGCACTGAGCATGACAACCTGACAACAAATGGTTTAGTCTCAATAATTGTATGCTGTATTCATCTTTTATTTGTGAACTTAAGCGAATCAGGTAATGAAAATTAGTTAGTTTTGTGTCTTTATAATATGCTGTTTACCGATTTTACATGCAATATTTTGCGGAAGAATGACAAATTACTAAATAATTCAAATATCAAGCGTAGCAGCAACTGCAACATCTAAGATATGTGTCGGTCACTGAACCAAAGTCTATCATGGATACTGCTTGGAATTTATTTTTTAAGTTTTATTTGGACCTTGGAGTAATATATTTTGTTCAAGATCGTCATGAGTTTATACTAATGGAATGATTCTGTTTCGTGTTCGTTCAGCCACCTGGTTAAATCGATATAGAGGCTCTGTTCTATTAGAGCACTTTGCTAACTGTGGTATTTCCAGGAGAAAACATTAAGAAAAAGTGCATTTGTACCAAGTCTTAAAGCCATGGTCACTCACTAACAGTATAAATGTTGTACCCACTGAGCTATCCTGTCCTGATATAACATTATATCACAACACTAATATTTGGTGTGTCGCGGCTTCATATTGAAGTGTTACTCACCATACATACTATGCAGCTATCCACCAGTGTTATTGTCTCTGATATACTCGGGTGTCCATCAGGAAGTAAACATTGTCAGAGAAGTGACTATGTATGTCTATGTATTACCTACAATGTCCATAAATCACCACAATATCTATTGTAAATTGAACTGTTACTAACTGTAAATGCACTAGAATCCTCTATTTGAACTGGATTTTTTTGTTAGGATCTATTTTTTTTATTTGATTTATTTGTGATAATATATATACGTCATAATGCAAAGATAACATCAAGCACATTAACATAAATAATACAGAAGCAATAACATGTATTTTAAATACTATATTAAATTAGTTAACTATTTAGTATAATATATATCAAGCTATCACAGATTCATATTTTATCTTGTTACACAATAATAACTTTGAGACATATATATTTCACAGGATAACCCATAAAGTTTTACAACTTATTTCGTGGATTCTATGCATCTTGCATGTCTCACAACATGATCGGTTATCATATACCTTGTTATGTGACTCCTCATTCCCACTCACTAATGTCTATATCCACCAGAAATTCTTCTTCTTCTTCTTCTTCTTAGCCTTCAATTAGCTGCAATAACTCTCTGGTACAAGTCTAGAAATAGACTGGTAATAACTAGTTATAAGGTCTCACTGGTAGATTTAATATATAATTGACCCATTGTTAAGTTGGGAGATGTATAATAATAATAAAAAACAATAATTCAAGAAGAAAAGATAATTAATTTACAATTTAGCTCTTCTGTGATGATGTGTCTGTTCTTTTTCCATCTGTTATCTTCTCCCAATGAAACTAGCATCTGCATAAGCCATTGATATGGTATTAGTCCCATTGCCACATCTTAGAAAAGGTATTGTTTTCAACGGTTTTCTGAAATGTACCCTGAATTGTACATTCAAGAAGTTAATGTTCAATTGTTTTAGGTTGTCAACAAACACATAGAGGAGAACATTCTAATTCTAGGTTACCTTGTACCTGTAATCTTTGAGCTGACAGTGACCATTATGAATGATCTTCATCTGTCAAACATGGGCAACACTGTCCACTGCACTAGTTTTAGTGTGACAATAATTTATATACCACATTATTAAACAATATCAATAGAATATTTATTGTCAGAAGTATTTTTTCATTAATTACTAAATTCTCTATATTAATTTATAATTAGGTGAGTCAGTGACTCAACCTCACCATGTACAGTCCTTCCAAGTACAGCCGTGTCAGCACAAACCTGAGCCAGGGCAGCCAGCCTAGCCGGCAAATGGGCTCAAAGGGTAAGCGTGTACAAGTATGGGCCAGGATTAGGCCTACTGCTACATTTGCCCAGGACAACATTGAGCTGCTGCCAGATGGAAGGGTAATTATTATATTAAATTGTTTTACTACATCTGTTTGACATAATAATTATGAACATTGTAATGAAATTTTTTTAGTATCTCAAAACTTGTATATACTGTAAAGTCTTTATTTGATATCCCCTCCATAATAAAATCTCAACCCATGTTTTTTTTAAACAAAATTAAAACAAACATAATCCAGTTTTAAGCATTAAATATATAAAAAAAATATCCATTGTCAGAATCTATTATATCCATATTGTCATACTATTTTTATGAATGGATGTATAATATTTTTTTGATTTCTCATACTAAAAAAAGAGAAGTAAAAGAAAACGTTTTGCAAACAATAAAGCAATAATACAAGCCCTTCTTTCAAAAAATGTAATTGATTAAATTAAATTTAATTGATTTAAAGGTTATTACACTTTATCTAGAAAATGAAAAAAAATAATTTGTATTTAAAATATTATGCAATAGGACTTAAAATTACTGACTTTTAGATACAACTTGTTTATATAGTTTCAAACTTGTTGGAAAATTGGGTCTTTTGAAACCGTATTGTCAAGTCCAAGTTGACTGTTGGGTCTGAAGGGTGAAAGTTAGCTTCAAACAGTTCAAAATTAATTAGTAGTGCAGAAGGTAGACCCTATAAATAGGTGTAATGAACATACCATTTTGAACACCAACTGTTGGGCTGGGCCCAATAAAATCATATTTGACCAAATACTGGGGCGATATATTACACAATCATGATAGATATATGAATATACCTGTATAAATGGGACTCCATAATTATGATTACATTATACATAAATGTTATTTGTATATTACAGAGTGTGAACGTGCACATGGTAAAAGATGGAAGGAAGGGTGTGGTGAACAACCAAATACAGGACTGGTCATTCCGCCTCGATGGTATCTTTCATAACTCGACCCAGGACCAAGTGTTTGATACAGTAGCTTCAAATATAATTACTTCTGCTCTTGATGGATACAATGGTAATTTAGCATTAGTTTCTCTTAATAGGTGTAATCAGACCTGACAAATTAACAAGAAGAATCAGAATTCTTTGATGTCAAGATAGTTACTACTACCTTATATTAAGCGAAGCGTATTATAAAACAAGAATTATTTTAGGCCATTTTAAATTAATTGCTAGATTGTCATCCAATTTTTTCTTAAAAAGGGGGAGGATGGGGATTTTATTTATTTTTTAATATTTTTTTTATGAAAGTAAAAAGGGTCGGGGTAGCAGAAAATTAGGAGGTGGGTGGGTATGATAATCTAGCAATTAATTTATTATGACCTAACTAAAATTTGAAAAAGAAAATCGGTCTCATTATTCAACTTTAATGATTATTTTATAGATTAGTAATATATATACAAAATATTATGAATATTTGCTGTATTATACTAAAAGAAATAAAAATTCCACATTGCAAAGTCCTGTGGAATCTTGTTTTCAGTTATCTTAATTTCCATTTTACTTAGGAACACGATAAAGTCAAATTCTTACTTTGCAAAATGAAATTCTCAACAAAACAAGATCATTCACAGCAATTTGTGTTTAAAATTGTTGAAGTATTTCTGATTATATAGTTTGTATACTTCAACTAAAAAAAAAACATGACAATTACTTAAAATTTTGCATCAAACTACAATATTTTTAATTCAAGATCTTTTTGCCTAATTGAAACAATATAAAATGTCTAAGATTACATAAAACTTGCATTTCATATACAATAATCAGTTGCCTGTGAATTCTGAATGATTAATTTGCCAATTGATTAATATTTTTCATGCTTTTTTATCAACATTTAGCCAAGAGATGCAAGTTTCCTACCCTTCTATATATAATTCCATGGAAATACATATTCTTGTCCACTTGGTAAATTCATGTCAATTTCAGGCACGCTGATGTGTTATGGGCAGACCGGAGCTGGTAAAACATTTACTATGAGTGGTGCCACGGAAAATTACCAGTTTCGTGGTATTACTCCCAGATCAATATCCCAGCTCTTTAAAGAAATAGAGGAGAGGCCAGAATATGCAATTTCTGTGAGGTAAGCAACACAGTCTTGTAACATTCAATGTCTGGAGGAATGAGTGGTCTGGTGGTCCAGCACTGGACTCAGGATTGGAAAGTCATGGGTTTGATCCCTCACCATGGCAACATGTTAATTATGTCTGTAAGGAAGGTGCTTTATCAGCATATGCTTAGTACTGGTATTACCCAGGAACACATCAAGTCTTATTTGTAAAAGGTGTACAAACTTATTTTACAGTCATTGTTAATTTTGTATTTAAAACTATTTAATACTTGTGAATTGTTCATAAACTAATGGTCATTGACCAGTTAAATATCAATTTAAATTTAGTCTATCAAAGGAAACAACTTTTAAAAATAATTTTATAGGGATGCTGAAATGAATATGTTCATTTAATGAGGGACTATTTGCAGAACATTTCAAATAAGTCAAAGGGGTGTGTGGTTATTGCAGTGATTACAATATAATGATGTTAATAGTTTATGAAGAAATAAAGTGTATTTTTATATGATGTAAACAATAAGAAAATTTCATTAAGTATTGTAGTTCTTGTAAAAACAACTCTACATACTGTTTTAGATAGTGTGCCTTTAACAAATGGTTGTATTATTTATAACTAATTAACTAGACTCCACGAAGTTGTTACTGTTGTTTTGTGTGACTTTTCTGTCGTTTAAGTTGCTTTGACAGCTGTATTCTGCATGAAATTGGCCCAAAACTATTTCAGTGTTTTAACAGATAAGGCAGATGTTTTGTTTTACGGGAAGAAAATTGAAAAAATATGCCTCAAGTGTGGGTAGATGATTTTGTATAGGTATTACCAAATACATATACCGATAAATTATTTTTTTCAAATATTTTTCCGAAGCTAGAAATAAATGTTCATGGGTACATACGCTTGTGGAATATGTACCACAAAATTTTATGTTTAGTATGATGAGAACTTATTACATCTCAAACGTAATTATTTCAGAATATCATACCTCGAGATTTACAATGAGACTATGTTTGACTTGTTGGCCACACTGCCCGAGTCTTGGAATCAGGTCACTGAGGGACAACAGCTGGCAGTAGCAGAAAACGAGGATGGTATCTATGTGAAAGGACTTTCTTGTCATCTGGCACAGAACGAGGAGGAAGCACTCAATTTACTGTTTGAGGTAATTGTCATGTAAAGTCACTGTTCAGATATAGAACTGTTACTCTCAGCCTTCATACTCAAGGTATTTTCTATATCTTGTGCTTATCTCTGAGAAAAGTTGGAACTATTATTTAATTTATTTGTCCATGTGCCCATTCAGTTATTGACATTTTGTTTGAGATGCCTTGGGTATTTTTACCAAATAAAGCAATTATTATAAGCAGATCCCCTACCCCACCCATCCCATTTGTAGTGGATGTATACAGGTTTTACCATGTCCTTTCATCCATCCATCTTGTCTGACCTGTAAATTTCTTCCTTAATGCACAGGTCTCTCCATTCCTTAATTATTGCCCGTGACCTGACAATGATGTCACAAGCAAAACTGAGGTCCGTGCTTGATAGGGCAATGTAAAAACATACAGAAAAGGTCTTACCTGAACATGTATATGTGTGTATAGAAAGCGGTATTCCATGTCCTGTCTCTTAATACCTTCTTTATTTTTGAACTGTAAAAATGACTTAGAATATATGTATAATGTTAAACGTCCAAAATTGTACAGTCAAACCTGTCTTAAGCAGCCACTCAAGGGAAAGAGCAAAAACAACCCTTCAAAGCAGGTGGATGCTTAATACAGATTTGGCTGTATATAATTTAGAAGTGTTTATAAAATTAGAAAATTTGGCTGTTTAGATTAAAACAAGTGGTTGCTTAACAGAGGTGCACATGACCACTAATACAGGTTTTACTGTATATGATTTATGGCGTATAAATGATATTTTTTTATAATTTCAGGGTGAAACAAACAGAGCTATAGCTTCTCACCAACTGAACACAAACTCGTCCAGATCGCACTGTATCTTCACTGCTTACATTGAGGTAATTTTAAACATATTTAACATTGTTGATTAAATTTCATTGAAACTTGGTTACACAATCAGTATCAAATTATAGTTTAATATGTTAAACTTATTTATTTTTAAAACAAATTGGCTTCGAAACAAGATCTTAAAAATCGGGGGTTATGGGTTCAATTCTGCTCCACAGCTGTGCGTGGTGACCTCGATCAACATCACTTTATCCGCATATTCTTAATACTGGTTCTACCCAAGAAGACTTTGAGTTTGATTTGTTTAAGTTATAAGATAAGGTAAAATAAATGCAATGTAGGTTTAAAAATTTCTTACAATTTAGATAAATAACACTTGAAATCTTCGTGGGTAGAACCAGTACTAAGCATATATGCGTAGATAAAGTGTTTGATCAAGCGCACCACACATGGCCATTGCAGAAGATCTAACCCGCAACCCTTTGATCCTGAATCTGATGCTCTCCTGCTAGACCATGTGCTCTGCAGAGGCATAATTTCATGTTAGAAGACTTTGGCATGTTTGTTATATATGTGGGATGGTGCGGGTAGGGGAATCATGATGTTAGAGAGTGCATGTAATATATAATCAAGTGAATTGGGAGAGGGGGGTAACAATACATAATTGGCAATTTCAATGTAAAGAACTACGCCCATCCTGGGGTCAGATTTTCAGTTACTGTGAGTTGCTTCATCCCCCTGAACCTTACAGCGGATGCAAAGTATGTAGATTTAGGTCAATGTCATGTCGGTTCTTGTAATAACTCACGAGAAAACAAGTACTAGGCTTAGGTCAATGTCATCTTTGTTCTTACAGATATGTTAATATAACACATTTTTGCTATTTATTAAAAAGGATCCTATGCGATATTCAGAATATATATAGCATTTGCTTATTACATTATTAAAAGAGAGTCCTTTAGCACTTGCTCAAAATAAATGTTTACTATTCTCTATTACAGACAAGATCTAGGGTGCAGTCTAACGCAAGGTATACAGTCTCGAAATTAAATTTTGTCGACTTGGCTGGAAGTGAAAGATTAAGTAAAACAAAGGTAATCTTAAAATCTTCATTCCTGTTTATTGATATCCATCTGTCCATAAATTGTATAAACACTTATAATCTAGTACGTCTAATTTTCATTGAACCTGATCAAATGTGTCTAATAAACCTTACATACTTGCCGGATTGAATCCCAGTGGAAACATTTCCTTGGATTTTACTGGGTTTTCCAAGCATTTCATGTCCTTTTGAGATTAAATTTTTTGTTTCAACTATTTTTCAACCACTTATGACAAGATTTCATGTTAAAGTAACATATTCAATTTTTGGATCTTGTGTAATAATCATACATTGTTTGTACATATACATATGTTTTCCATGTTCTGTGTTAGACCCTTGTGTATAAGCTATGGCTGAATCCAATTCTGTTGAGATGGTTGATTCAATATTCTTGTGTCCTTGGTTTGCATTGTAGCTAGGCACGCTGTATGACATTTATGTTTAATAAAACTATAAAACTTATCTGTATACCTACCTTATATTTTCCAGTCTGAAGGTAAAACTCAACAAGAGGCCATGTATATCAACAAGTCTCTCACCTTCCTGGAGCAAGTGGTGGTAGCTCTGGCTGATAGGAGACGTGAACATATACCATTTCGACAATCCAAGCTGACTCACTGCCTCAAAGACTCCATAGGCGGACGCAGTAATACATTGCTTATAGCCAACATATGGGGAGAGAGGACTCAAGTAGAGGAGTCGGTAAGTGTTTGGAAATGAATGCAGATTAAGTCGAGGAGAGAGGAGGAACTAATCAAATTACATTTAACAAACTAGCCTAGGCCAACTTACCAACATGACCAACAAAGAAGTAGACAAACAATCCTTTTTCCAGTGAAATATAACAAATCAGACATCTGGAACCATTTTGGTTATTGTGTAGAAAGTTCTTCAATAAATTAACACTGAGGTCTTTTTTTTCACACTTAAAATTGGATATGCCAAAATTATTTAACCTGTAATTTATTTAAAATGGTTTGAAAAAAAGGTTGTGAAATAGTCATGTATTATACTAAGGTATGGTTTGTGTGTACATGTATGTTTATAACTTATATTTGCAGGTATCTACACTGAGGTTTGCCACACGGATGATGTGTGTGGCCAGTGAGCCTACTGTCAATGAAGTCTATGATCCCGCTGTATGTATTCAGACAAGTTATTCCTTATTAAGGACACCACCCAAATGTTGATGTCTCACTATTACATGAATTATTTTTAAAACATATATTCAGATTTTACCAGATGTTTGTCCATTTCAGTAACAGTCATAAGTTTATGAATTTTTAAGCACTAAATTAAAGCTATAATTAAAAGTCACAAAATGCATTTAGTGTTCACTTACCCCATAAGAACTTTCGAATGCCTTGTAAATGAAATTTCATGCAAAAGTTCACAGCTGGTTTCACCATTTTTTATTTACCATTTTGAAGATGCTGACTATCTTTGTTAGTTTTCACTGGTATTTGGTCCAACTGTTACCTCATCCATGTATGAACTAAAATTCTCTGGGGTATTGTGTGCAAAATGGTTTATCAGTTAAAATGTTGAAATTTATGTTGTGCATAAATACTGGTAAACAATTAATGAATGGTGCATTATAACAACAATCCAAGTTTTCATGAACGAGTCATATTAACAATAATAATTTGTTATCATAGGGAAACAATGAAGGCATTCTCAGTAACAGACTAGACAATGTGCTGCCACATGGTTTTCAGTAACAGCTGAGAGTGTACAAAATTATATTCAAATACATGATCTTCCAGCAGTGTGCCAGCTAGTTTTCCAATGGTTACAATCTTATTACTGCTTTCTCAATCTTTTCTGGACAAAACTTTGTTTTAAAACGAATATTTTCAGTTTTTTTGATCATCTGATATTGTTTTGAACAAAATATTTGCTCACTCACTCACTCGTTCAATCCTCTTCATCCTGTCTGGGATATGCGGCTGCCACCACAGTTCACCATTGGACCTGGTCTTGTTGCCACCTTCTTGGCCTCTCCCCAGGACATTTGCACCTTTAGCAGCTCGCCATTATTTTCTGGGAGTTTATCAACAGAGGAATATCATGAATTTTAAAGCATCTGTTGACCCCAACAATAGTGATGTTGACATACATGTATAACGTATAAACCATAATTTTACTGTATACAGGTGTTGGTGAAGAAACTACAGAAGGAAATCAACCATCTGAAGAATGAGCTCGCTATGCATGATACACTGGTGAGTCAGTTAGTTTTATCATACCCACTGCAAGCTTAGCGGTAGTGTAGTGAATTGTGTGTTCCCTGCTCCCCCCAGAGGTTGTGGATTCCATCCCCAGTTCGACCCAATGCCTCTTAAAAAAATACACCCAGTACTGGTCCTACCCTGGAAGCAGACTCAAGAGTGGTTCATATAAACTTTGAGCTTTCTTCTCAATCAAGCTAAAATCAAGGAGGTTTGTGGTTAGTATTGCCTTGTCTCCTGGCATAGCCACATTAACCAGACTTGTCATTGTCTCCTGGCATAGCCACATTAACCAGACTTGTCATTGTGGTTAGTATTGTCTTGTCTCCTGGCATAGCCACATTAACCAGACTTGTCATTGTGGTTAGTATTGCCTTGTCTCCTGGCAAAGCCACATTTACCAGACTTATCATTGTGGTTAGTATTGTCTTGTCTCCTGGCATAGCCACATTAACCAGACTTGTCATTGTGGTTAGTATTGTCTTGTCTCCTGGCATAGCCACATTAACCAGACTTGTCATTGTGGTTAGTATTGTCTTGTCTCCTGGCATAGCCACATTAACCAGACTTGTCATTGTGGTTAGTATTGTCTTGTCTCCTGGCATAGCCACATTAACCAGACTTGTCATTGTGGCTAGTATTGCCTTGTCTCCTGGCAAAGCCACATTAACCAGACTTGTCATTCTCTCACTGATGAGTTTGTATGTTTATTGACCTTGTAAATTTGTCAGTGGGGGTCACCAATAATATTTTTCACAGTTTAAACTTCATTCCCCTCCCACCCCCACCTCACACACATGCACACAGCTATCTGTGGTGCCTCTTTATCTGCTTCTATGTTTAGTACTGGTTCTACCCTGAAATACTTCTAGAGTGATTTCTTTAATTTGTAAGAACTTGTTTTACAATCGATGTAAAATAAAAAAATAAGTTTAAAATAAACAAGTTCAAAAGACAGCTCTTGATGTATTATCTTTTCAGACTAATAGAAGTCTGGTCACATACGATCCGTTGTCAGAGCAACAGAAGTATGAGATTAAGCAACAAGTGAGAAGATATGTAGAAGGAACTATGGATGAAATTGATGTAAGTATTGTATGTCTTTTACATTAAAAGGAGTGTTCACTTTATCATGTGACTATCAGTGTTAGATGTATTATATCAGAGACAGATAAACAGAGATAAGTAACTGCAGGTGCTTGTCTTAATTTCAAGTGGCACATTTGGTGTTTTCCAAATCTTAGACAACAACAATTATTACATTTATATTTTTTTAGAAACACAACCAATCAACAGATTTTTGTGATTTAGATATGCAAAAAAAATGTTTGATTGTAACCTTGGGTGATAAACCTTTCTTTATTAAATTTATAAAAATTCAGAATTTTTACACTAAGTTATATTTTTTTCTCATTTTTTCTCATTTTTTGGCCATTTTTCAAGTAAGAAATAAGAAAAACAAACTTCCTTGAATATCAATAAAAAAAATCTTACCTCCCATGGATAACTTTGTCTTTTTAAATAAAAAATTCCATTTCTATGATGTGTTTTGTTAAAATGATAATAACATTTCATTAAAAATTCCAACATTTTTTATTTTTTAACCTACAATAATATAAATTCAGAAGAAAAATATTAAACAATTGATAAAAGGAAATAGTCAACAATTTATCAGTTATAATTTAATACCAAAATTATTAAAATCAGACGAAGGTTCAAAGAGTTTTAAAAGAAATACTGAAGATGACACTGTAAATTTCAGCCATGTACGTAGAATTAAAATTAACCTGCCAGTCTCTGTAATTAAGTCACTTATATTTATTGGAGTTTCACTTCTATAATGTGGTTTTCAGTGCTACGTGTATTGCATTCATATTAAATGGGTTTTATTTCATAATGTTGCTATGAATTTTAGATGTACATGTATACATTAATGAGTATTTTATTTTGTCTTGTGGTTTTCAACAGAATGTAGAATTTGAAGTAACAGATGTTTTTCTGTTACTTATGACCAATAACCAATCAAAATTTAAATAAAAAAATTGAATGTTTACAGTCCTGCTATGAAAAAAACAACGACGTTAACATCTTATAAATATGAAGGAAAAATAGAATGGATTTTATAATATACATAGAGCAAAATACAACTGTGTAGTAGGACCTGGCTCCTGTTTCACTAACATTTTACTTAAATACTTAATCAAGTTTTGACTGGTTATTTATCTATTATATAATCAATATCAGTGAAACAATATGCAGTTTTACTGAAACCAACTGTCTAAAATCATGATCACCGGGCTGCTTTTTTTTTAGATTTAAGTTTTAAATATTTATGTATATGTTGGTGAAACAGGAGCTGGAATGTAAAGTTCATTCATTTATAATGTAAAAGACAATTAAACAATTATTTCTTCTGTTGTTTTACAGATAATAAATGTGAGACAGATCCAGGGGACGTTTGATGCATTTAGGGACATTTATCAGTAAGTTTACCTCTAGTTTACCATGAGTATTTACATCAAGGACTTATATAGAGAAAGAAAAGCAATTGATCTTATGAATGCTCGCTTTTTCACGAAAATCTCGCAAATTCTCGTTTTCAAATATTTTCACTTTCATTCATCTCAGAAATATAAATTAAAATTCTTTCTTTGCACAATGGAAAACTCTACAAAACAAGACCAGTCCCATCAAAGTTTAAAATTGTTGAAGTTCTTATGATTACAAAATTTGTGTACTGCAAAAAATCAAGGAAAATACTTGAAATTTTACTTTAAACTGCAATATTTCAAATTCAAATTTTTCCGTGTTTAAAACAGGAATCTGTTGCCTGTGAAATTTGAATGATTAATTTGCCAAATTATTAATTCTTTGCATGCTTTATTATAAACATTTAGTAGAGAGATGTAAGTTTCCTATCTTTCTATATAAGTCCTTGTTTACAAGTATCACTGCCACTTTCCAAGCACATCCCATCTCATGCCAACATGGGTTAGTCTGCAGTATAGACTCAGATCTCCCGATTGGGTCCATTAAAGCCACATTTGAGCATGTTGACTGGTCAGTTACTTCAACTGAAAGTCTGAATGACATCACAGTTTAGTGAGCATTCAAATGCTATGAATTGTTGGACAGGCATAGAATTCCCTGCTTTTTCTTCGCATTTGGGGCTAACGGACCTGAATGGGGAGATATCAGGTTCTTGGATAGACTAAACATGGGTCTTCCATGGCCCTGTAGCATAAGATGGCATCTTACGATCACTAACCTTTCACAGCTGTGGTTGTGGGTTTGAGCCCAGCTCAGTCCAAAAACCCAGTGAGAAAATTTGCCAGTTACTAAGCTTAAGAATTTATATTCATGGATGGTTGACTTGATATTGTATTGAGCACAATTTTTTAACTCAATATAGGCTCAAAAAGGTAGACAGACTAGTTTTACTCTAACCCTTTGATATATAACCTGTAAACATGTTGAAAATGGTTTAACCATAGTAAATATGTTAATATTATATCAAGCATAAACTAGCTTAGTCTTAACTTAAAGTGGGGTCCTCCATGACCAGGTGGTCTAAGGTGCCATCTTAAGATCATTTATTACTAAGGTCGTAGGTACGATTCCAGCTTGCTCCAAAAACTGTATTTAGAAATTTTGCCAGTTACTTGCGGAAGGACAGTGGTTCTACTCAGATTCATTCTGAGGTCTTCCTGCACCAGTTAAACTGGATATGCCATATATAACATGTAATGTGTTGGAAATGGCATTAAACCCCATTCAAAAAAAATAAATAGATGGTAAGAACAGACTAATTTTTCTCTAAGCGTGTATATAACCAGGTGTAATTGTGTTGAAGATGGTTTAACCATATAAAAATTCGACTTAAAGTTGGAAATACTATAACAGATAGTGATAAAGTTGAGTTGTATTATATATTTGTGTATGATTACTACGGTGTTAATTTTCCAAATAATGATAAAAAAATGTCAAGAATGAAAACATAAAGATAAATTCTTTTAGATATTGTTTGTAAATGGAATAATATTTTTTTTACATAATATATTAATACCCTATCCACTAAAGTGTTTAAAACAAATGTTTGAGAATAATCATTGGATAAAATCATCTATTATTTTCTGCAGACAAATGGAAAAGGACATTGAAGAGCGGTTACGCAATAAATATGCACTCATTGACCGGACAGATCCTGCTGCCATACAGGCCGCCCAGCAGGTAAAAAATTGCTCTCTCATACTTCATTTTCAGGACTTCAGGGAAGATTAGACTTAGTCCAATTCAGCTTTTTTTATTAAATTAAGTCATTATCATTATCATTTATTATTTTATTCATTTATAATAAACACTTCGGTTATCTAACTTGAAAATTCTAGACGCAGATGTAGGGTTAAAAGTCAGTTCCTGTCTCATTTATATGTATGTGATACAGTCACATATATGTAGGCAAATATGTGCTTCAGATATTACTCATATGGAAAAGGTAATAGTTATTTGAGATGAGAAAGCTTTATTAACAAAATTAAATAATGCTTTCAATGTGGACTTTAGCTGGGTCCAACATGCTGAGTAGGTAACACAACTGACTGCCAATCCAGAATCGTGGAGTTCAAATTTGTCTCTGTGATGATTGGTCAGTATTTTTTTTGTATGGCCTTGGATCTCCCGCCAATTTGTGGGGAAGTATTGAGGGACTTGCAGACATAATGTTTGTCTAGTGATGGTAAATTGCCTAGTGAATCCCTAAAATGATGATAAGGTGCACTGACCATCATTATCTAACTGAATTCTGTTGAAAAAAGGCTCAAAACCCATACAAACAATTCTGACTTTATTTAATAAGCAAATCTTTATGTACAATATTTATAATTGATGAATCTTTTCAATCAGGTTAAGACAATGTCAAATAAGACTTTGGCTTTGAAAGATTTTTAGGTTTTTAAGTGAATTGATATGTTTGATATTATCATGTTAAATAGATAATTTATCTTTTGCTGGGTGTCTGACTTTCGATCCAGGGGTCGTGAGTTTGAATCCCTACCCAGCCACAGTCTCCATTATAATTGATAAACAACATAGCGTCTCATTGTCATTCACCTCTCACTGCTGGTTCAGGTGAGATAGTTATCAGTTACTTGCAGAGATGGGTGTGCTTAAATACTGTTTAGCCTTCCATAAAAATGATGCTATATATTCAACCAATCAATCTTTTGGCTCAATAACTTATTTTTGTATTTAGTTTTACAAATTGTCAATTAATATAAAGTTTTGGATTTTTACCCATTTACATATTTAAGATTTCTGTCAACACAGTTTTGACAGAGAATAATCTTTGCCTTCCTTAAATAGTTACTCTGCAGAGGAATGTTGTAAATGCATTTTTTTGAGAGTGTGGGGGGGGGGGAGTCAAAGTTAAAGGTCATTGTTATAACAAAAATAGGTTCATCTCAATCACATTTTCTTTTCATTTTTAAATGTGGCTGCAGGTATGTTATATACATCTACATATAAATGTTGTCAGGTAAAAAACATACATTACAAAATAGTCAACATTGTACTTTATTGTGTAGTTAGAAATGTACCAAATATCAATAAAATTTTACTACCATGTACAAATGTAAGTGACTTTGACATTTTTATAATGCAACCATATTTTTGCAATATTCAGTTTAAGCAATAGTTTGCTTGAATAGATAGCAGTAACTCAATTTTGCTGACATTTTCAGTCTCCAAGTTTGAGAAAATCTTCTTACGGTTCTTTAGAAAGTGACAAATGGGACAAATTATCAGTGAAGACAGGGCAAGAAGTTGGTCAAGTAATATAAACAGTGCATCAGTGATCTTATGTTGTCATTCTATATATGCTTTGTTGCATATCACCACTCTATATGTCATTTATCACTGCTCCTGTGGCCTGTATGTGGCATGTTATATATCACTGCTCCCATGGCCTGCATATAACAGGAAATATATCACTGCTTCTGAGGCCTGTATATAGTATAGGGTGTTGTTAGTATATTGCTGCCTCTATGGAATGTAAATGGGGTGTTGTATATCACTGCCCCTGTGGCCTGTATATGGGGTGTTGTATATCACTGCCTCTGTGGTATGTATATGGGGTGTTGTATATCACTGCCCCTGTGGCCTGTATATGGTGTGTTGTAAATCACTGCCCCTGTTGCCTGTATATGGGGTGTTGTATATCACTGCCCCTGTGGTCTGTATATGGGGTGTTGTATATCACTGCCCCTGTGGTCTGTATATGGTGTGTTGTAAATCACTGCCCCTGTTGCCTGTATATGGTGTGTTGTATATCACTGCCCCTGTGGTCTGTATATGGTGTGTTGTAAATCACTGCCCCTGTTGCCTGTATATGGTGTGTTGTATATTGCTGCTACTGTGGCCTGTATATGGTGCATTGTATATCACTGCCCCTGTGGCCTGTATTGGGTGTTGTATATTGCTGCGACTGTGGCCTGTATATGGTGTGTTGTATATCACTGCCCCTGTTTCCTGTATATAGTGTGTTGAATATCATTGCCCCTGTGGCCTGTATATGATGTGTTGTATATCACTGCTCCTGTGGCCTGTATATAGGGGTGTTGTATATTGCTGCTCCTGTGACCTGTATATGGTGTGTTGTATATTGCTGCTCCTGTGGCCTGTACTTGGTGTTGTATATTGCTGCTACTGTGGCCTGTATATGGGGTGTTGTATATTGCTGCTCCTGTGGCCTGTATTTGACATGTTTTATATTACTGCTTCTATGGCCTGTATTTTGTGTTGTATATTGCTGCTCCTGTGGCCTGTATGTTGTGTTGTATATTGCTGCTCCTGTGGCCTGTATATGGTGTGTTTTATATCACTGCTCCTTTGGCCTGTATGTTGTGTTATATATTGCTGCTCCTGTGGCCTGTATATGGAGTGTTGTATATCACTGCTCCTATGACCTGTATATGACATGTTGTATATTACTGCCCCTGTGACCTTTATATGACATACTGTATATCATTGCTCCTATGGCCTGTATGTTGTGTTGTAAATTGCTGCCCCTGGGGCCTGTATTTGGGGTGTTGTATATCAATTCTCCTACGGCCTGTATGTTTTGTTGTATATTACTTCTCCTGTGGCCTGTATATGACATGTTTTATATTACTGCCCCTGTGAGTGTGACCTTTATATGTTTCGTTGTATATTGCTGCTCCTGTGGCCTGTATATGACATATTGTATATCACTGCTCCTATGGCCTGTATATGACATGTTGTATATTACTGCCCCTGTGACCTTTATATGTTGAGTTGTATATTGCAGCTCCTGTGGCCTGTATATGACATGTTGTATATCAATGCTCCTGTGGCCTGTATATTGTGTGTTGTATATTGCTGCTCCTGTGGCCTGTATATGACATGTTGTATATTACTACCCCTGTGACCTTTATATGGTGTGTTGTATAATGCTGTTACTGTGGCCTATATATGACATATTGTATATCACTGCTTCTGTGGCCTGTATTTGATGTGTTGTTTATTGTTGCTCCTGTGGCCTGTGTGTGACATATTGTATATCACTGCTTCTATGGCCTGTTTATGTTATGTTGTATATTGTTGTTCCTGTAGCCTTTATATCACATGTTTTATATTACTGCCCCTGTGGCCTGTATATGGAGTGTTTTATATCACTGCTCCTATGGCCTGTATGTTGTGTTGTATATTGTTGCTCCTGTGGCCTGTATATGACATGTTTTATATTACTGCCCCTGTTGCCTGTATATGTTGTGATGTATATCACTGCTTCTGTGACCTGTATATGACATGTTTTATATTACTGCCCCTGTTGCCTGTATATGTTGTGTTGTATATCACTGCTTCTGTTACCTGTATATGACATGTTTTATATTACTGTCCCTGTGGCCTGTAAATGGTGTCATGTATATCACTGTTCCTATGGCCCATATGTTGTGTTGTATATTGCTGCTCCTGTGGCCTGTATATGACTTGTTTTATAACTGCCCCTGTTGCCTGTATAGGGTGTGGTGTATATCATTGCTCCTATGGTCTGTATATGTTGTGTTGTATATTGCTACTCCTATGGCCTGTATATGACATGTTTTATATTACTGCCCCTGTTGCCTGTATAATGTGTGTTGTATATCATTGCTCTTATGGCCTGTATATTGTGTGTTGTATATTGCTGCTCCTGTTGCCTGTATATGGTGTGTTGTATATTACTGCTCCTGTTGCCTGTATATGGTGTGTTGTATATTTCTGCTCCTGTTGCCTGTATATGGGGTGTTGTATATTGCTGCTCCTGTGGCCTGTATATGACATGTTTTATATTACTGCCCCTGTGGCCTGCATATGGGGTATTGTATATCACTGCTTCTATGGCATGTATGTCATGTTGTATATTGCTGCTCCTGTGGCCTGTATATGCCATGTTTTATATTACTGCCCCTGTGGCCTGTATATGGGGTGTTGTATATCACTGCTCCTATGACATGTATGTTGTTTTGTATATTGCTTCTCCTGTGACCTGTATATGGGGTGTTGTATATCACTGCTCCTATGGCATGTATGTCATGTTGTATATTGCTGCTCCTGTGGCCTGTATATGACATGTTGTATATTACTGCCCCTGTGGCGTGTATATGACATGTTTATATCCCTGCTTCTGTGGCCTGTATTTGACATGTTGTATATCACTGCCACTTGGGTTTGTATTTGACATGTTGTTTATCGCTGCTTTTGTGGCCTGTATTTGACTTGTTGTATATCACTGATTTTGTGGCCTGTATTTGACATGTTGTATATCACTACTTCTGTGGCCTGTATTTGAAATGTTGTATATCACTGATTCTGTGGCCTGTATTTGGCATGTTGTATATCACTGTTATTGTGGCCTGTATTTGACATGTTGTATATCACTGCTTCTGTGGCCTGTATATGACATGTTGTATATTACTGCCACTGGGGCCTGTATTTGACATGTTGTATATCACTGCCACTGGGGTCTGTATATGACATGTTGTATATTACTGCCCCTGTGGCGTGTATATGACATGTTTATATCACTGCTTCTGTGGCCTGCATTTGACATGTTGTATATCACTGCCACTTGGGCCTGTGCATGTTGTGTATCACCCCCCTATGTCCTGTTATTCACATTTAGATGCCTTGCTTAGATCACTGCTGTCACACACTGCATTGTAAACTACTCATGCAATGTGCAGATTATGAAGCCTTCACTTATAAATTGTTTCATTACAATAGATCACACTTATTAATTAAGTTGTTGTTCTTGTAACATTTGTAGAAAATGTATATTTATATATCGTGGAATTGTGTGTGTGTGTGTGTGTGTGTGTGTGTGTGTGTGTGTGTGTGTGTGTGTGGGACTATGTACATATGGGATGTCAGTAGCTTTTTGCACTGACCCCTCCAGCCCACTTCCCCACCCACTCCTGAGGTTTCCTTTATATTTATAGAAAATTATATTTATTTTAGTGAATTTGGTGAAAAAAAAGTTCTTGCCTCCATTCCTACCTTTAATTTAGGAACCCCTCTTTGACAAGATTGTGTGGAGCACATGATCCATTGGTAGAACAGAGGGCCCCATATTGTTCAACCATTTGGCTCCACCTACCCCCATACCCCTCGGCCCCATGAACAGAGAATCGTGGGTTAATCCTCTATCATTCAACCATTTGGCTCCACCTACCCCCACACCCCTCGGGCCCCATGAACAGAGGGCCGTGGGTTAATCCTCTATCATTCAACCATTTGGCTCCATCTACCCCCACACCCCTCGGGCCCCATGAACAGAGGGCCGTGGGTTAATCCTCTATCATTCAACCATTTGGCTCCATCTACCCCCACACCCCTCGGGCCCCATGAGCAGAGGGCCGTGGGTTAATCCTCTATCATTCAACAATTGGCTCCATCTACCCCCACACCCCACTTTTTCTGGCTGAAAATCCTTGGCCCACCTATGAAATTGTTGATATTTAAGTAAGCTACTCCTCAATTCACTCTAATAATTAAATTATTACTGAAAGAAAAAGCATTTTTATACACGTACCTGTTAATATATACATGAAAAAATTATATATATATTTATTTTGAAGACTAAGGTTACTAGCAGAAAGGGTACCAGTAAAAGTGTATGTACTGTAGTTAAAGTAGTTAACAACATAATTATGATACTCACTGTAAATACTACACATAGATTGCATGTTAAAACATATAACAAATCTAGTATGTTTCTAGTATTTCTCGAGCATTACGACTGTAAACTGTAGACTAGTTGTGGGTCATGCTCATATATCCTTCCACACATGTAGAGCCACTTTGTGAACTGTAAAAGTGCGCTTCTTGCCTGGCGTGAAATATCACATTTTTCATTATAAAATAGAAGAAAAAAAGGAAAAGTGTGCATAGAAGTGTTAAATTAATGAAAACTGTACCAAAAGAGCATGTGGTACAGTGGTAGAGCATGGAATCCAAGATTGGAGGATTGTGGGTTTGATCCTCTGTTACATCTATGTTTGGTGTCCTTGAGGAAGACATTCTGCATATGCTGAGAACTGGTTCTCCCCAGGAAGACTTCGAGCATGACTTGGGGCTTGTGTTGGAGACTCATCCCGGGTCATCATCTCATCCCATGATGCATGGCTAATCTCCAGACTGTTATTTTACTAATGTATGCAACTTTGAGCATGAAACTTAGGGATTCTTTGATCTGTGGTCTAAGGTGCCATTTCAAGGTCACTCACCTCTCACCTCTGAGGTCGTGGCTTTTTGCCTACCTTGGTTCAAACACAATGTTATGAAGATCAACATCCTGAAACTTCAAATTGTACATTAATGTTTCATATGTTAAAATGGATTTCCTATACTGGTATTTTTATAGATTTTTTTTCTTTTGTTCATTTCGGCCATTCTTTAACAGTTTTGTTAAATGAATCCATCTAAACACCAACAAATGAAAAGCCTGGCCTCAAGGAAGTAGACCATTTAGTATAAATAGATAATTTTATCACGAGTGTAAATCAAATCTGAAAGAAAGTGTAAAAACATGATATGAACATCACGTATTCATGTAATGTAGAAATTGCACCTTTCTATACTGGATATCACAGTGTCACATTGCCTTGTACATGCATACTATTCACATACTTCTGTAGTATAAAAGTATCTCACATTGTATATCTCACATTAAATACTTCCTTGTATTTCTTCCGTTACCTTTAACGTAAGTATAAGTGAAGTATACTTTGTCTTGTTAAAAAAATATGAGGAAATGAATAGAGAAGCATGGCATCAGTGAGACATTACTCACACCTTTCCATATATTTTACATCGCCACTGTAATGAGAAAACATACATGTGTTGTTGTATTCTAAGTTGACAAATACAATATAGACGTTTTTGTCAAAACATCGCAATTGAATATACATAGTATTAGATAAGTTTTGTCAGTATACATTTACTATTTGAAATGCATTTGGATTCTAAGTTTCTGTATTATACTAAATTCAGTTTTACATGTTTTACATGTGGTTATAGACCCACCATTAATTATTGTCCTTTATTTTATAGTAAAATGAAAACAGTTTGCATGCTTGTCATTCATAGAGTAACCCAAATGAAAGAAGTGAAACTTACATTTTATTGTTTGTCAACATCTGCACTACCAAAATATGAACTCTAATCTGTATTTTACCAAATTCAATTCTTTAACTTTATGACTGTTTTACATAATAATAAAACTGATAATTCAATATTATTCTTTAATCTCAAAGACGGGGCGTGGTCTAGTGGTAGAGCGTCTACCTCGCATGCGGAAGGTCGTGGGTTCGATACCCGGCCTGGGTCATACCAAAGACTTTAAAAATGGTACTAGGAAGCTTCCTCGCTTCACTCTCAGCATTTAGAGGAGAGTTCTAGGTCTGGTCGGCCCGGTGTCAGTATAATGTGACTGGGTGGGGTATCATACAATGTGTCTGCGGCATGATACTCCAGTGTGACAGCGCTCAGAACACTGTCTCAAGTAGACACCGTCGTGATGTGACTGAAAAATTGTTGAAAGCACGCTAAACACCATACAACAACATCTTTAATCTCATTAATTGGAAGTTCTGAATACACAACTTGTGTTTAAATAAAGGTTCCAAAAATAACAGATTTTGAGTCTTCTATACTCCTTGGTAACCTTTTGAACTTTATAGGTACAGGTATTATTTCATATAATTTCATATTATAATTAAGGTTCAATATTTATGATATACTTTTAATCTAAATTTTAATTCCTTCAATGAATACATATACATTCATTTACTACTTGTATTTTATGAAGGTCATGTCCCAGATGTAGTGATTTATGACTATTTAAAGCCAGATATTGCTTTCCAACTTGCCAAACATATAAATGACATTGACTTGTCGTAGTAAAATATGTTATTTTCAGACGTTATGTCATACGATGACTGCTGGGAGCTAATATGCTCGATTTTTCAAAGATTTATTCTTTACAGCTCAATTTTTTTTTTATTCTAAGTCATAATAGAAGTGATCTGAAAAATAAATGGTAAATGTAATTTTTCTCAGTTGTTTGATAAAAAGAATCTTACATTCGATCTCATTTATTATTGAATTTGTTGGCAAAATTAATATACTGGTAATGCTCATCAGAGCCTTGTGTACCGGTTATATATTTTTGCCAACTCGTTTAATAAAGTCATTAAAAAAAGCACTCATGTAAGATCCTCTATAGAGACAGTGAACTTGATCTCCATCATAAAATACTGGCGTCGCTCAGTTTCTAATACACTCGTTTTTATCACATATTCATATAACTTGACTCTTGTACATGATTTGCAGAGTTTTTTTCTTACCCCAACATCAAAATGATGACTTCTAGGAAAACCAATTTGTATAGATGACCTGAAAAGTACCATTTTCTTAGGTTATGTGCCCAATAGAATCTTATACTCATGCTCATTTATTATTGAATTCATTAAGTTTATTATCAAAAATAATATAGTGTTTGACAGGAGCCTCGCTTCATATATATTTGCCAACTTGTTTAATAAATTCAGTAATAAATTACTATTTATGCAAGATAATTTCTATGTTATATCAATCATGGCCCTTAACACTTGCATTATAAAAAATATATACATGTATCATTGATGAATTAGAACCAAAGCTCATGTAAAAACTCAGGCAAATATTCATATAACTTTTCAGTAAGCCAAAACTGAGAGCACACTTTAACTGAATCATCACTTCATTATGAATATACTTTGTTCAAGTCTGTGTTCATCTGTACATAAACAAGCCTCTGCATACCCATGTAAAGCTTGCCGCTCCCTGAGTATTGTAAGATATTTGATGTTGTAGCAAAACATCATACATGTAAGATGGTGAATTTTTTTTTACTAACCTCTGACCCAATGCATAATATATTGTAGGCTGGAGTCGCCATAAGTGATGATGGTATGCTGGTTGGAGAGCCTGATGGTCAGAATTTTGGTGTGGGCGTCGCGCCAAGGTCAGCTCGTGCAGAACCTTCGTCAGTCGTGCAGCTGAAGAAGAAGGAAGATGACAGAAGGAGGAATAAAGCGGGTCGCACCACCAGGAGGTCTGATTACTTTTTACTTTTTAGCTCCACTGGCTAGGAGGGCTTATTTCACAGTAATTTGTCCATCATTCGTATATCTGTTGCAAATATTGTGAACAAAGATTGGGGTCTTGCCATTTATGACATGGGGCATATAGGGTTGCCCTTGTCCTGTAAGTCTGTATATCCGTACATCACACTTTTTTGTCAGCTCCTCTCTTCATAAATTTCTTAACCAATTTCCACCAAATTTGCGAGAGAGTATCAATATGAACTCCAGTTGTGTATGTCTTCATTGTGTTGTGGTCTATTGACATTTTGCAGAGTTATGGCCCTTTTTTTTTTAGTCTCACATTTTCTTGTCAGCTCTACTCCTCCTGAACTTCTCTACAGATTTTGACCAAACCAAACCAATCATTTTTTGTTAATGTGTTTTTTTAAAATACAAATACATGTATTACAAAATGACTTGAACAAAATCTATCTTAAAAAATAAATATCTTGTGTAATCCATCAGTTACGGTAATATTTTGGTGCTGTTTGTTGTAGCCCCGTGACTGGAAGAGCCAGCCCAGCAGTGAGTGGTAAGGGAGATAGGGATGTCAGGTCTCCTCATACGCCACAGGATAGAGAGAGGAAGGAAGAAGAAGACAGAACGACACCCACTAGTTCTGCTGGCGGTTCACGAACGGACCGACAAACAAGGCCAAGGTAAGCAATAATTTGTTTGTTTGTTTGTATCATCATTCCTGAGATCTGTTAGTTGGTTAATCAGTGCTAGACACTATTTACTTCTGAAAGTTATTGACTACCTCCACACATATTCAGAGGTGGGAGACCATAGAACAAATTTCACAGCTAATCAAATCATCACAAAAACTGTGGCTATCTAGGATTCCAAATCATGACCTCTGGTTTAACAGTCAAACGTGTTATTACATATTCATAACCCTCCAAGTAATCAATATTTTGTTCCAGCTTCAAAGTTTTGTTCGCATCATACATGTTCTTATAATTTCTTACATACCAAACAAGGATTTCCATGAGTTTTTTTTTGCTGGGTACAGATTTTTCATCCTACACTCTCTTTACATGCTTATCCTACTCTCCTTATGCTATGATGTGACTATGACTTTCATCCATAAATACCTTGCAATGGTTTGACCATGCAAAATGATATTGAATTAAAAAATTGGAAGTTTGATTTTGTTGTTTTTTACTGTTGCACTATACACATTTTGTAATTATAAGTACTTTTGGCAATTTTAAACATGATTTGCTGGGAATGGAAACATTTTATAGAGAATTTCATTGTGCAAAGTACCAATTTTGCTAAAATTTTAATGTTATCTTGAGATGAATGAAAGTTCAGAAAACAACCAGAATTTGCATGAATATGCTTGCATTCACAAATATCAGTTAGTTGATTTTCCTTCTCTAAATAATTCCTTTCTAAACTGGTAATTGAATAATTGAAGGTCTTAGTGTTTTAAAAGATAGACAATCTGTCTGTTATCGAATATGTCAATAGCTAAGTTGTCAAACTATAGACTTCTTTGCCATTTGCAAATTAGTAAATTATCCAAGAGAGAGTCAGTCTCATATCTCCATTATAATGACATTTTTATGCTTCTCGAAAAATTTTGGAGAAGCATAATTATAGTTGCGGCTTCTTCTTTGTTCCTAAATTCTTGTCTACGCTATTTCTCAACAAGTTCTGAGTGGAATTTTATGAAACTTACTATGATGCATCACATTTAAGTGGAGATGTGCATAATTATTGTTTTTGCGTTTATAATCCGGTGTTCCAACAAAAATGGTTTAACTGTTATCACAAGCACATGAATATTATAAATTTTATTAACATGCATCATTTTCTATTTTTCAGCACTCCTCCAAACAGAACAAAAGCATTTGAAGAATTTAAACAAGAAAAGGGCAGTGAAATCAATAGGATATTAATTGAAAATAAAGGTACATGTACATGTATTATATTTAAAATCATTTATGGAAATACATGTACAATTTTCTTTATTTCCTCTTTTTTTCATGGATTTAAATCTGTTTGATGTCTGAACCACTTCCAAGTCATCACTTTTGAGATATGTTCCATTTAAGGAGTTTTCAGTTTTCTGAAGGGAACAGAAGTTCAAGTATAAGGATGGATTTCTTTTCCAAATTATTTAGTTAAAATTATTATTTCATTCCTAAATTTGATTATATATGTAAATATGTCCTCTGGAGTCAGCTCTCTAATGTTCATAAGTTTACTAACTTTGTAAGGAAAAATTGGAAGTTAAGAAAGAGAGTAGAATACTTCATTTCGTATTTCGCTAACATCATCATAAAAATTTGCAAATGATGTTCCTATCATAATTTGCAATAACTTTGATTTCATCATCAATTTTTATCATGTATAGGCATGTCATCAGTCTTATTTAATTGATTGTACAACAAGGTTCTCACAGCTTTAGAAATTCCTTAAATTCACACTGGCCTAAAAAGGTCTTTAATAACATATTAAATTTGTTTAAAAGGTCTTCATAGGGTCCTCTCCGGTTAAGTGGTCTAAGGTGCTGTCGTTTAATGGTGACATACCTCTCACCGCTGAGATTATGGGTTTGAGCCTCACTCGGACCAAAAATTTTATGTGAGAAAGATTGACCCATTTACAAATATTAAAAGGTATAGAAGACAAAGTATCGTTGTATGCCACTACTGGCAGTAGTATGTATTGGTAGTTGATAAGATGAACTTTTTACAAATGATATTTAATAAGCAATTTAAATTTTAATATTTTTTTTTAGAAATTCTATCCGCGAAGAAGAAAAAGTACACAGATCTTGCACGGGCAATAAATCAGACGAAAATCGATATTGACCAATCACGGACGAGGTTGGATCAGCTGAAGGATGAGCGGGAAGCTAGCGGTAATATATAAAACATGTGTGGTGTGGCTTATACGAAGATAATATTAAACTCTCACATCTCACAAACTGTATGATTTAAAGGAAGTATTTAATGGATAGAGTATGGTCACTTATGCCAGTGGTTGGGGGTTCAATCCCCAGCTTGTTCATATATCTCTCGTAAAACAACACTCAGTACTGGTTCTACCCATGAAGTGGGTTCATATAAGCTCTGAGCTTTCATCGCAATTGAGCTAAAATAAGTATAAATTAAAGGAAGTATATACATGTAGGATTTTTCCAAATTTTAGAATGTATCATTCCTATATACTGTATAGTCACTGATCCAATATTGCCTTAAGGATATCTAACATGCCAAAATGTAAATATTGAAAAAGGGATTTCTGAACTTGGCCTACATCCCTCTTAAAATTGTTAAATATTTTGTAGCATTTGCTACACTTTAAGTTTACCACTCAAAAAGAAATATTGTTTTTGTCATCTTTTGGTGGACGTTTTAGATTGTATTTATTTATGATAATGAGATGCTTTTTATCTGCTTTAAAAATATTTTTATTTTTTTAAGATATTTATAGCATTTTTTTCTGATACACTACCTTTAAATGAATTTGACAGAGTAAAACACTAAACAACCTTTGGAAGGCATTTATTTAATCACACCAACAATGAATCAAATTCACACTTGGAGACTTTTTTATGAAACCAAAATTTGCAAGCATGTAGGGACAACTAATATACAGTCAAAAGAACTCTTAGGGCCGGAAAATTCCAAGTAATATTTCAGAAACTGACCTTAATATTTCTTTGATTGTAAGCATTCAATAAAAAATGTTGGAAATGGAGGATGAGTAGCTTTTATAAGAAATTTCAAAGCCTGACTCTCACAAGATTTTTCTGTTATGGTATACTAGATATCTAAGGTTGCAATTTGGATTTTCAAGCTTAAGTCTAAGAATATTCTCAAGAATGGTAGGTGAATATGACCCCTGGATGCATTACTGTTTGGACACATGGAATAAACTCTGGGATTAACTTACTGAGCATGTAATTCATGAATATTCATTAAATAAGATTTATTTTGTAAATGGCTGACATGTATTATGTGGGTGAGATATAAAACATACTAACTATGCCATTTTTTGTTGCAGGTCCTACATACAACGAAGATGGTGATGTTGTCATTGGTGAAGATGAATTCTTAGAAATCAAGAAATTAAAAGAACTTAAACAGACCTACAGAAATGACTTTGACGAACTGAAAAATCTTAAAGCAGAAGTTCAGTATTGTCAAAGGCTTGTAGACCAATGCAGACAAAGGTTGATACAAGGTACATATGCAATGGAGAAACACAAGTTTTATACATGTATATATCACATATACATGTACAACCCTACATATCAAAATACATATAGGGAGTATATTGGATCCACTCTTGCCTGGTAGTCCAGACTCAACTATTCATCTGTCGTTCTGTCCTCCTGCCTGAAAGTTGGTACTTGTGTCCTTTCATCTTCTTACCTTTATTATCTAGAGGCAGATTATGCAGTTTGGTAAAGATAATACATGGGTTAAGATTAGTTGGAGCAGAAAAATAGGATTTTTTAATTTTAAACTTATTTATTTTACTTTGATTGTGAAGCAAGTTATTGCAACTTATACAAATCCTGCCTTCCTGGATAGAACCAGTACAAATCCTGCCTTCCTGGATAGAACCAGTACAAATCCTGCCTCCCTGGATAGAACCAGTACAAATCCTGCCTTCCTGGATAGAACCAGTACAAATCATGCCTTCCTGCATAGAGCCAGTACAAATCATGCCTTCCTGGATAGAACCAGTACAAATCCTGCCTTCCTGGATAGAACCAGTACAAATCCTGTCTTCCTGGATAGAACCAGTACAAATCTTGCCTTCCTGGATAGAACCAGTACAAATTATGCCTATCTTGATAGAACCAGTACAAATCATGCCTTCCTGGATAGAACCAGTACAAATCTTGCCTTCCTGGATAGAACCAGTACAAATCCTGTCTTCCTGGATAGAACCAGTACAAATCATGCCTTCCTGGATAGAACCAGTACAAATCATGCATTCCTGGATACAGCCAGTACAAATCCTGCCTTCCTGGATAGAACCAGTACAAATCCTGCCTTCCAAATCCTGCCTTCCTGGATAGAACCAGTACAGATCCTGTCTTCCTGGATAGAACCAGTACAAATCTTGCCTTCCTGGGTAGAACCAGTACAAATCCTGTCTTCCTGGATAGAACCAGTACAAATCTTGCTTTCCTGGGTAGAACCAGTACAAATCCTGTCTTCCTGGATAGAACCAGTACAAATCTTGCCTTCCTGGGTAGAACCAGTACAAATCCTGCCTTCCTGGATAGAATTAGTACTAAGCATATTCATAATAAGTACCTTGCACAAGGACACCACATATAGTCATGGGGGAGGATCATACCCACCTCCAATCCTGGGTTCGATACTCTACCACATGCTCCAAAGGCATTCTGCTACAGGATGTATGTTCAATCAAACAAACAACAGGCCACAAGGTTAATCCAATATTGAAACAGATATTGTCAGCTGCTAACTGTACTTCACAATTGTTATTTAATAAGTTGAATTTTTTTGGTATATTTGCATCTCTGATTTCATGCATGATGAAAAAAGAAAGTTGTGGTTCCAGTTTGAAAAATAAAAGTTACATAGCTATAGCATATCCACCATTTGGCCCATCTATATTACATACTTATATGCTGGTATCTTTTACACCTACAGAGTTTGATAACTGGTATGCAGAGAGCTTCCTGAACCAGACCGAAGATCCCCAGACAAGTGTAGCAGCAGGGCATGGTGTTCGACCAGGAATATTCATACCCTACAACCCCAGCGCTATGGTGAATATTTATACTAATTTATTTTAGCTTCATATTGTGAAGAAAGCTCTAAGCTTGCTATTTATATGAACCATTCTTAAGTCTTCTTCCTTGATACAACCAGTACTGAGTGCTGTTTTTAGAGGCATCTGGTTGAGCTGGGGATCAAACTCGCAACCTCTGGTGTGAGTGGCCAACACTCTATCCACATCACTATCACCTCACCCAGTGAATATTAAACATTATCTATAAGAAATATTTGAAACAATTAAATAAAAGTTAATTTCAAAACAGTTTATAAAAAGTATGTTTAAACAAAGTTTATTTCAAAAAAGTTTAACAGCAACTGTAACAAATGAGGGCATGTTTGTTCTCTGTATACTTATGGTACATAATTATTGTCCAATAGAAATTAAGCACAATTTGTGACATCTGGCATTATTTCAAAATATCTGACATGACCATATTTAACAGCTGTTTGTTTGGTGATGTTGTCTTCAAGAATATTGATTTAATTAAATTGTAAGATAAGAAAAGGAGAGTTTTGAAAATCATAGGACCGTCAAAACTGTCATTCAAAATATGTTGACAAGCAAAAAGGGCAACCGCACACCCACCCACTTCTTAAAAAAATAAAAACCTGGTAATTTTCTTTGGCTGTAAATGCTACAGTCCCACCACTGGTTTCTATGCCTATATGGTTTATAAACTTATGTTATAGAATCTATAATAAATGAGTTTTTACAATGTAAGCTCAGTCTGTAGTGTGTCTGACTTTTAATCTGAGGATCGTGAGTTCAAATCCCAGCCTGGCAACAGTCTCTGTTATAATGGATATACATTGTTGATCTCTCACCTCTGATTCAAGTGGGAAATGTATCAGTAACTTGCAGGAAAGAATGCTTACATTAACTAATTGTCTATTTGCCCTCGATGGCATAAAATGCTATATTATACATACATATTCATTGCAGCTTGAAGACGAACAAGAAAAGTTTGACCGTCTTCAGATGGACCTTCTGCTGAATGACCCTGATTCTACAGCCTTCTATAATGCACAGATGAGAACACAGAGAAGGGTATGTGGTTAATTTGTTATCACTTAATTTATGGTGTAATAACCAAGATATATTTGTTGTATTAACCAAGTGTAATATCTTGTATTGACCAAGTGTAATATCTTGTATTAACCAAGTGTAATATCACTTGTATTAACCAAGTGCAATATCATTTGTATTAACCAAGTGTAATATCACTTGTATTTTAACTTGTATTGCATTTGAAGCATTTCCCTATAACTAAGCTGTCATACATAAAAGCCAAATTACTTTCCAACTTGTCAGTATATAATAATAAATGACTTTGATTTATCATGGTAAAATTGTGTTATTTTGAGACGTTCTGTCATACAATGACTATGGGAAACTAATATGACAAATTTATTCTTGTTTCTTCAAGATATAGAGGTAAATGGTAAATGTACCATTTTCTTGAATTGTGTGATAAAAAGAATCTTACATTCATGTTCATTTATTATTGAATTTATTAAAATCATTGAAAAAAGTGATTGGCAGAGTCTTGCATAATATAGTTTTGCCAACTTGTTTAATAAATTCAATAATAAATGAGCTCTTTTGTATGATCCTTTATATACCTTGGAGTGATTGACTTTCAAAAATTTTGACTTTTATGCTGCATGAATATTGTTTTCATATTATAAAATCAGTCACATGTTGAAAATACTATCAAACAATCAATTTAAAAATAAATATGAAATTAAGCCTAAATATTGTTTGTTTAGTATTTTGAATGTTATCAATGAATTTTTTGTTTTTCAGAAAACGTATGAGTCTGCAATGTCTCAACCACAGCCAGCATACAGGCGCCCTGTACCCGGCACACCCACAATGACAATCAGAAACAAACCTCCATCAATGTTACAAGTGTCACATTAATGTGGATGCCAAAGGTGGACGCAAGTTGTTTATTGTTTAAAAACATGTCTGTGATAATGAAATACTAATTTTTTGCTGCAGAACTGGATATTACTGCAACAAATTTTCATTGTACTGTATATATAAATGAATTAAATGTAAATTTAATATAAGAAACATGAATGGAAGTGTCAAGAACTGCATATGTTTGTTGTAAAATGTGTAGTGATAAAACAGAATTCAAGTACAAGGAGTATGTAATAAAAAAATCTGATACTGTTAATTTGTAAAGTTTTATAACAAAAAAGATTCAGTTAAATTCCCTGTCCATTTCAAAGAATGTAAAAATTATTTTTGGTTTCCTGTCTGTTTGTAAAGATATAATCCTTTATTGTCAGTATTTGAAAATTTTGCAAAGCAAGATGAGTGATTCGATTTACTTCTAAAAGTAGATCACTTAGAATGACAGTCAAACTTTGTCTGTGTTTGAAGTAAGTTCTTCCTATTTAAGGTATAACTGAGTGACCTTGACCCTGAGTGACCTTGACCCTGAGTGACAGTGACCCGGAATGACTGTAACCCTAATGTCTGACCAATCCTGTCATGTTTATCCACCATTCTTCATATTGTCCAAATTATAGTTACATGAGTTTTACATGTACAAGGTGACCTTGAATCTATGACCTTGATATAAACTTTGACTTTAAAATTATTTATTTATTATTTGTTTGTGCATATGGAAATATATGATAACGTAAGTTGCATATCAAATGCTTTCCAATATTTACATTATTTATTATTTTTGAAAAATGAAAGACCATATTTTTATTGTGTGAAAAGTTTAAATTTATTTCTTTAGTTTATTTTTATGCAAATAATGGCATAAAAAGAAGGCATTGATGTCCTGTGGACACATCTTGTATTTACACTTTGATAGATGATAGAGAAAAACAATGTTTTGTATATATGATAAAAAAAAAAACAACCAGCATATCGTTCCCCACCCACTTAATATCTTTATTGTTTTAATTTGTGATCCATTACTTCATGGAATATTTCTGAACAATGGTTTCATGAAAATATGTCATGTGAAAGGTGAAAATGTGAATTCCTCATTACTGCCATTGGTTGAATATATACACTGTGTTGATTTTGTTTTTTATGTCAACATATAGTTGGGTATTTAGCGATATTATTCTCAAGTTGCAGAAAGTAAATATCTATTATGGTATTTTGTCTAAATTTGAGAATTTTTGCCTGGTTAGCTCAGTCAGTAGTGCATCTGTTCAATATATGGGCCGTGAGCTCAAATCCCAGCCTGGTCATAATGTCCATGATTGTGTCTCATTTTCATTTGTTTTTCACTGCTGATTTTAGTGGGAAAGTTATCGGTTACTTGCAGAAATAGGTGTGCTTGGGCACTGGTTAACATTCCAGGAAACCAGAAGATTTGGTTAATTAATCATCTTTAAGCCCTCAATGGCATAAAAAAAAAGACGCTGAATATCCAAACCAACAAACAAAATGAAAGCGGATAAATTTTGACTATACATATTTGTAGATTTTTTGTTCCCTGCCTGTGACGGGCCTCATCTTCTTGACTATCCATCACAACACGCCTTGTCAGGTTGACTCGCACAATTGATACATATTACAAAGCATTCTTTCATGTTCTTCTCCTTGGAATAATGTTGTATAAATGCATCTTGGCTCTGTTTTATATATCTTCAATTCTTGTTTCACTTGTTTGAGGCATACCAATAGTGCTTTTAAAACATATAAAGAATATATATTTTTATGTAATTGAAGTCGGACTTTGTGAAATGTATTATTTGAGGTCATGACATAAATTGGTTTTCAGCCGACTGACTGCCATGTCAGTGCTTCTGTGTGTAATGGAAGAATCTTTTGTTCATAATATTTAATATAAAGAATACCTCACAATACTTACAACTACAGTCTGAATTCATGTTTATAACAGAGAAAGCTCACTTCCAGAATTTATATCATGTATGGTTGTATAGAATATTTATCTTATTTTAACGGACTCGCAGCAAATAAAACTCATTATTAAAGAATTTTTTTTATAAAACAAATGAAGTAGCTAAAAATACAAATTGACATTTCTTTAGAATTTTTCTATCATACTGATAAAAACTGATGGAAATAAGTTTTTTGTTACAATTTTTATCAGATATGACCACAAATATGCAATATATTATCTTTCATATATTTACCAGAGTTATACCCCTTTATGAAGTAGATATTAAATTAAGGGTCATCACATAAGTTTGGGTTATTTTAATTTCATATAAGCATCATGTAGATATACTTTTAAAATTTTAAGAAAAATAATTCAGTGAAAATTTATAAAAAAACTGTAGGATGTCCCTTTTAGGTGAAAATCTATAAAAATTGCTGTGTGTCCCTTTAATACCTTCACTTAAGTGGCCACAAAGTGAAGTACCAACTAAAGTGAGGACTTGTATAGAGAAGGACAAGCAACACAATTAAATTTTGTCAAAGCTCAAGGATTCACCCAGAATCTTGCGAAATCTTGTTTTCAATTATCTTCAATTCCATTCATCTCAAGAATACAAATTAAAATTGTTACTTTTTGCAAAATGAATGCTTCAAACTGCAATTTTATTGATTCAAAATACCATGGTCAAAACATTAAAATGCATTTAAAGTTACATACAACTTACGTTCTGGGTTAAAAAACAGTTGTCTGTGAATTTTCAATGGTTAAATTGCCAAATAATTAATGCTTCGGGTGTTATTTTAAAAACATTAAGTTTCCTATTCTTCTCTATATAAGTCCTTAACTAGAGCAATTACTGTGCCTACATGTACGCTGTTTCCCAGTCTCCAAACTGCATTACTATATTTGTACATGCATTGAATTATGCTTAAAGTGAAACACAATAATAAAATGCAACATATGCTCAGTCTGTTTGTAGTGTTGTTTCTATTTCCATTAATTTTGCTGAGCCCCTGTTTGGTTCCCAGGAACCAAATGAATGATGGCAAGAATAAGACCATGGCAGCTCACGCATGTCATAAAAGGCGACTTATTGAGTATTGGATATAATTTACTGAAACTTTGCAGTTGTGCAGGTATAAAGGTTCTACGATCATTCTGGATAATCAATTTGAGATGTGTTTTGCTCACCTAAGAAAAGCTCAAGGTGAGATATTTTGATCACCCTGTGCCCATCGTCTGCGAACTTTTGTTGTGTGCACTCTAGCACATGCACTTTTGTTTGATCTTAAAAAAAATTAAATAGTAGTTACCGTGTATACGAGGGTCCTGCAAAACGTATTGTCATTGTGGTTGGATTGCAGCGTTTTATCAAACATTTTTATTTCAAACCTTCGAAGTTTTCGCCCTTTACTGAAATATATTTTTGTTACCTTTTAACCCAGTCGTGAAATGCAGTTCGATAGTCTCATTTTGGTATATGTTGGTGACACTGATTTACAGCGCTGCCAAATGAACTTCTGTACTTATTTTTCTTCCCAGAAAGCATTTTCGTAAGCCTTGGAAATAAAAAAAAGTCGTATGGACTATGGTCCGGTGAGTAAAGGCGGATGGTTTACAACATGCACGTTTTCAAAGGCCAGGATAGCCTTAGCATCCTCGCAAGTGTGAGAGGATGCGTCATGAATCAGATGGACCTCTGACGATCCTTTGCTTGGACGCTTCTTATTGTAAAACTTTTCCAATTTCTTTCTTCAGTAAAGAGTTGTTATAGAAACGTATGACCAGATGGACAAGGCACCCAAACAATTGGCCCACAAGAATGAAAGAAAATTGTGTACAGCATTTTCTTCGTACTAATGGTTCTCTTGGCAATACATTGGCATGCTTGATCTTTCATTTCCATTGCTTGTAATAAGCCTTCCTCTGTGGCTCAAACATGTGTGCCCAAGTTTCGTCACAAATAAGCAAGTTAGAAATAACCCGAATATTACTGTTATATTTTATCAGAAGTTCCCGGGCACATTTTAGACGCTGTTTCTTTTGCGCCTCAGTGAGCAAATGAGGTTCCCACTTAGCACAAATCTTTCTACGGGCAAATGCTTTTTCATAATCGTTTGCACCCTTCCTTTTTATATGCCAGTACTACTGGCTATTTTTCGATAATTGGGAATCCTGTTCCCCTACAGCCTTTACAGCAGGGATGTTTGCCTTGATAACAAAGGTTAAAAGTCTACCAAGGTGGGCGTCATCTTTGACAGACAATTTTCCAGCTTTAAAAGTTTTAATCCACCTAAATACTATGCGCATAGAAATGGACTGAGGTCCATATGTATCACACGGTTCATCAAATATTTGATTTGCATTTATATCAAGCCTAATGCGGCATTAAATATACCCAGGAAGTTCAGTCTTTTCGTCATTGTTACAAGGTGACTAGTAAAATGGCCAGTGTGTATGACTATATATATCTCGGTCATTGCACGAAACAAATGTGGGTATCGTCAGCTATTGAAAATTGGATTGGAGTGCAGTAAAACTTTTTAAAATATACCAGGGATAAAACTACGGAATCCCTTTGGTCACAAAACATTTTGCACGGCCCTCTAAAGGGAAACATCCCGAACAAGTTTTTGAACGGCCAAATCGGAAAATTAATATTAGAGTTATGTCCCTTGAAATTTTAAAAATTGCATTATATGACAATTGTAACAGAACTGGGGCGAAACGTAAAGAAGTCTAGATAAGTTTTATTTAAATTGTATAAACCATAAAACAAACTAAAGAGCTAATAAGGAAGTCATGACGGTTGGTAAATTATCACATCTCAGCGGCTGACGTAGGACGTAATCTGTAACTAGCAATTCAATGACTAATAAAATGATCAGGTGTACGAGGCTAATAGCTAGCTCGGTACATCGGGTAATTAATAATCAATAAAAGTCATGGATGAATCACGAAACTCTGCGAAAGCGTATTTAAACTGAGACATTCTGGGCAGTCGTGGGGGGAGGGGGGGGGGGGGTGTTTCAGAAACCATGGGGGTCAGGTCGCGTTATTGTCACATTAAATAAAACTTAGATAGATTATGTTACTTGTGTTTAAATTAGAATAAACGGACTTTTAATAAACGTTTATAAACTCAGCTAACTTGTGTTCGTCTTGTATCATTATACTACACAATGTGTGCATTCAATCAACTGTATTTTAACTCGATCCACACTAAACATCAACATAAGTTATATAATCATAATGTCTCGTACAAGTTCTTGAATTGCTCAAATCATAATTAATGTCTGTGCTATTGCCTTTGAAACATTAAAACATTGCATTATTTGACATTATGTATACTCCAGTAACCGCATTTTTCATTTAATCCCTTCCAAACTTGGACTGGCAAAATCGGATAATTAAATTTTAAGTTATGGCCCTTGAAACATGAAAAATTGCACTATTTGACATTGTGCGCATTCTAGTGACTGTATTTTAAATCGTTCCACACTTAACTCGGACAAAATCGGAATATTAATGTTGGAGCTATGGACATTGAATTGTTAAAATTTGCACTATTTAACCTTGTGTGCACTTAACCAACACATTTTTAGCTTGACTATTCGGAGAATAAAGAGAGCTATATTGTACTCACCCAAGCGTCGACGTCGGCGTCACACATTGTTTGAAGTTTTGCATGCAAGTCCCTATCTCAGTAACCATTGAATATATTGACTTGAAACTTTACACAAGCCTTCAACCCTACTTCAATAACTAAGTTAAATAACTCTTGCATGAATATAATGCAAATTATTGCCCTTCTTTGACTTAGAATTTTGGTTAAAGTTTTGCATGCAAGTACCGTCAAGTCCATATCTTAGTAACCATTCATTATATTTGACTGAAACTTTACATATGGCTTTGTTGTCAACAAACCAACCAACTTAATCAAGTGCGTTAACTCTTGCCAGATTTGTTTTGCAAGTTAGGGCCTTTGTTTTACTTTGAGCGGTACTCGAACCTACGAGACCAAGTCCATATTACACCAACCACTCAATGTATTTAACTGAAACTTAACATATGGTTTGTAGTCATGAAACCAACTAAATTAATCAAGTTGGATATTTTTTTACAAATAAGGGTCTTTGTTTTACTTAGAAATTTCATAACTCAGCAGTCACAGCATGTAGTTGATTGAAACTTCATACAAGATATTTTGTTAATTTTGTAAGTTAGATAACTTATATTTGTTTTGATTTGTCATCAGTCTCAATCAAATTTGTACTTCTGTGACAAATACTCAAATAGTTGAGCGCGCTGTCCCTCCGACAGCTCTTGTTTATTTTTTCTACTATTGATTATCCTTTTCTATATAAACAAATGCAATTTCTCGCCTTTGTTGAATATTTTTCCGATAATAACTGGTAGACCACCCTGCTCGTCAACATATTTTTTGTTTTTCCCCAATTAGTAAGCCTATTATATGACGTGTGTGAATACTTTTCCCAATGCGACAAGTGATGTGATTCACCTATAATTATCGACATTATCCAGATTGTTCTTGTTACATCACGGTATTGTGTACCCAGTAATCATTCAGGACATGAACCTGGGAAATTACAGAGTTAAAAAAGTTAAAACATCGCGTGTAGATACGGTCAAACAATATCTTGACCATATTTAAAACAATCATTTACAAGTAAGTCTGGATCACTTGACCAGTTCAGGGCCGTAGCCAAAGATTTTACAGGAGGCACAATCCCAACTTTGCTAGGGCCCGGATGTCGTGGGGCATGCTCCCCGAAAATCTTTTTAACTCCTAGCATGCATTTTCTACGTTTTCTAGTTATTTGAGAGATATTTTAAGCCGTTCAAGTCTATAACACAAACTGCATTTTATATAATTGCCCATGTTTTAGACCATTATCTTAAATACACATTGGTAGCTTTTTAGGCCCGACATAATAGTACCTATAACCCTTAGTAAAAAGACTATTGACTTTGTGTTATGATACAGTGATACTGAAAATATTATATGCAAAGGGTATGTCATATTCAGTTTACAAGGGTAATTATATTTTTGAGATGATTGTATTTTTTTTTTACAAAAACCCTAATAAAAAAGTGAACCTTAACAAATTATACTGGAGGCAAGTGATTCCGTTTGCCTCATTTCGGCTACGGCACTGCTGTTTGTTTTTTGTTGTTGAATGGCTTTTATATCTCAGCGTTACTTATCCCAGAATTAAGTTCTTCAAGCATAATTTCAAATTCATTTGCCTACTAACAATCAATTGAAAGCCCATCTTTATTTACAGACGAAAATGTCAAAATCAATAAAGAATGACCAGTTCTGTATTCAGGCTTATTTTTTACTGTATGTATATATACTAAAAACGAATCCGAAATTAGATATCAAGGACGATTTGTATTGTTTTACATGCGCACCAACTCCACAAAGGGAAGCCATTTTGTCGAGACCTGCCAGAGTCGCTACATACCGCTATAGTAAAACTGACCCTATTTCAGATAGTACAATTATTTACGGATACGCTTAAAATTGGTCTCTTATATCGTGTTCAATATATGAAATATGCATAAAATAATTGTTTATAGAAATTTAACCTAAATATGAAATATAATAGAAATCTTAATATTTATAGAGCTATTTTTTTCTCAAATTACGCGATAAAGTGTATTTTTTATTTTGATTGTCATTAGAATAGGTATCAGAGAGTATTTTGTGAGGCTTTAAGCAAAATTGATATATCAAAATATTTTTTTAAAAAAAACACGCTATATATATATTACAAAATTGAAAGATTTTGTTTTTAAAAACATTACATAGTTAAATTCAAGCTAATAATTACCATTTTGATGAAAAAAATATTTTATACATTCATATATTTAAGTTTTTATCAAATACTAGATGTAAACAATTTTTAAATATTTTTTTCGCATTGATTATTTAATCTACATTATTTATCCAACTTTCAAGGACGGGTATATTTATGAGGAAGTAATACTAAAAAAGCTGTACATATATTAAACTTGCATACTGGGATGGTTCATACAATTCTATCCATAGGAAAAAATTTACACAAAACTATAGCAATCGTCTTTATTCAATTGTTGCCCTTTTAGTTTTTTTAACCTAGTAGTGTTTTGGTATATTTTGGTCACACCAGCAATCAATATGCTAACATGAACCAATGACCAAGGACCGACAACTCACAAGGGTAGAATACAGGTATACTCAAATAAAATTTACAATTTTAATTTTACATGAATAAAATAATAATTATACAATTATTCAATATATACAATATCAAGATAATTACTCAACAAAAAAAAAACAGCTGATTTAAAAAAATGTCCTACGATGGAAATAACACTTTTTTACACAGTTTTCTCTACTACACGTTCCGTAAACCTATATCGCGATCCAAACTGCTTATATCATATGCATGTTAAAACTGTTTTTAAAAATGCACTAATATGGTATTTAAGATACTACTACCGCGTACGGATTATCGTAGATTTAGCATCAATCGTCCCTTGTGGCGATGGCTATATAAACTGGCTTCCCTAGAACTCTATTTTGAGTTTCTGGCTTTACGTCGACTCGTACCGACTGTCAACCGAACTTCGGCGTCAGGATCGTCAAGTCGTCCATATGACGAGTATGTGGGTTGCTGTCTTTATGAAGGTATCTTAAAAAAATAAAAATTGAGATATTTTTGTGTATGCTGGGTTTATTGAAGCTTTGCAATACATTGATATAAATACACATATGCTTGACAAGTCAATTTCTACCGAGTTAATGCTACTGTGTGACACATTTTGGTTAAAAATAGGAATAAATTACCATTTGTAGAACAATTGAAAATTAAAAAATTTGCATGTATGCTGGGTTTATTGAAGCTCTGGTATACGTTGATATATATGCAATACGCTTCTAGCAAATTTCTACCGAGTCATTGTCACTGTATGGCATTTAATGTATAGATGTAAATGTAGAATGAGATAGATCTTGAAGAGTATGCAAAATAAACCACACACCCGTTAAATCCAGTTTTGACAGCCATTGCTCTTAAACAGTCAGTGAATCCAGATTCTAAGAAAAGTGTTAGAATCATTGGACTAACCAAACTAACAGGAGCCTAAGACAGATGGTTTCTGACCAGCCACGAAAGAGCATCTAAATCTTCAGCCAAATGTTGGAAACTGACACGTTAAGTCACAAAAATAATCTGGAAAAATGATGAAGACGGCAAAACAGTCGGAGGTGATACATATATGCCATTAAAGCAGCTGGAGTCGTTGTGCTGTCAAATATGTTTAAACATCTTGTGACCAGTGATACAATTGGAAGATACAACATGGAAAAGTTTATTGATGAAAGACTGAACACAAATACAAATGGAACCACTGCCATGTGTGAAATTGAAAACAGTTTTCATTCCACCAGAACAGTTAGTAGTCTGTCGAATCTAAAGATGAACAGATCACAGCCATTAGTGTCGATAGAGAACCGGTTGGTAGATTGATAATTGCATCCACTTTCAGAGAAGTATTTCTTAAGACGCTCTGACCTATGAACTATCAACTGTTCTATTCTTTCTTGCACACACAAATGGAACTTTGAGAAAGCCAGTTTTGTGTTTATTACAGGTGGTGTAAAGTGGACCTGAAAACTGCCTGCTGGGAAAGCAGTTTTCTCAAGGTTGTGGGTTCAACTATGTTCAAACCCCTAAGACAGTTTTGCCTAAATAGTGGACAATAAATGTCCCAAAACCTAAGAAATTTATGCCTACAAAATTTACAATAAACATGGTCCAAAACCTACAAGGAAGTAAAACTGGACATAACTATACTCAAACGCAAAGAAAAGTGTGCACTTTATATTTTTGATTTTTCTGAAAATCCATTGATGGAATACTGTCATGTATGGTATCACCAGTAAGTTTGTTTTATTGTTTCGAATTTGTATGAAACATACGACGCGTCAACGTAGATAAGGGGTAAAAATAAAAAGTACACAAATAGTCAAAGGGATGTTTTCTTTCGTAGATTCACTGTAATTTGTTAATTATTTAAATGATGCATTGATATCTGCTATGACCGCCATTCTGTCTAATAACTTAGGAATGCACGTAACGTTGTACCTCTGCCCAGCATCATTAAGGCGTCAATACGTTCTGATAGTCGTGGCATATTCGCTGTTATAAATTTTCAAAAATCTACAGTGATAATCGCACTATACATGTGTAATCGAATGTAGAGAAAACAAGTTTGGCCACTTGTATTTCAGTTCCGCGTGTAAATCCTGCAAAATCGCAATTCGAGTTATTACGTAATAACTAGCCATAGCTGACTGATTTTTTTTGTTGTGGCTATAAACTGTAACAACCGATATTCTTAGCTTTCAAATTTGACAACTTTATACTTTGAAGAATTAAAATAATCATAAAAGAAAAAGATCACACTTTCTTTTGCGTTTGTGTATATGTTCAAAACACTAAGACAATTAGGTCTACAAAGAAACAATTGTTGGATTAAGATAACAGAAGTTATAATTATAATTGATCATACCAGGAGTTTCGATTTACTTTCAGTCACACCTCTAATATAATGATACCAAATAATGATGAAACAGAAACGGACGTATGTAATGAGTTTCAAACTGACTTTGGTGCTATCAACAAAAAAGTTTCGGAATGTATATCAAAAATGTGGTCTATGTAATTATATGAAATAAAGACGTAGTAAAGAAATGGTGTGAAGTATATCTGACACATATGAATGACACATATGAATTTAATAAAAGCACATAACAAATACATTGATTTTCTGAAAGAAGTACATTTTACAAACCTAAGAACTAAAAAATACTAATTCAAACTTAAACAAACATTTTGTAATATTTTTAATGAAATCAGTTTTTGACAACTTAGTGTTATTATAATTTATCTTACCATAACTTACACATTTGGTCATATGTTTTATAGCTACATGGTGTTTTGCTTTGATACATATAGTAGTCATAACAAATGTGAAAAAGGGAGAAAAAAAATATTATGTTTAACTCGTAAATAGTGACGTTTATTAAAGCACGAAACCACAAAACAAGTGAACGATGATGTAGCTATAGTAGAGAACGATTCAAAAGCAGAAGACATAGCAGCGTGACCACGAGTCCGTCCCGAGCTAGGGGACAAGATGACGATCCAAAAGGCAATGGTAATCGACCAGTGGTGAATTCGTTATTAATAATCTGATATCACGTATGGGTTTGATATCAATGATGAATAATACCAACGAAAACTGGGCTGGCTATAACCAATATGAAATGTAATAGTAAATACATTGAGTGTTCATGTTTTGACGTAATAGGAACTCTACATATGGGAAAAAGCAAAATTTTCATTTCTCAAGCATTTATGAAAAAAATATTTCAATTAATTTTAGACCTGAAGCGTCATCTGCCCATAGTTGTTCAGAGGATATCATTAATAAAGGGACAGATGGGGCCTCGAATGGGTAAAAATTTGGAAATTTCAAAATCCTTCTAAACAATTGATGTCTCAAACATTTTTATATTCGATACAAGTCACTTCTATGAGTTTGTACAAAACAAAGGACTAGGGTTTAAAGGGGACTTGAGAGTTTAACATATAGATTCTATTGAAAGATGGAAATTAAACAGTATTTCTGTTAAAGGTAAGGTACGTCTCCGAAAGGAAAAACAATGAGAATTTTTAAAAACAGGTTAGTCAAAAGTGCTCATATTTGATAGACAGTATCTCTATGAATAGTTTTTTAAGTTAGTTCCAATCAAAGGGTTAGGATTTATAGGGGCCACATTACTTATTCAGTTTCATTAATCGACCGTGCTTAAAATGATAATATTGAATTTTTGATTTTGGTTTTTATCTTCGGGCGTATTCACTTCCGGTAGACTGTCTAAAGGAAGAGGAATCGCCTTTTCATTATCAGACTTGTTCATGGTGTTTAATGTTTCTTTCTTCAACTGTTTACTTTCCATTCTTTTTAAAAATGGAAATTGTCGTGTGAACGCTCTCCGAAAGTCATTACTATGACTAATAAAGACCAAAGGGTTCCATATACACGTTGTTTTCGCCATCAGGCACGGTAACTGGACCAGCATTGGTGACACGCTGTATAGATCCACGCTTAAGTAAGCCTCGCACAGAGTAACTATAGCATAAGGGGTCCAGCAAACGAGAAACGACACTGGAATATAACAAAACATTTGCATTCTGATATAAATAAATACTTTCAGCCATTTTATTCTAGTTCTTATCATGCTGCTGCTGCTGCTGCTGCTGCTGCTGCTGCTGCTGCTTAATATGATGATTTATGTGAGAAAATTTACTTGCGGAATGACGGTGGTTCTACCCAGATTCATTCTGAGGTCTTCCTCCACCAATAAAACCGGATATGCCATATATAGCCTAAAACATGGTGAAAATGACGTTGAGTCCCATTCGTTAATTTTATAGTCTTGTCACTATGGTGTATTATTGAGTACACTACTGGAGTATCTGTAAACATATCATACGTTATATCGGGCCAACCAGATCCAGAACTATTCTCTAAACACTGGGCCCCAAGATAGAAAGCTTTTAAGAGGGTTTTCACAATCGGACCAACTAACGGTTATCTCGGCTTCCCGATTGCAATTATTTTTTAAATAATCTTAATTATTGATTTTAAATGCATTAAAATCTAATTAAGCAAAGCAATTATTTCTGTGAATTACCTATTGTAAGTGCCACTGTTATTGTGACCTTGATATCTCTCCTCACGCGTCTCTCTTGGATCAACGCAGAATGTTTGCATTTTTCCCGCCATATCTGTGAATGAAACGATACATTTTATATAACTTATGGCGTGTGGCGTTTTATGTTATGTCTGTGAGGTGGGGTGACACATGGTTCAACAATACCTTATGTTTGTGAGGTGGGGTTTGGCGGGGGTGATACATGGTTCAACAATGTGTAATGTCTATTGGGTGAGGTGAACATGGTTTTACAATGTGTTATGTCTATGGCATGGGTGACAATTTGTTCAACAGTTTGTTATGCCTCTATAGGGTGGGGTGACACCTCGTTCAAAAATGTTATACGTCTATGGGATGGGATGAAACATAACAATACGTCATACCTGTGAGATGGTGTAACACATGGTTGTTACGACTGAAGCTTGTTATAATAGTCATAAGCGCGTCTGACTATCAATCAAGGGGTCGTGTGTTCGAATTCCCAGTCGGCCACAGTTTCAGTGGTGATTGCTATGCGACATTGCGTCTCATTGTCATTTGTGTTTCACCGCTGATTCAAGTGTGAATGTGTTCAGTTACTTGCGAAGATGGGCGTGCTTGAGTACTGGTTAACCTTCCAGAATGCCAGCAAATAATCGTATACTAGCCGTCTATTAACCTGCGTAAAATGACACTAAATATTCAAACAAAAAAGTCGTTGACATAAAAATATTTATTTAATACATGAACATGATAAAATTCGTTTTCAACATTGGTACATGTAATTTTAAACCATTAACAACATACTGATAATCAAGTATACTAGTATTCTACAAGCATATATATGTGTTATAAATTATTCTGTGAAGAATGAATGATATATGCACCGTGTATAACATGGAGTGTTATAATCGTCATAAAATGATCATTGTGGTACAATGGTAATAAAATAATATTGTTGAAGTTTTCACAGGTATCTGCAACATATCGAAATACATACTGTAATCCTGTGATTTTGTGAGGATATAAGATACAGCCAGAGTTTTAAACTATAATTACGACTCATTTGAGAGGCTTTTGAATAAATTAAATAATTTGATTTGATTTAAGTTTTGAATCCCTAAAAAACGGGTCGTGCGCTAGGTCATTGACAGCAACAGCCGTATCGACTTTACATCGTCATAGTATAAAAAAATATTACAAAGCAAATACATGCAAGTCTACCTTGGAAACACCTATAGCCTCATAGGTACCTAGTTATGTATATCACTAATGCCTTCGTTATAACTAAATAAAACATATTTTTTATAAAAACACAAAACGAATAATTACAAATTACGAAATACAAACGCGTGTGACTCTAAAATTATGCGACTTCAAAATACGTTCTTATTTTAATGTAATACGAATTTCCGATACCCGAATACGATGCATTTTCAGAATTTTTTGTGGCATTTTATTCAAATATAATCTGTGAACAGAGATATTGTTCATAAAGGGACAATAAGTATTTAGTCATATAATGCAACCAAGATTAAACCATCAATTGAAACGACTCCCTTGGTATTGACAAATATTTGGGATTAGTTTTGTAAGTCACAATTATGTTTGTATAAATAAACTGGTTAAATTATGTGTGTTAGTATATCTCGAGATTATATCAGAAAAAGAAGGATTGCGTTTATTGGTATACATGGGGCTATATCGTTAAATTGTTCATTATATTATCACATTGGGATAGTTTCCCAGTACCAGTGTAACACTCAATTTTGACCCCGTTTCACATTTTAACGGCTGAGAGGTCAATTTTTAACATTGAAAGCTGACCCCGACCGTTATCTAATGACCCATCCACACGTGAAAAAAAATGACCCTCGTTAAAATCTGATAACTAACAGTTGGAAACTGACCGAATAGTTGACCGGACAACATTTCAAAATTGAAAACTGCTATTATAAATTTGGATGTTCTCGTAGATGTAAATTGTGAATTATAACCGGAAAATGTTGATATACGATATATATAAAAATGACCGGTATGCTATAGATACGTTGTTTCATTTAACATGTGTGTAATCGGAATGGTGTATTGTCAAATAAAAGTCGTTGTTTTATAGCATAAATGTCTGTATATAGCAATTATTATAAGAAGAGGTAATAAACTCTTTTCGCTATTATTATACAATATTATACCAGATATAAGTTTTAAAAGATGATTCATCATAAAAAGATGAATGATACAATTATAATCAATGATTGAAATATTAATCATGAATTGGACACCATTTTAAAATAGGTGTTTTCCTGACTATAAAGTCAGAGTTTTTATGGCAAAGCAAGGACTACTTCGTAATAAAGCAATACTATATTTAGCTAAGTTCTTTCGCTGCAAATTGCAAGAAATTTTCAACATCAAAGTGTACTTGAAACCTCGGAGGAGCTTAAAAATTCTTTCTAGCGATAGACTTTAGGAAGGCTTGTGTTTGAAACTCATATGAATAATTATTGTACTGGAACTGGTGATTGTTTCATGCACATTAATTTAGTCTGATGATTTAAGTTTGAAACCGTTCTCAAACATAACAGGTTAGTTTTGTGCTGGAACTGGATTTTTATCTTAGTTCGAAGAATTAGGTTTGGAACTATGCATATGGAACAGTCTCCAAACGTTTAAGTGTATATTGATGCTGGAACTGAGCATTGTTCCAAACATACAGTTTTGTTATTAGTTTGAAACCGTTCTTAAACAATAACTTTTTTTCGTGTTGAAACTTGGTTGTCTTTCAGGTGCATTAGATTAGTTTGAATACTTAGGTTTGAAACATATATGTGTATTTTTATGCTGGAACTGAGTAGTATTTCAGGCATATATTTTTGGTTTGAGTTTGAAACAAGTCTCAAACATATGCTGTCCAGACACGTTATCTGAGCAGCTGGTGTCGTTATTAAAAAAGTGTTGAACAACAGTTAGTTCAACACTACAGGGTTTGAAACATTATACTGTATATAGTTGATTTGTATAATCATTTGTATGTATGATTTCTAAATATTAGAATCATTTTATTATTATTTGTTTGAAGCTAACCAATCATGATGCAAAAGGCCTAAGGAAAATTTATATATTACAAAGTTTGAACAAAATTGTTTAACATAGTTTCAAGCTAGGCTGTTTCACAGCTTAATCCAGTGAAGGCACAGTCGCCTTACAGAAGATCCCGTTGTAAGTTCAAGATACTCACCCAACATTGCTTTTCGTTAGTGTGGTTGTTGTTTCACAAGTTACGAATGCGAAGAAGCATTCCTACATCAACTCTCTCTCTCTCTCTCTCTCTCTCTCTCTCTCTCTCTCTCTCTCTGTATGTCTGTCTGTCTCTCTCTCTCTCTCTCTCTCTCCCTCTCCCTCTCTCTCTCTCTCTCTCTCTGTTATCCGGACATCGGCGTCACACTTTCGGTTAAAATTTTGAAGTTACTATCATGCCAATATCTCAGTAACCACTTACTGGATTGATTTGAAACTTCACCAAGTCTTCAGCGTTACCATACAATTAAGTTTATTTACTCTAATTATGACCATTTTTTGACTTAGAAATCCTGATTAAAGTTTTCCGTGCATCTTGATATCATGCATTTCTGTAATCTAATTACAATTGATTTGAAACTACACTAACGCCCTCGTGTCATTAAACATAGTCCCATACCTCTGATGGCGATTTTGACAAAAATTATACCCATTTTTTTGCATTTGTATATTTTGCATATTTCACACTCATCTGACCCACGGAGAGGGCCGAATCTAATGTTGGAAGACCTTATGGCCCAACACAATTTCTATATTATAAATGGAAATGAAATATGTTTATTGTTATTGGTTAAACTTCTTTCCTCACTTAAAACGTTTGATATTCAGAAACTTAATAACACTCACTTGTGTGTGAAAAGTGGATGTGTGTAACACATAATTTAACTTGGTCAGGTCTTTAGTATTTATTGACAAAGCAGTGCGAATAGTCAAGTGTGCTGTCTTACAGGTATGTCCTGTTTTTCTACCAATACCTTCCTATTTTCGTTGCAATTCATTATCTTTATTGTAATATGCAATTATATTTTAACATCATAAACATAAACGAGAATGCAGATTGTACATGCATGCCCCCTCCCCCCTTTTTTTTTCAGCTAGACTGTCGTAGATGCGTTTTGGCGTATATTTTCTTTTATTTTTAGGGGGCGGATGTTTTTATATTAACTTTGAATTCACTGTTTTATAACCAAATAAATTGATAACAAATGTGATATTTTAAGGTTTGTTCACTTTAATAAAGGGAAAAATGAAGTAGTCTTCTGTTTCATGGTTTCAAGTGGCTTCTATTTTCAACAATAGCTGTTAAATGTTTATCACTCAATTACGCATAAATTGGCACAATTACTAGTATATGCTCAATGATATACAGAGATGATGATAATTTTATTTATCGTCGCCATCGGTTTTCCATATGGCCGACGCTTCTAGAAGAGTATTAGTAATTTTTGATTTTTGGAGGATAGTGCAGAGATACAGAAGAAACTTCCGCAGCGTCCCTGGTTCTTGTACATGTCCGATGTTAAGCACCGATACATGGGACGTCGATATTTGTTAAAGTCCCATCCGAAAGACTGATAAGTAGTTTTAGTTTAGAGAAGCATGTGATCGAACCTGCGACCCCTGAATTCACAGTACAATGCCTTAACAGCTGGACCACTAATTCACCCATACAGTACTGATGCAGAAATTCACTTTAGAAAATGTCTAATTTTCTGCATTTGCATGACGGAAATACGGTTATTTCAGATATATAGTCTGCACTTCAGTATTAGTCCTATGATGTTGCCGACCAATTCCTCATTACAGAAAATTTCATGAACAGTCTGAACTATTCCATACCCGTACATAACGATTTTAGTTTGTAATCACGTCACCAAGGACCTACATGAATTTTATCATTGTTTGTCCAATCTACAATCAAATAAGAGATGCATATATACAAATATTTTACACCGGGCGACCAAGTTTATAGAATTGTTAAATACAAACCGAAAATAGTTGTTAACAAAAATAACATCATTTAGGACAAAAGCTTCCAAATGCTCATACAATCTGGTAAATTACGTGTAACAATTCACATAGTTCATAAATATGTTAATTAAAAATATCTTTATTTATATACTTATACTGCTCGACGAATACTATTAAACTAGATTTTGCAAAATGATTTTGTTTCAAACCACTCCCATCAATATTGATTTAGAACTATACTTGTTATATTGTAGACATCAGTTTGCATGCAAAAAACATGTTTGTATATGACGATGAGCTATGGTGCTCAAGTTTGGATACAATTTCTGTTCTGTTCTGTTCTGTTCTGTTTCGTACAATATTAAATCATCACCAACATTATATGACAAACCTGGAGAGACATATAAACAATTTTTATTTACTTACTCTACATTAAACACGCACATATCTTACCAACAACACGACCTAACATTTCTGAATGACACAAAGTCCATGGCTAGTTATCCTACTATCACATTTCCTTAAATTGACACCTTTAACCTTGGCATATTTTTTTAACTGCATCTTAACAAAAATAAACCAATTCATATTTTTATATAATACAAAAATATCCAATTACAATAATATAACATCCTCCCTTGTTAAGATAAAATATATATTTACAAATATATTTTTCTCTATTCTATATAATTCTCTTTCCAATGTATTTTACTCTTAAGTTGTAATCAGTTAATGTCATCTTTATAGTTTGAGGTTCCTATATCAGTGATTTCTAAAGAGCGTTCCATTATGTACTGGACTAAGATCATGAAGCAACCGAAGTCAGTTTTGTATAAATCTTTTAATAAACAATGTAACCAAATAATAAATGTGGGGCCAAATGTATAGATTCGTTCTTAAATAACCTAAGATTTGGAGACATATGGCTAAATTTCAATCCAAATGTAATTTGTTCTGTCTTATTTAAACAGAGAATTAGAGACCAATTCATACAAACTTGGACTGCATCTGTTGAGACTATGCCGAAACTTACAAACTACATGTATGTTGAAACTACAAGATTACAATAAGTTGAAAGTAGATTTTTCCTATAAAGATTACTTAGATTTTATTTGAAACGAAAATCACAAAGATTTGACATGTTTATTTTGATCAGAATTTAATGTTGAAATGTGAGCCGGTTCAATTTTCAACATTGAAAAGAGACCCATGGGGTCATTTTTCAAAGGGGTCACAATTTAATGTTACACCGGAATACTATAGTTATATTGGTACAGTATTGTGGAGTATATCGCTCCATCGAGGTAATATCGTTATCTCAATAAAATACTCGGAATAGCACCGTTATATCAGAAAGGAATATCGTTCTATCGAAAGAGTATCGTTATATAAGTATAATATCTAGGGATAATGCATGTACATGTAGTGTAATATCGGCCTAGTACATAGAAACCCATATATCGCCATATCGGAGTGGTTATGTTCACCTTAACAACAGTTTTGTAAATTTATTATGCAGTACAGGTTAAATCCCACTCACACTCAGCCACGTTCCTACTTCGTCTTAAAAAAAATGGGTGGACACAGTAAGAACTTGCACAACGTAGTAGGAAAGCATAGAACCTGATAAGGACGTGGAGTGGTCTCCATGGACGAGGAGGACGTCGGGGACGTGGTCAAACATTGGACATGTTAAAAAAACGTAGTGAGGACGTGATCGAATCAGGAAGCAGTAAGAACATAATAAGGACGAAGTAAAAACGACATTGACGTAGTATCTACGTAACTAAAACCTAGTAGAGACTTCATTGACGTAGTACAAACGTGGCGCTGACGGGAAAGGTTGCATGTCGTTCTCATTGCGTTGTCACTGGGTTGTAAGCGTGGTAAGCGCGTGGTAAACGCGTGGTAACCTCGTTTTGTGATTTTATTGGTCGTAGTAAAGAATGTAGTAAGGACGTAACTTAAGAACGCATTGGACATATTGCGCGTGATCATGCGCGTGTTAAGAAATTAGTGAGGACATGTTAGACGCAGTGCAAACCTGGCAGGGACGAAGCAAGGACGTAGTATGAATTGAAAATATATTTCCCGCTTAAAATGGCAACGTATGTTGCGACTTATTAAATGAGTCGCGTGATATCATTTTGATTTCAATTTGGTCCATTATATAAATACAGATTTACAAGTAGTAAAAAATAGTTTCATCTTAGAAAGAGTCCGAATGACGATGAGAAGGACATACTAAAAAGCAAAAGAAATCAACAGGTTCTTGATCGTGTAAGTCGTGGCTCTCAATTGATGCATGCCAGTACAAGAAATATAGTCGTCTGTACTGCTCTTAATAAAAAAAAACACATCACCTCATGGATTGTCACCCTGTGGCAATGGTCAATGCAATGTATTTTTTTAAAAGAAATTGGATATCAGGCACATTTAAAACAGACTGACAGAAAACTGTGCCTCTGAATTGTTGTTTTTTTATTAGTCACATTAATCACACGTATGTCACATGTACAACCGAGCCATTTTGGACAGCTTTCCGGCTCTAGCAGACATTTCTTTCCGTAAACACTCGATTCTATAGAAACATTATGTTAGATACATATAAAACGTTATATTCAACGCTACATTGATTCTTTAAATGAAGTACTAAAAATAGTTTCAAATGCCTTACTGCTCCCGGTCTACCCTGCTCCATAGTTTTCCTTTTACACTAAATGATATAGTTTGGTTACACCCAGTAAGCGAATAAACAACTGACTGGGATCCCATCCTCTGTTTATCAAGTTGATATGAAACGATATGCATACGAGAGGTATTTTCCAGTTCAAAACCGAACCGATTTCACGCCAAAACCATTGTGTTAACTTAAATCAATGGCAATTATACCATCTGTTGTTGTCATCAACCCCATGGCATGTGTCCCGGTTGCCAGGAAGTTTGGAGCTTTACATAGTTTTCTATGTTTCCTGTTAACTATCGTAAATCATGATGTTAAAGACTTCCATGTTCTATTCATTCCCACCAATATGCTTACATAGGAGAGTTAACATATTTTAACTATAATATTGAGATGTTGATTTCACTAAGGCTGTGCTTCCATCAAGAAAAACATATTAATTGTATTTTCTTATTTGTACACTGGGTTTAATGATAGTCACACTTTATTTTTAAGTTACGTCTTAAATTTATTAAGTGCTTTCGCCATCTCAGACCGGAATATGAGAAGTTAGGTCAACATCCATCCAACTCATTTTACAAGCTTGTTATTTTATCCATGTGCTTGATCTGTGTGCACTCAAGAAAATAATGTTGTGTTTATTATTAACTACAATTTTGTTATTTTTTGCTATCACTTCCACCAAATTCATGTCATAAATGTCAACAAGGAACCAAAGTAAATGTCTAACAAGGAACGAAAGTAAATGTTCAACAAGAGTCATTTGTTAAGATGAAGTTGACTTCTTACAGAACATGACGAAACATCAAGGTAGCAATCTGCGGTGATGCAAACCCCAAGAAAAAAGCGTAGTGCTGCCATCGTCTGTGTTTTGGTTTCTTAATCCAAAAGCATTTTATATAAGTATGTGAAATGCGCAGACAGTCACCTTATATGTGAAAAATGTACCTTAAGGTGTGATGCCTTGAGGATTGACCTGGTTCTCTGGTACATTATCTGCATTTTCCAGAGCGTAAAGGTAGTAATGAACCTCAAGCAAGTTGCCAAGATTGTTCAAAGAAGTCATCCCAATATGAAGCCATCCAAACAATACTGACTGTTAATATCTTCGAATGTACCTGACCAGTTTTATTGAAATCGTTGGATGCTGGTTACAAGCAATAAAGGTAGTTTGCTCGGGATTGGAAAAGTTTACACCCTGTGATGTTTACTGACTGACGAATTATGATAACAAACTGAACAGATTGAGGTAGAAAGGCGCATTTGTCAATGATTGAATATGTAGCTGATCCTTCCAACATATTGGCGTAACAAAACCACCTTGATAATTGTGCATTCTGTTAACTAATGATACTTTTGAATTTTAATTTTCAGACAACAAACAAAATTAACATCACCCCCTTATATAGGACTATGTGTGTAAACATTTGTCTGCTCTGTTTACTTTTAGAGTTTTGATACTTTTATTGCATAGAAATTATATAAATCAGTACAGCAAAGCATTAAAACAGCAAAACATAACAGGCATTATTAGTATTTTTTTACATTTTATGCTAATATATATATATATATATTCATATCACTCACTTAAATACTATTATATATTCCATTTATTTAAATTCAATTTGAACCTTTAATACATTTCATTAAATTTTGCTTAATAGAATAAAGCACACTAAACAATGTGAATATAAGGTCACTTAAGTTCTTATATACATTTGATATTGATTTACCCCACCCACCATAATTTGCAGAAAGAAACACTGTTTTGCTCTTTATCATGCATTATTTTAGAGAAAAATATATGTTGACAAAGTGTTTAACTGTTGTTGTTTTTTTTTAAAATATCCATGAAAATGTTGAGCAAATTTATAATAGAATATTTAAATTAAAGAAATTGTTGTTATCTTTTTTTAAGGATTTTAAGCCTATATTTTGCACATTTTTATATTTTAAATATTTTCTTTGCAATGAAAGCATTAAAATCAAATAATGTAAATGTGTTTCGACAACGTTACCTACAGTTAATATTAAGACAAAATTACTATGGATTGTGTCAATTTTGGCGGCCATTTTGGGTTCCGGTGTTAAAATAATAAGTTAACCCTGTTCAATGTTTGTGCCAAGTTCGGTGCTTTTCTCAAAAATGGCACAATGTTTTCACGAAATGACTCCACTTTTACAATGAATCTACGTTTGTACAAAATACAAGTATAAAAAATATATCACTTGAGTTCACATTTCTTACTCTTTTACTTCTCACTGGGGTCGGGCCCGGTTAGCTCAGTCGGTAACGCTTCTGGCTATCAATCCGGCCCGGTCACAGTCTCCATTATGATTGATATATGACATTGTGTCTCATTGTCATTCGTTTGTCACCACTGATTAAAATAGGAACGTTATTAGTTACATGAGGAGATGGATCGAGTGCTGGTTAGCCTTCCTTGATCTCAGTATATAGTGGTTAGGCATAAAACAACGCTAAACGTTTACACAAACAACAAACACATATACATCAGTTTAAACTTACATCCACGGCTGTTTTAACTGTTTTAAACTTATTTATTTTACTTCGATTATGAAACAAGTTCTTACAACTTAGACAAATCACGCTCGAAGTCTTCCTGTGTAGAACCAGTACAAAGCATATGCGGAAAAAGTACCTTGCTCAAGGACACCACACATAGTCGTAGCGGAGGATCGAACCCACGACCCTCCGATCATGGGTTCGGTGCTCTACCACTGGACCACGCGCTCCACGGCTATGAGATCTGCCCTTGGGCAAGACGCATTATCCGCATAAGCTTAGTACTGGTTCTACCAAGTATGACTTCGAGCGTGATTTGTCTAAGTTGTTATATTTTTAGAACCTGTTTCACAATCGACGTAAAAAAAGTTTATAACAAAACAAATATCTTACCTTGAGAATTATTTTAGCATAGCTGTAACCAATCAACAGTAGCGGAATAAGCAGGACAAAAACGTACATGAACGACGTAAAAGTCAGATCGGACACATCTTGTGATCTCCAGTTGGGTGCACACGAGATATGCATACCTTCTAGCGAAAAAGAGCCCCATCCAATAAGCGGGGAAACGGCCCATCCTAAACCAAAGGCGAAACAAAGTAGTATTCGTAAACATATTTGGGTTTCTGTTATGTTCTTTGCACGGCCGTAGTTGATCATTATTGCGTAACGATAGATTGAGAGACCGGCGAATAGATATATAGAACTGCATCCGAGAAATGTCACAATGAAGCCATCCCATTTACAACCGGATCTTCCGAATATATATTCCTCAGAGAAGCTGGCCACGATCAGAAGGGGGAAGGTACTAAAGGCGATTAGAACATCACAAATAATCACTGAGATTATCCAGAGGTTGCTTTTCGTATGTAAATCTGGATTATTTTTATACACTATTAAAACGGAAATGTTTTCAATTAAAGCTAACACGAACAAAACGCTCATAACCACCCCGACCGTTATGAAAGTAGCAGACGAAACGTTGTTAGCGTGTACGTCTTCAGAAGAATTCATTTTTTATCGTCCGATGAGAGCTAGTGGAACTATGGCCGAGATTCTGCCGTTTTTATACTACGTTTTCCACTTTTAGAGTTAAAGGGACACTCGTAAGACAATCTTGAAATCGATTTTTGTAGCAGAAACTGATGTTCACGCATTAAGTCAATGATTACATAGTTGTACAAAACAACCTATCAAGCGAATATATCAGGAAAAAAACGATATATGTCTTAAATATTAATTTATTTTTTAAAATGGATAAAAAGTATCTCATTATCATTAATAAATAAAATCCAAATGGTTTTATAGTCAATTCCACCAAAGTGTGACAAAAATAAATATTTAAATCGGAGTGGTAAACTTGAATCTAAAACAGACGGCACTTAAATACTGCTTGAAGACCTTCGCATCGTCATTCGGACTTTTTCTAAGATGAAACAATATTCACCAAATGTGAACATGCATAACGGATCAAATTAAAATCAAATGAAAACATGAGACTCTTTTAATACGTCACAAAATATTTCGCAACTTTAAGAGAGAAATCTATTTTAGTCTAACCTAGACGGTAGCCCAAGTTAGGAAATCTCTTTTCAATATATCCTTTTGGCAATACGGGGTCAGTCTGTATATGTAGGCATGCTATATTGGAAAACAATGTTTTTTAACCAATTTTAAATTTTGAAAAAACCTGATATATTCCCTTGAATCGTATGCCTGTATTAATTATTAAGTATTACTCTCAAAAATTTCATATTAAGAAAGTACGGGGGTTTTACGGGGTGTTTTTTTTTTTTAAAAGTCAGTTAACAGAATTTCTGACTTTCCCTTTAATATTTCACTGTTGATTATAAGCAGGTTACAACAACATTCGTACGTTACTGTTACCATTGGCGACATTCTGTTGATATGATACTTGTTAATAGACTGTTAATTGTAACCATGCTTTCATTTCAAATGTGTTAACGTAAGTAACAAAACTTTATTGTTCCAGAAACATTTGAGTATACTTTAACACAATTGTTATATTTTTGCCTCATATCGTCATTAATGCTTTTTTTTTCTCTACCTTATATAGTCGGAAATATATGAGAGGGAGGGTCTCTACCTCATATTGTCGGAAATATTGGAGAGGGAAGGGTCTCTACCTCATATCGTCATCAATGCGTTTTTTTCTCTACCTCATATTGTCGGAAATGTTGGAGAGGGAGGGTCTCTACCTCATATCGTCGGAAATATTGGAGAGGGAGGGTCTCTACCTTATATCGTCATCAATGCGCTTTTTTCTCTACCTCATATTGTCAGAAATATTGGAGAGGGAGGGTCTCTACCTCATATCGTCGGAAATATAGGAGAGGGAGGGTCTCTACCTCGTATCGTCATAAATGCGTTTTTTTCTCTACCTCATATTGTCGGAAATTTTGGAGAGGGAGGGTCTCTACCTCATACCGTCGGAAATATAGGAGAGGGAGGGTCTCTACCTCGTATCGTCATCAATGCGTTTTTTTCTCTACCTCATATTGTCGGAAATATTGGAGAGGAAGGGTCTCTACCTCATATTGTCGGAAATATTGGAGAGGGGGGTTCTCTAACTCATATCGTCGGAAATATTGGAGAGGGATGGTCTCTACCTCACATCATCGGAAATATTGGAGAGGGAAGGTCGGAAATATTGGAGAGGCAGGGTCTCTACCTCATATCGTCGGAAATATTGGAGAGGGAAGGTCTCTGCCTCATATCGTCGGAAATATTGGAGAGGGAGGGTATCTACCTCATATAGTCAGAAATATTGGAGAGGGAGGGTCTCTGCCTCATTTAGTCGGAAATATTGGAGAGGGAGGGTCGAAAATATTGGAGATGGAGGGTCTCTACCTCATATCGTCAGAAACATTGGAGAGGGAAGGTCTCTGCCTCTTATCGTCGGAAATATTGGAGAGGGAGGGTCTCTACCTCATATCGCCATAAATGCGGGTTTTTTTTCTCTACCTCATATCGTCGGAAATATTGGAAAGCGAGGGTCTCTGCCTACTCGTCATAAATGCGTGTTTTCTCTACCTCATATCGTGGGAAATATTGTAGAGGGAGGGTCTCTGCCTACTCGTCATAAATGCGTGTTTTCTCTACCCCATATCGTCGGAAATATTGGAAAGCGAGGGTTTCTGCCTACTCGTCATAAATGCGTGTTTTTTTTACCTCATATCGTCGGAAATATTGGAAAGCGAGGGTTTCTGCCTACTCGTCATAAATGCGTGTTTTCTTTACCTCATATCGTCGGAAATATTGGAGAGGGAAGGTCTCTGCCTACTCGTCATAAATGCGTGTTTTCTCTACCCCATATCGTGGGAAATATTGTAGAGGGAGGGTCTCTGCCTACTCGTCATAAATGCGTGTTTTCTCTACCTCATATCGTGGGAAATATTGTAGAGGGAGGGTCTCTGCCTACTCGTCATAAATGCGTGTTTTCTTTACCTCATATCGTGGGAAATATTGGAGAGGGAAGGTCTTTGCCTACTCGTCATAAATGCGTGTTTTCTCTACCCCATATCGTCGGAAATATTGGAAAGTGTAGGTTTCTGCCAACTCGTCATAAATGCGTGTTTTCTTTACCTCATATCGTCGGAAATATTGGAAAGCGAAGGTTTCTGCCTACTCGTCATAAATGCGTGTTTTCTTTACCTCATATCGTCGGAAATATTGGAAAGCGAGGGTCTCTGCCTACTCGTCATAAATGCGTGTTTTCTCTACCCCATATCGTCGGAAATATTGGAAAGCGAGGGTTTCTGCCTACTCGTCATAAATGCGTGTTTTCTTTACCTCATATCGTCAGAAATATTGGAAAGCGAGGGTTTCTGCCTACTTGTCATAAATGCGTGTTTTCTCTACCCCATATCGTCGGAAATATTGGAAAGCGAGGGTTTCTGCCTACTCGTCATAAATGCGTGTTTTCTTTACCTCATATCGTCGGAAATATTGGAAAGCGAGGGTTTCTGCCTACTCGTCATAAATGCGTGTTTTCTTTACCTCATATCGTCGGAAATATTGGAAAGCGAGGGTTTCTGCCTACTCGTCATAAATGCGTGTTTTCTTTACCTCATATCGTCGGAAATATTGGAGAGGGAGGGTCTCTGCCTACTCGTCATAAATGCGTGTTTTCTCTACCCCATATCGTCGAAAATATTGGAAAGCGAGGGTTTCTGCCTACTCGACATAAATGCGTGTTTTCTTTACCTCATATCGTCGGAAATATTGGAAAGCGAGGGTTTCTGCCTACTCGTCATAAATGCGTGTTTTCTCTTCCCCATATCGTTGGAAATATTGGAAAGCGAGGGTTTCTGCCTACTCGTCATAAATGCGTGTTTTCTTTACCTCATATCGTCGGAAATATTGGAAAGCGAGGGTTTCTGCCTACTCGTCATAAATGCGTGTTTTCTTTACCTCATATCGTCGGAAATATTGGAGAGGGAAGGTCTCTGCCTACTCGTTATAAATGCGTGTTTTCTCTACCCCATATCGTCGGAAATATTGGAAAGCGAGGGTTTCTGCCTACTCGTCATAAATGCATGTTTTCTTTACCTCATATCGTGGGAAATATTGGAGAGGGAAGGTCTCTGCGTACTCGTCATAAATGCATGTTTTTTCTATTTCATATCGTCGGAAATATTGGAGAGGGAGGGTTTCTGCCTACTCGTCATAAATGCGTGTTTTCTCTACCTCATACCGTCGGAAATATTCGAGAGGGAGGGTCTCTGCATACTCGTCAAAAATGCGTGTTTTCTTTATCTTTGCGCGTTTTTGCACTTGTACCTTTTTGTGCATTTATTGGAAAGAGGTTAAAAAAACGAAAACAATTAAATATCGCAAATTATGTATCTTCAGACTCTCTCCCGCTGTTTTTTTAACCATTTAAATTTAAATAAGATAAACATTGCACTTCGGTACATTGTAACTATGGTTTTTTTTGTTTCAGAGCACTGTAGTCTCCTAACTTATATACACTTGTTATTGACAGCTTCCTACGCCCGGCAGGTTTTAGTGTGAGTGCACCTATGAATACATAAGCCTATAAGGCTTATCAGCCTTTTTGAAATGAAAGTACAGCAGTCATATGAATTGTTGAAACAATTCAATATATTTATTAAGATTTGGACTCCACTGTGTGCATTAATCTACTTTAACAGTAAATATGGAAGTTAAAATATTATCTGTTAACTGTCAGGGTTTGGGATCGGTTGAAAAGCGTTTGGATGTTTTTAACTACATAAAATCAAAACAATGTGATATATATTGTCTGCAGGATATACATTCAACTATTGCATCTGAAAAGTTTATTGAGTCACAATGGGGCAACCGTTGTTTATTTTCTTCATTCTCTTCCAATTCTAGAGGTGTTGCAGTATTATTTAATAAAAATGTTAACTATGAAGTGCATAATTATATAAATGACCTGGAAGGTAAATACCTAATTATAGACTTAACTGTTGATAGTAATCGATTCACTTTTGTCTCTTTATATGGTCCAAATCAGGACTGCCCTAGTTTTTTTGATACTCTTTTATTAAAAGTTAATACCTTTGATAACACCTCAATCATTTTTTGTGGAGATTTTAACTTAGTGCAAGACCCTAAAGTTGATTACTTTAATTACAAGAGCATGAATAATGTTAAATCACATAACAAGTTATTAGAAATTAAACACCAATACAACTTAATTGACCCATTTAGGGAATTAAACCCAAATATTAAAAGGTATACTTGGAGAAGAAAAAGCCCATTAAAACAAACTAGACTGGATTTCTTTTTAATAACTGAAAATTTAATACCGTCTGTAAACAAATGTACTATTACTCCAAGCTATAGGTCAGACCACTCTATGGTTATTTTAAACATTACTTTCACACCTTTTAAAAAGGGAAAACCACTATGGAAACATAATAATAGTTTGCTTAAAGACATAGATTATTTAAAAACAATAAAAGATAAAATTAATGAAGTTAAATTACAATATGCACTACCAGTATATCAAATTGAAAGTATAAAAAATATTTCCAATGACCAACTTCAATTTTCAATAAGCGATCAACTATTTTTAGAAACGCTATTAATGGAAATTAGAGGCAAATCAATTTACTCATGTTTTAAACAGAAAGAAAATGAAAAGTTAGAAAAACAATTAGTTGAAGAAATCGATATATTAGAATCCAATTTAACGCAAAATAACATCGAACAGTTACATATGAAAAAAGAATCTCTTGAAAATATAAGGAAAACAAAAATGCAGGGAATACTTATTAGATCAAGAGCACAGCTTATCGAAGAGGATAAAAAACCAAGTAAATATTTTTGTAATTTGGAATCTCATAACTGCTTAAATAAAATTATTCCAAAAATTGAAAAAGAAGATGGGTCTTTTATAAACGATCAAGATCAAGTTTTAGATGAAGCCAAACATTTTTTACGAAACTTTATATTCAAATAGAGACAATGAACTGTTAGATACAAATATGGAAATGGAATTTGAAGGTTGTTCTGTGCCTAAACTTAATAATGAAGAATCTGCTTCTATGGAAGGGCTCTTAACCTATGAACAGGCAACCACTTCTTTAAAATCAATGTCGAATAACCGCAGTCCTGGTACCGATGGATTTAGTGCGGATTTCTTTAAGGTTTTCTGGCAATATATAGGACATTTTGTAGTTCGCTCTATCAATTATGGTTTTAATAACAGTGAATTATCAGTTACTCAAAAACAAGGTATTATAACATGTATCCCTAAAGAAAATAAATCACGGTATCAAGTAAAAAAACTATAGGCCTATTTCATTACTAAATTGTATATATAAAATAGCATCTGGGGCTATAGCTAACAGAATTAAAACAACTTTAAATAAATTAATAAACAAAGACCAAACTGGATTTATAGCAGGTAGATATGTTGGAGAAAACACTAGAATACATCTGATATCATGCACTATGCAGAAGAGCACAATTTAGCAGGATTACTTTTATTGGTAGATTTTGAAAAAGCGTTCGATTCATTATCATGGACTTTTATCCATAAAGTAATGCAATATTTTGGTTTTGGTATGTCAATTATAAAATGGGTCCAGGTTCTGTACAAAAATGCAACGTTAGCTGTTACTCAAGGAGGGAATATTTCGTCCTTTTTTAATATAGGTAGGGGCTGCAGACAAGGTGATCCTCTTTCACCATACATATTTATTTTATGTTCAGAAATACTAGCTATCAAAATAAGAAATAATAAAAATATAAAGGAAATTAAAGTTAATGGTATAGAGTTTAAAATATCTCAATAGGCTGATGAGACTTCTGCAATTTTAGATGGATCAGACACTTCTCTTAAAGAAACATTGAAAGAACTTTCATGGTTTGCAACAATTTCTGGCCTACGTGTTAATTTTGAAAAAACACAGGTTGTTTGGATAGGGATAAAAAAATACAGTACCGATACAATAAAAACAAAATGGAAGTTACACTGGGGGAATAGTGAATTCAAACTTTTAGGTATAAAATTTAATGTAGATCTTAACAAAATAAATAATATTAACTACAAAGATAAGATAAATAACATTAAAAAAATAATAAAATTGTGGAAAAGAAGATATTTAACTCCTCTAGGAAAAATAATAGTCATAAAAACATTATTACTACCTATTTTAAATCACTTATTTATTTCTCTCCCAAATCCAGAAGATCACTTTATAAAGGAAATAAACACAATATTTTACGATTTTTTATGGGAAGGAACTGCTAAAATTAAACAAACTGTTATTGTTAAACAATATATAGAAGGAGGTTTAAAAATGATAAAATTAAGGCATTTATTAACTCACTAAAAGCAACATGGATTAGAAGACTGCTATGTAACAGCGGAAATTGGAGTAAAATAACAGGTAACGTTATTTGTTTACCAAATTTATTAAACTATGGAAACGCTTTCACCAAAAAAAATTATTAATAAAATAAGCAATACCTTTTGGATTGATGTACTGAAAGCACACAGGGCTTTAACAGAACAAACTAAAATAAACTTGGTGGAAGAATTTCTTCAAACACCAATATTTCATAATGAAAATATTCAAAAAGGTGGAGAACCAATAAATAAAAAATTCTGGAATTTAAATGGGGTGTACTTTATAAATGACATAGTTTCAAAGGGAGGAGAATTTTTAACAGAATTAGAATTTAAAAACATGTACAACATAAAAACAAATTTCATACAGTTCCGTGGAGTAATCCAAGCAGTAAAACAATATTCCAAATATACTGAAATTACATGGGAAACACTAAATTACAAAACCCACTACTACCCGTATATGTTAATATTTATCTTAAGTCAAAAAAAGGTTGTAAGGACTTTTATAATCTGTTAAATAAAAACTATGAAAAACCAACCGCAATACAAAAATGGGAACAAATTTACAATATTTCAGAAGAAACTTGGAAAGATATATTCATGTCACCTTTCAAATGCAAATATAGTTCTACTCTCCAATGGTTTCAAACCAGAATTAATCATAGAATATTACCCACTAAAAATACTTATATACAATCAAAGCTATTCCTTGTCCCTTATGTCCATACTGTGATCAGGAAGAAACAATAACCCACTTATTCTGGACATGTCAAACAACCCGGTCCTTTTTACAAAAGGTACAGTCCTGGCTAAGAAGAAATAATGTCATAATACCCTTTATAGAAGAATTATTTATTTTCAATATAGGAGAAAAATTCACAGCTGAAGAATTATTCATTATCTTAGATATTAAATATTATATATTCTCAGCAAGAAAATTAAATTCTCCACTTTCAATTATCGCTCTCAAAAACAGACTTATGTGTTCTTTTAAAGCTATAAAATATAATGCTGTTAAAAACAATAAATTTGCATCTATTGAAAAGAGTTGGCATTAATATAACAATATTCTCTGTATTTAAGTTACATACATGTATTGTAAGAACAGTTTCATTTACACATTGTATTGTAAAAACAACAAATTTGCATCTTTTGAAAAGAGTTGGCATTAATATAACAATATTCTCTGCGTTTAAGTTACATACATGTATTGTAAGAACAGTTTCATTCATACATTGTATTGCGTTTCCATCTAAACAACCTGTGTATCTAATGATTGTTTTTTAAAGAAACTATATTATGCATATATATATATATATATATATATATATATATATATATATATATACACACACAACTATTTAACCTAGGAATAATAAAAAAAAATGCCTGTTTCATTAATCTATTGATTATAGATAATTATAGATAATTATATTGTCTGACCAAACTTAATCCTGCCAGTTAATTACATAACATCTTAAACATTTAAAAAGAAAATGAAGTATCAACAATCAAAAATTAACAATGCAAAAAAAAATATAAAAATAAAAAAATAAAAAAAAATAAAATAAAGGCTTATCAGCCTAAGTATTCATGTGGGTAGTCTCAGCCAACAAACTAGCGTTAGTTGGGACACAGAGGAAGCCGGTCTCTAGATAAGAACTCATCTATATTGATCAATTTTATTGGTAGGTCACAAATGATGGGACTATCTGAAAGTACAGTAATCACAAGTTGTATTAATGTGTCTATATTATTCTCCCCAAAGTCTTTGGTATGTCTTTACTGAGGTAACTATATAAACTGAAGCAAACATGTAACAAGGACTGATTAATAATAGTGTATAATAAAGACAGTTTAGAATTAACTTTTCTGGTCGAACACTGATTAAGAATGTGTGTAGTTAAATATAATTCGTGGTCTCTGCGGATAGACTGGAACGTATTTGCGTAGGAATTTTCTGTTGCGTAGTGTAACTCTACCAGAGCCA